>JAHTLZ010000225.1:2982369-3012029 GCA_023846285.1 Phrynocephalus versicolor | reverse complement strand
CCCCCCACCTGCCCCACTCTGGGAAGCTCCTCTGCCTGGTCCAACTACTTCCTTCGCTTCCTTTGTTTCTTTTGACCAGTCTCTCTTATAATCCTCGCTCCCTCCCACATCTCTTTCCTGATCTTGGGTTTTCTGCGATTTTTCCCCCTGTCCCCCCCCCCCATTTCCACAGTCTCTTGACTCTTATGCCCGTTTCCTGCAGCCACCTATTCAAAGTGGGCAAATGAGTAGTTTCAAATCACTAACTAGTCATGATTCCTTTCTTTCCCCAGTCATGAAGGTATATCTAAATTACGGCTTAAGATTCGTTCAGCAGACACAATCCTTTTGGGCCTGTTTGGGAGTTCCCCTTATTTCTGCAAACTTTTGGGATTCCCCTGAGTTTGTTGCCAGGGAGGGAATTTTTGGATTCCTTAGGCTAAAACTCCCACATTCTCCATCTTCCGAGTTCTGCCTGAAAGACAGACATCTACATTTGGCTTACCTTGGAGAAAAGCCTCAACTGGGAAGACAGACACTTTTTTGAAGCGGTTGACTGTTGCTCTCTTCCGTAGGTGCTGTGGGACTGCACAGCTTGCCAAAGATAATACAGGTTGGTTCTCCTTCTGAGAGGCACCGCTAGGCTGAGGTAGCTTAGCTCTCCCTGGCTTCCTGTTCAAAAAGAAAGCTTCCAAAAAAGAGTATTTGAGCAGGAACAGGAAGCTTAGGCGGTTACTTCACATCCCGTTCGTCCCTCCTTGCTGTCCCGCTTGGGACTGGTACAAAAAACTTACTTCACGTCCATAACATGACAGCAAAAAGTTGTCTCGACCACGCCCCCGGAACCGGGAACAGAGCATGACAAGCCATACCTGCCCCTGGGCTGGGGAATTCTCTTGTCATGGTTAGTTCCCAGTTCCTGTTCCAAAACAAGGGACCATGTGGTAACAACTGTCATGTGACAACCAGTGTCCACCTAGTGGTCAGTGGCTGAAGCGGCATTCAACATTAGTTTCCCTATGAGAAACACCATGCAGTGCAAATGTTTATTAAAGGAAGTACTAGAGATTCTGTAGCATTGACGTGTAAATCCTGGAAGACCAGTAAATCAAAATATCGAAAAAGTTTTATTTACGATATTTTAAAAAAGGGTTAAGAAAGCAAGACAAATTCAGAATTTGTCACGGAACAAGACCATGAAGTAACAGTTGTCACGAGACAAGTAATCACGCCCATAAGTAAACAGAAACAGGGACAAAACCACATGACCGCGAACAACGCTGTCACGGTACAAACGTAATCGCGGAATAAGGTAGGACGTGAAGTAACCGCCTTAGACTAGCTCAGCTTCAACGGCTTTCCAATTGAGGTCTCTGTCCCAGGAGAGCAGAATCTAAGTGTCGGTCAGGTAGAACAATCACAAGACCAATTGGGACAACACTAAATACAGAGCGGGGTAGCATAATCAAAAGTAATTTTCAAGGTTCTCCCATATCAATTGTCAGGGGTGCAAAATCCCCTCATTTTCCTTCCCTTTATTCTTGCTTTTCCTTCAGCTTCCTTTGCTTTCCTTCAGCTTCCTTTGAAAATCCTGTTCAGAAGCACAGACTCTGAGGGCTCTATGCACACTGGTGATTGCTCAGTTCGAAACAACAGGGATTTATGCCTGCAAAAAAAAGTTAGTGGATTCCCTTTTGCTGGAGCAGCCTGAAACCTGGAACCATGTGGGGAACTGACTGTTCTCTATAATGTTTACATCAAACAGAATACTGGCCCCCATAATGGCAATGTATTTCCAAGTCCCCAGCCTGCCTCTGTGTGAGGATTTCAAGCCAGCTAAGCTGATGACTTTCTCTTCCCTTAGAGAATCTAGACTGCAACATATCAGTTCTCTAACTGACTGAGATTCTGCTTCACATCCTGAGTTATTGTTATTGTCAGGGCCGGCGCTAGGTTTTTTTGTGACCTAGGCGAGGGGTGGGTGGGGTGGGTGGTGGGGGGGCAGGGCAGGGTGGGCGGCGGCAGGGGGCAGCGACGGGCATGGGGGTGGGCGGTGATGGGGGCGGGAGCGGCGGGCGGACGGTGACCGGCGGTGGTTGCCAGCGGCAGGGGGGGCGGCGGGGGGGCAGCAGGCTGGCCAGCACCCCCTCTCCATTTTGGCGCCCATGGCAACTGCCTAGTTCACCTTAATGGACGTGCCGGCCCTGGTTATTGTTACTGCATTGTTTTAACAATAATCCATTGTTAAAACAATGAAGCAGCAGCTGTAGCAGAGGGCAACACTGGAGGAGGATCTTTCACAGACCATGGTCATGAAACTTAAGCTAAAATTTTTCTTGTACTGCAAGAAATAGTAAAATAGCTCTATATGTGTGAGTTTTTTTTAACTTTGAAAACCCAATGAAGAAACAATCCAAAATGAAACAAAAGATAACAATGGAAGATGAAAGGCAATTAGTCAGCTGGACAACTGTAGATAGCTTTGTTGCTAATGGTGCAACTAGTTAAACGCTGAAAGACTGTCTACTCGTAGATGTGCACAGAAGTAGGAGGAAAATCCAATGCTGCATTGACACAACATATACAATCAGAACAGGAGAGTAAGAATTATGAATCAAAGTAAAGAAACTGTAAAGAAATAAATGGAATATTTAAATGTTGCAGTGCTTGTTGTGAGCAAGCTAATGTAAAATGCAATAGGGCATTTTAAATCAAACAATTACAAAGTGAATTACTATGGAAATGATAAAAATCAAAAGACACAGAGTGGCTCTAACACTGAACCAAGATGTAGAATAAACAATTAGTGGATATAATGCAAAATCTGACTCTATAAAATCAATCAGGCTTCTGGGAAAATCTATTAATACAATAGTCATTCAAGTTTGCGTTCTAATTGCAGCTGCTGCAGGAGGAAATCAAAACCATTTATGCAGATTTCCAGAAGGAAACTGATCACACACTAAAACAATATGTACTGATAAGCATAAGTGACCAGAATATAGGAGGAGACAAGGCAGACCCAAATGTCATTGGAGAGTTTGGCTTAAGAGTCCAACAATGCAGGAAAACAACTCATAGTATTCTGGGAAAACTGTTTATTGCAGTTATATACTTCGACTACCAAACACACAACTGTACATGTGGACATCACCAGATGGCCAATACATAAAAATGAAACATAATTGGAGAAGCTATAATAATAATGCTGTGGACAGTATTAGCGCTGCAGTGAGGCACAGTGGGGAATCGAAAAAGCAAAGTAGTCTCTGGGCGGTTTACAGTTTACTTACAGTATGCAGGCTACACATTGCCCTCCCGCCAGCGACCTGGGTACTCATGTTACTGACCTCGGAAGGATGAAAGGCTGAGTGAACCATGAGCCTGCTACCTGGGATTGAACCCCCAGCCGTGAGCACAGTTTGAGCTACAGTACAGGCATTTAACCACTGTGCCACGAGGCTCTTGTCAACTCCCAACCTCGGGCTTTGAAGCCAGATACCTATACTCCTCCTGAGCTGTCTCTGACTATGAACTGTTCATATCAAAAAATAAAACTGAAAAAGAACACTAAAAGAATCATAGGCCAAATATAATTTAAACAACATTTCTGAAGAATTTAATGACATATTTCTAACCATACGACTGTGAACCAAATGAACTGTGGATTCACAGTATCGGGAAAGAATGCAAGAAGATTATTCCTGTAGTAGTCAATAGAAAAGAAGAATTGGATGTTGGAAGAAACACATGACATTGTGAAGGGCAGATGAGAAGCAAAAGTAAATGATGGTAGAAACAGGGTTAGTATCCTGAATGCAGCTTTTCAGCAACTATTACATAGAGACAAAAAGAACTATTTAAATTATTAGTGCAAAGAAACTGAAAAGAAAAACTGAGGAAGGAAATTTAGGCATAGATTAGGGGTGCTGAAACACCAACAAAGGAATAAATTATTTGACTATGGGTGTTACCTCACGTCCACTTTATACCGCAACAAAATAAATTGCGCAATATATCTTGTTGCGGTCATTTGGTTTTGTCGCTCTTTGTGCATCTTCAAGGATGCACTTTATTGTTATGTAACTTCTGAGACCTCTCCGATGGGTACCGTATCAAAGTTTTCCTGCGGCAAAAGACAGAAAAAAACAGTTATGTTGCGGAATATAAGTTACCCCATGGGTGTGGTTTAAAAACTGCAACGGAAACGCGAGGCCAGATAAAAAGAAAATGCGCTGAGCTGTACTTTGGGGTGTGTGGTTGCACTTTATTTTGCTTAAAGTGCGATGGCCGTGGGGGAACAATTTTAAGTACAGTACTGCTACTCAGTGCACTTTCTAGAACAACAAAGTGGACGTGAGGTAACGCCTTATAAGAGCATGGGCTTACTGTTTTTCTCTTCTGTGTTCTTTTATGTCATAATAGATAGATAGATAGATAGATAGATAGATAGATAGATAGATAGATAGATAGATAGATAGATAGATAGATAGATAGATAGATAGATAGATAGATAGATGATATTGAAATATATTGCCGGAGCAGAGCTTTGTGGATACCTCGGACTGCCAGAAGGATGAAGAAGTAGGTCTCAGATCAAATCAAGTTAAAATTCTCTCTAGAAAGAAAAATGGTGAAACTGAGGCTGGCCAGGCATATTATGAGAAGATAAGAGTCATCAGAAGAGAGATACATGCTAGGAGAAGTTGAAGGCGGGAGTAAGAGAGGATGACCAAAGGTGACACATAGTAGATCGACTCTTTTTAAGGAACTGAAGGAGCGGTGCTGTTAATGATGGCACATTCTGGAAGTCACTCCTTCATGCAATTGCCATACGTTGGAGGCAACTTGATGACACATAACAAAGATTTTTTTAATCAATAGCCTGAATCTCTTGTTGTTCAATATGCTGTTAACAAATTTTATAGTGTAATGTTTTTATCTAATGAAGTCTGCCTAATAATGGCCTTTCTGAACACTGCTTCTAAGCTATATCCTGGCAGGCGCTGGCATAACAATTTTTTAAAAAATTAGCATAAGCAGTCTTGTGGCATCCCTCTCTGCTGAAGTGGTCCAATATTATACGTACTCATTTCTATGCAGAGACATCTAGCTTCCTGTTGACCTATTTTGCCCTTTAACTGAACCAGGTCTGGACTTATGCTCAGCTCTACAACATTCATCTGTAGTACAATAGCTTATAAATCCCCTAGCAATCCAATGTTATGTTTCCTCTTGTTCCTGTGAAGTATTCTGGGCCCCTGCGAGGATGAAACTTATCTCCGATCCCAACAACTATGTTAGTTTTCACCAGAGATATAAACGGGTTCTACTAATTTATTCTTTCTCCCATAGCCCAGGAATATGTGACGATCCTGGGTTTTCTAATGCTGCTAACAATAAATTTTATGCTTCCTCTTATAAATTAGTGAATAGAGTCTGACATTTTGTTCTTGGTCTCAAACATGGAAAATACATTTATTGAAGTTACAGGAATAGAACAAATAATAAAGTAACGTCTTGTACTTTTTGCTTTATTTGCACTTGCTTTTTTCAGTGTTCAGTGCCAAACCTAAAACTCTTTAATACTACAATATAATATTTTCATCGTCTCTGTTGCTTACTTAAATCCAAATTAGACTCTAACAGTCCCTATCCTATTTCCCTGACTCTTACTAAGAATCATCAGAGCCCTATCCTCCCAAGTCATTCTAACAGACACTTGTTATATACATCCTAGCCCCGCCCATGAGCTCTACTATTGGCTAATCAAAACAGAACATTGAAAATTCACGAGGTAATTCCCCCTTGTGTCACATCCAGTTGTATAGCTGTGGAAGAACTGCTCCTGTGGTATAACCGATACAATTGCTATAATTTGTGAGGCACTGATTAATATCAGGATGTGCATCAATGCCTCTGGTGGTATTGAATAAATTTATTTTCCTGTTAACCCTGAAATTTGAACGGTAACCAGCATCTTGGCCCTCTTCTTCCATTCTTACCTACAGATAAGCCAATGTGGTCACAATTTTCCTGGACAAATTGTGTGTACAATCTAACTACAGTAATACCTTGACTTAAGAGTAACTTGTTTACTTGTTTTGCAAGACAAGCAAACATTTTTCTAAAAATTGCCTTGATCAACAAGCAATGTCTTGATATACAACCACTGGAGCAGGTCACATGATGACAACTGAGCCAATGGTGGCTCTTCCTCCCTCCCACTGCTGGATTGTGGGTGATTGTCTGGAATGCTGGTCTCAGCCTCCAAAGCAGAGGGACGAGAGAGGAGCGGAGGTCTCCCTTGTACCAGCCAGGAACGTTTTCAAAGGAGAGTGCAGGTTAGGGTTGTCTTTTTCTTTATATTTTTCTTTAATTTGTTTTCAGTATTCTTTCTTATTTTTTCAAACCATTTTAGTCATGGGGCAGCTGGTCAAGTGTGTATAGGGCTATACATTACACTTTATTATTGTCACTTTAACAATACAGAGTAAAATCCAGTCCTTAGTCCCAAGCAGAGAAGATTCTTCGGTGGCCCTTTCGCTGCGGACTGTCACTCCGAGGGAGGCCCGTAAAGCGAGCACTCGCGCCCGGGCCTTCTCAGTAGTGGCACCTACCATCTGGAATAAGCTTCCCAGCGAATTACGGCAGGCTCCGTCGCTGGCGACGTTCAAGAAAAATCTAAAGACCTATCTCTTTCGGGACGCCTTCGGCAACGTCTAGGGACCCAGTTTGTGGTTGTTGTTTTTTTAACCATTTTAAACCCGCCAACTGATTCTTGGATTTTACTGTCTTAGTTGTTTTATTGCTCTCATTGCCTGTATTTTTATTGTTGTAAACCGCCCTGAGTCCTCTTTGTGGGAAATAGGGCGGTATATAAATGCGAAAAATAAACAAATAAATAAATAAGCAGAGAAGATTCTGCAGCCAGGCAGCTAAAATATGGTGTGGATGTGGACTTCTAGCCAACTTTTGTGAGTTTTGACATCATGTGTGTATGTATGTGGTCTATGGGCCTCCAGAACGAATCATCTGGGTTTCCATTATTACGGGGAAATTTGCTTTGGTATAAGAGTGTTTTGGTTTACATGCATATTTCTGGAATGAATTACACTCGTAAACCAAGCTCTTACTGTATAGTAGAAACAGTGGTGATGGTCTTACTTTCAACTCTGAATCATCAAGGTGAAAAGTGTTTTCCACCTGGTTTACCACCTTACCGTCTTGAACCCAGATAAATCTGCTGCCTGGAGAAGTTGCTGGAAGGGCCCTAAAGGCAACCTATCCCCCTGCAGGATCCATAGCTAAACTATCACTGATAGATGATGTCCAGCATCTCTTTGTAATCTGTCAGGAAATAAGAGTTCGCCATCTTGGAAGGCATTCTTTTTTACTGCTTAACAACAACAACAACAACAACAACAACTTTATTTTTATGCCGCCTTTCTGCCCAAAGGGACCCTTAACAGATCTTAACAGCTGGATGTTAATATTCCTAGTGTTTAGTAAGTGAACTCTTGGCTTGGACCCTACCTCCTGGCATTGGCACAGCATGGGTTGCCAACATCCTGAACAGGACAAATAAATAAATAAATAAATACAGTGGTACCCCGACTTAAGACCAGCTCAACTTAAGAACAATTTGACTTAAGAGCAGAAAACTGTTGGCTTTTTAACTGCCGCCTTACAAATTTTAGATATGGTCTGCTTGATTTACAATTTTTAAAATATTTGTAACTGATTTTTTAAAATTTTTAGATAGGTACCCCGACTTAACAATAGTTCGACTTAAGAGCATGCATTTGGAATTGATTAAATTCGTAAGTTGAGGTACCACTGTAAATATTTTTAAAAGAAACTCTCTGTAGTTTCTTTGATTGAGAAGGACTTTTCTAGGCGGAGGGGATTATTTCTCTAGCACTAACCAGTTGTACCGTTCACCCTTTGAACTCAAAGAGAGCCCTGCTGCTTTGGTGAATGTTCCCTCCCCCTTTTGTCTGCTGGGGCAATTGCTTGCTTGCTGTTAATCTGTGCAGATGGTTGCTAAGTATGTGTACAGAAAGAAACCGGCATACACAAGGCTGTAATTTCAAGCAACTGTAAGTAAAGAAATGCTTTTTCTTCTTTCCCCTACAAATGTCTCAGAGTGAGTTACTGAGACTTTGTCAGTAAGAAAGGAGTGAACTCTGAAGAACTTGTCACTATTCTCCTCTGTGAGTCTCAGTACTTCTACTACATAGCACAAGGAAATTTTCCAGAAATTCAAAACTCTGGCGCAGAACTTACCTGCCTGCTGTTCCCCCCCCCCCGTTGTAGGGGTGGTCTCTCTTGTGTCCATGAATAAGTGTGCTTGGACAACCTATACTACTGACTGACATTAAGCAGACATCTTCCACACACTCAAACCCTCTTGAGGAGGGTTTCTTGGTTCAGGCTCTTGAGGAGGATAGAAGGAGGGAGGAAGATGGTGGGAGTTCCACCACTACACTGTATTCCCAAACTTGATGGCCCTGTGTAATTGCCCACTTATCGGCCATAGTCTTGTTTTCTCCATTTGTCTCTCCCTCCCTGCAATTGGAAACATTGAAATAAATAAAAATATTTGGAGAAAGCTGATAACAAATTGGATCAGGTCATTCCAAATCAGTTTGGAGTGTTGTGGTCCAAATCTGTACAGGAAATATTTGAATACTAATAAAACCAGACAGAATTCACACTACTGAGTTCTATCAGCTATGAGTACACGTGGGGTGTGAAAGAGAAGGATAGATCAGAATAGACAGACTCTTCAGCGATTCAGGATTTAGCTGCTGAGGCTGACAAATACCTCAGGATTTGCTTTGGTAATAAAACTATGGTTATCAGATTAGCTATGCTTTTTGTGCTTTTTGGCAGTATTTCCCCACAATTATCATGCTATTTGGGAATCGATCGTAACACCATTCTTTCCAATGGAAGATGTAGCAAAATAGCCTTTTAAAATGAGCAATTCAGTAAAAATTTTAAGCACTTAAACAAGAAAAAGGAATTATGTTTTTTAAAAAGTAGCTTTCCATACTCCTCCAATCCCAGCTGTTGGGGATTCATCAAAGCCTAAAATTAATATTCTCCTATAAGAGGACTAAAGGTCAATCTTTCTGATTCCTGCATAATATAGCATCAGTTCTTTAAAGCAACTGTCACAAAATCATGTGATTTTGCACTATGTAAGTGAACTAGGATGCTGTTAACTCAAGTATCTTTTATTGTAATTATTGATGCCGTATATATGCTGTTCCCAATATTGTTGTTTTTTTGTAGCTCTGATGGTGATGTTGCCATTGTTGTTATCTTCATTGTCATTATCTTGTCATACAGGAGGAAAATCCCAAAAGGCATCAGTCATGCCTTTCTTCGTATTTTCTTCTCTGTTTTTTCTCTCCCAGAGAAACCTGGTGTCTGAAACACCAGCTACGGTGATGATGATCTTATTTCTCAGGCTGTATTTCCTCTAACTCCAAGTAGAGAGAGGCTCATATGACGTAAATGCTGTGCCATGAAAAAAAAAATCTCCTTTACATAGACAACTGCTATAGGAGGAACAAAGCTTAGAAAGAAACATTTTATTTGAAATGTGCATTTCTACACACAGTGTTTTGTTTTCTTCTCAAAGGAAGTGTTTGCTTTGAGGAAAGCTGTATTGTTCATATGACAAATGACAGAACCCTTGATTTGGCAATGCATTAAAAAAGTACCAAATCTTATATGCAAGCTTTCAAGGGTAAAAAAAACCAAACAACCCTCTTTGTGTCAGGCCTGTTGATGAAGTGGAATTGAGTGGGATTTAATGTGGGGAAAACAGTTTGATTTCTGTCTCTTTCCCCATTACATCTTCATTCTGCCTAAGAAGATTTAAAGGGGAAAAAAAATCCCAAAAGACATTCAAGAAGTATGACATCAGCCACCACTGGATGTTACTTGTTGTCCCTGTCAGGAGCCTGAAAGTAGTTAGTCCAAAATGATGAAAAGGAAGCCTAGAGTATTTCTTAATTCATTAGCAAAGTATGTACTGTATTTCATTAATTTTTCATCATTGAAAAATGTACATATTTGGTTTGCAACCCTCGGTTAAGTCCAGCTGGAAATATTAACATGTTAACAATTTTATTGCTCATCATTCACATCAGCTGGGTGGATGTGGACTTGGAATGAGTCCTGTATAGATCCTGAAATAAATACCACTGAATGGATCATGATAAATCAGGTAACAAAATAAACTCAGACTCCATGTACAATTTGCCCATCCCAGTGGCAGGAAACTATATGGGAATGCAATGTTGAAGATAGAAATGAGTGTGAAATACATTCACGGTTTAACACAAACTGAAATAACAATCTGAGGAAAAACAAACAAGCAGGCCTATTTCAAAAACCAGGATTTAAATCTCGGGGGTGTGCTGGGGACTGAAGGCAGCAAAAAAATGACACCGAGGGTTGCCACTGAGGGCCATATATTACTATCTTGACATAAATGTTGCCAAAGCGAATCTTAATGCTAGAAAAACTACAGTATGTAAGAATCAATGTGCTTGATTTGCTCATTATGCAGATTAGGCTGTCCAGATTTGGAGAACAGTCTTCTGTACAGGCAGATTGTTGCTCTTCTTATCAGAAGCAATTCAATGCTGCTTCTGGACTAGAAGGACCAACCAAAAGAGAGCTGTGGTTGCTGAGGGAACATCTGAATGCTTTCACAGTCTTCATGGAGGCATCTTCCTTGTCCAGATAAACGTCTTGGCTGCAGAGAAGGTCTCTCCTCCGAATAAAAGGCCTTCGCTATAGCAGGAGGTCGCCTTGTGGGAAAGCTCTTTCTCCCAGGAAAACCAGCAAGCATTAATGTGCTAATAGGCCCTTCCCCTCAGCAGGAATTCTCTAGTTAACAGGGGTATCCAAACTTTTTGCAAGGAGGGCCAGATCTAGTGAGGTAAAAATGTGGGGGGTGGGGGGCGGCGGTGACCATTCAACCTGAAGGTCGGAGAAAGGGTGTGGGCCCGCGCACACCTGCAACAGCCACAAATGTTCCGGTTTCAAGGCACCCAAAAGGGCAGGTGGCTGTTGCGCAACCCAGGAGTTGGCAGGCAGACACCCAAGACACACCGCTGCTTGTATATGCCGCCCTCCTTTGCAAGGAGGTGGGGAGGATGCTGCAGCAATGGAGCCAGGGGGCGGTAAGCTGGGTGGGTGGGTGGGGGTATGGACAGAGGCAGGGAGGGTAGGCAAACCATAAAACTGTAAACTGATGTCTCCAGGCGGCACAGGGAGGGGCCAGCCGCTGGGGATGCACAACAGGATGAGTTGACAGGGAGAAGAGCCTGCGGGCCACTCGAAATTTTAAAATGGGACACATTTGACCCCTGGACTGGACTTTGGACATGCCTGCTCTAGTATATATGATTTGGGCTGTTTTAAAAGAGGGGACCTCTGCAGATAACAAGTTTATATGTTAGCACAGACACTTTGTCTGAAGCTGTCCACTATGTCCAAGTGCCAAGCAGTTGATGGGATTCCTTGTGCAAGAAGGAGATGTGACTTGTAACAGGATGAAATAAATATCAGTTTCCTCTATACTTTTCTTGTAATTTGGAGCCTCTGCTTTGTGTCTTACATTCTGGAGCTGTGAAGTTTGCTCCAAATGCTTATCATATCACCGCTCAGCCTTCTCACTTCCAGGACAGAGCTCCCTCAAATGTGCTTCATAGGACTTGATTTCCAGACCTTTAACCATCCTGGTTGCTTTCTTCTAGATACATTCCAACATATCAATCTATTTCTTGAAATATGGTGCCCAGAACTGGTATTCCAGGTGAAGTTCAACCAAAGCTGAACACAGTGATGGTTCTAAACACTATATTTCTATGGATCTAAGTCTAGTCTAGTATTTTTTTGGCTGATATATCACAATTTACTTATGCTTAGCTTGTGATCTACTTAGACCCCTTGGCATTTTTCATAAGCACAAGCTTCAACCCACTGGTCACCCATCCTACATTTGTGGATGTAATTTTTCCTCTCTAAATGTCAAACTGCTGGCTGGATAGCTCAGTGAGTAAGGTATCTGGCTCTGGATCCAGAGGTTGGGAGTTCAATTCCTCCATTGTGCCTCCAGCAAGAAGAGCCAGCCTGTGTGGCCTTGGGAAAGCTGCACAGTGACAGTATGTCACAGACAAAAGGAACAACAAAACTTGAAAAACCTAGAAATGATCGCTGCAACTCAGAACTGACTCGATAGCAGTTTCCCACAATTATTATTATTAAATGTAGAACTTCACATATTTTCTGCTGAAATTCACTGTGTTTGTTCTGGGCTAGCTGTCCAACCTATCACAATAATTTTGAATCCTGAGGCTATCTGCTGAATTATTAACTACTCTTCCCACTTTGCTGTCATTTACAATATTCATGAGCACCGCCTCCGCACTCTTGTCCAAGTCATTAATACAGATGTTGAACGAGAAAGGGGCCAGGACAGAGCCTTAAAGTGCTCCATTTGCCATTTTTCCCTCAGGAGGGTGAGAACTCCTTGTGCATTTCCAGTTATACATTTTCCTAGCTGCAGTACTGATCATTAACAATAATTGATTATTAATAATTGTGTGCTGCCAAGCTGATTCTGATTTATGGCAACTCTTTCCAGGGTATTCTAGATTGCGAGAGTACACAAAAGTGGTCTACCACTCCCTTCTTCTGGATGCAGTCTTCTCCAGGAGGCTCATCAAGGAACTGAACTCCCAACCCCTCGTTCTACAGTCAGAAACCGAAACCACCAAGCGATCCACCCAGCATTGTCTAGCTACAATCATATCCTGATGGATCTCGACAAAACCCTAGCAGAAATGACAATACAGTACTGCTACACTATTCCCATCTCCAAAAATTGTGGCACTATCAAAAACACAGGTAAGATTAGTCTGGCTTGACTGTGGGGGTTTTTTTGGTATGTTTTTGGGAAAGCCATGCTAAGTCTTAGTCATTATTGCAGTGGTTCTCAACCTGTGGGTCCCCAGATGTTCCTGGACTGCAACTCCCAGAAGCCTCTACCACTCGCTGTGCTGGAAGGGGGTTCGGGGAGTTGCGGTCCAGGAACATCTGGAGACCCAGAGGTTGAGAACCACTGCATTAGATTGACTTGTTTTCTTTTTGGAAGACAACAGAGGCAAACTGCAGTGTTCAGCAGTTCTGTCGTCTCTCAGCCTGTGGCCAAACTTTGCCCTTATATGTTGGGTTGCTGCACCCTTCACGAATTTCACGTGTATTCCTATTTTCATTTGTGAGTTATTGGACAGGATGAGGACAGTGACTGACTTCTTTCCTATCTTTATGGAAACCCATATAGCATTAGGGCAGTGGTTCCCATGTGTTCTTGGACTGCAAATCCCAAAAACCTGAGCTAGCACAGCTGGTGGTGAAGGTTTCTGGGAATTGTAGACCACAAACACCAAGGTTATCCAGAGTTGGGAACCATTGCTGTAGTAGACCATCTTTACAATGTCAATAATACAACACAGGCTGATGGAAAAGAACCCAGAAGAAAAGACATACTGCTGCTAATAAGATTCTCAGCCTCAGTCTCCAAGTTGCAGGTTTTAGTGAGAAAATGTATTGGTAAACTGCCCAGAGTGGCCTTGTTGCTAGATGGCGTGGTATAGAAATCCAAATCATCATCATCATCATCATCATCATGAATCTGATCATCATCATGATCATGATCATCATCATCCCCCCAAGGGTGCTGCCTTGTCGTGGTGGTGGGGGGCTTAACTTCTTCATTGATGTTGAGTTCTGTACTGGTGGTAGTGTGAACTACCGGTAGGTCCAACCATACCAGAGAGGTCTCAACTGAGGAACAGAACTAAGTGTACCCAACAACCCATGAATCATGGTGAAATATAATCAAAAGAAGCTCGGTCATCACCCGGGTTAACAAGGACCATGATGGGTGTTGATGAACCTGGACATCTGTCGATAAATGGGCTACAGGTCTCAGGTTCTATTGCTGAGCAACCAAGGCATGGGCCTGTAGAATTACTGAAAGTTGAACAATCTCAGAAGTGGCAGAAATATAATTTACCAGAGAATTGGCCAATCATGAAATGATATTATAGAGCAGAATACAAAAAAAAACGAGGCTAACAGAAGCAGATGCATCAATTATGGAAACAAGAATATCTGAACTCCAAGATAACTCTGTTACAATTAGCTGACTAGCGAAGATATATTATCAGAAACCAGGTTGAACTAGAAGAAATACGGAGGAGTTGTGAAATTGGGGCTCAACAAATTTTCCAAATAGGAGGAGAAAATAGATTAATAACATTTGGGAACATCAAACAATCTGAAGTTGAAGAAAATATGGATGTTTTGCAAAAATTTAAACCACTAAGGTACAATTAGAATTGGAACACCACAAGAAGGTACAATTAGGATGAGAACACCAGCAGAGCTCACTATTAGGCAGCAAGAACTGAAGAATAAAATACTGACACATGCTGCATTAAAGGAAGAGAGGGGAAGTCTCCTGATTTTGAAGTCTGTGCCTAGAAAAATTTGGTACCACTGATGAACAATGTAAACTCTGCACTTGCAACAGTCCAGATAATGTCCATTGAGCAGATAAATCAGTTTGTTTATAGTGCAGCAGTAGCAGTAACAGAAGAACTAGGGATTCCACAACTGAAGCCCCCGCCCCCAAATGGCTTGAGAAACCACGTTGGAAGATCAGGCTGGAGCTTAAAATCAAAAGACTCTGGGCAGATGCGAGTAACTTAAAAAAACTGCAGGAGGGCAAATTAAAGAATGGTAAATTCAAGAAATATGTGACTTAAAAATACTGGCTAAGTACAAGGAAAACTGGAGGAGCATTGGAAATTGTGTAACAGCAATTAACAGCAACAGTTAGAAAAAATGAAAGATATGACGCTATATTTACTCAGTATAAAGACAACAAGTTGTTTTGATCTGATCATAGAAAGTCCTATCAGAGTTTGAATCAGAAGATAGGTATAAAAGATGAAAAGCCTGAAAAAAATGGCAACTATTGAGTTTTGGAAAGACATATGGGGGACTGAGAAAGACTATAATAGAAATGCTGGATGGCTCCAAGATTGAGAAGAAATTATCTAAGTGCAAAATGGACCAACGAGAAATAACAGCTGATATGATCACCAAAAGAGTGCAAAGAGTCAAAAACTGGACATCACCTGGCAATGATCAACTGCATGGGTTTTGGCTTAAACACCTGACCAGTCTCCATGGAAAAATGGTCAAACAATTTAATGAAATGTTAAGGACAGATTATATTAATGAGTGGTTAACATCTGGCGAAACCCATTTGAGTCAGAAGAACCCAACAGAAAAAGCAATACCTGAAAATTACATGCCAATAATGTGTTTACCAACTATATATAAATTGCTAACAGGCATCACAGCTGATAGAGTCCAGGATTATTTGGAAGCAAATAACATCATGCCAATAGAGCAGAAAGGGAACAAACAGGGAAATAGAGGCACAAAAGATCAGTTACTCATTGATAAAATGATCCTAGAGACTTGTAAAGCTCGGAAAACTAATTTATATACGACGTGGATTGACTATAAAAAAGCCTTTGACTCATTACCGCATAGTTGGATTATTAAGTGCCTGTGTGTCATCAGGATATGTAAAAGTATTGGTGCCCTCATTGAAAATGCGATGAAGAACTGGAAAACAGAATTGTTTGTCAGGGATGAAACCTACAGATTGGATAACATTAAAGGAGGGATTTTTCAAGGTGACCCTTTGTCACCTCTGCTATTTACTATTGCCCTGATTCCCCTCTCAATAATTTTGCAGAACACAAATTTAGGGTACCAAACTTCTAAAAATTCAGGGAACATTTCTCATCTATTGTATATGGATGACGTAAAGTTGTATGGGAAATCAGAAACCGAAATACACTCACTCTTCAACACAGCCCGAATTTTCAGTACTGATGTTAATACTGAGTTTGGACTAAACAAATGTGCCACAGTGGCACTGAGAAAAGGAAAAATCACAGAGAGTGAAGGAATTGAAATGCCAAATGGACAAGCCATTAAGTATCATCAGTTTGAGGCCTATAAATATCTGGGCATACTGCAATTAGATAATATCAAGCATGGGCAAGTGAAAAATGTGGTCAGTAAAGAATATATTCAAAGGGTTACAAAAGTACTAAAAAGAAAGCTGAATGGCGGTAACACCATCAAGGCCATTAACAGCTGGGCCATCAGGTATATCGCTGGCATTATAAACTGGACTCAGATGGAGCTAGATAGTCTGGATAGGAAAACAAAAAAACATGACGATTCACTATGCATTACATTCACACAATGATGTATTTACCTAGAAAATTAGGTGGAAGAGTTCTTTTGCAAGTGAAGCAGACAGTTGAAGAAGAGAGGCATGAGTTGGCAGATTATGTAAAAAATAGTACAGAGCGTGCATTATTGGAAGTTAAGAACAAGGAGGTGTTTAAAGTAAAGCAAACAAAGGGCCACTACAGGAAAACAGTGATGCAAATAGGAGCTGATAGCTGGCATAATAAAGCACTGCATCGGCAGTTCCTCGAAAAAATCAAAAGAAAAGTAGACGAGGAAAAGATCTGGTTATGGCTCACCAATGGAACACTGAAAAAAAGAGACAGAAGCCCTGATTTTTGCAGCTCAAGAACAAGCTATCAGAACAAATGCAGTTAAGGCTAGAATAGAAAAATCATCTGAGTACCCCACATGTAGACTCTGCAAAGAGGCAGATGAAACTATCGACCATATATTGAGTTGTTGCAAGAAAATTGCTCAGACTGATTTCAAACAGTGTCGTCACAACTATCATCTGTCCGTAGCAAAGAACTGGTGGGATCATAAGACTGAAAAAGTGATTGAAAACGAGCATGCAAAATTATTTTGGGACTTCTGAATACAGACAGACAGGGTTTTGAAGCATAATATCCGGGATATTAGGGTTATGGAGAAGAAAAAAGTGTGGATCATTGATATTGCTATACCAGGTGATAGTAGTATCACCGAGAAACAACTTCAAAAGATTACTCGATGTCAGTATCTGAAAATTGAACTTCAGACACTCTGGGATAAAACCAGTACAGGTGGTCCCAGTGGTAATCAGCATACTGGGTGCAGTGCCTAAAGAGCTAAGCAAGTATTTAGAAGAAACTGGAGTTGACAAAGTCACCATCAGTCAGCTGCAGAAGGCCACTTTACTGGGACCTGCTCGCATAATTCGCCAATACATCATGTAGTCCTAAATGCTTGGGAAGCGTTCAACTAGTGATTTGTAATACAAAATCCAGCGTAGTTATCTTGTTTGCTGTGTGATGATGATGGTGGTGATGGTGATGATGATGGTGGTGGTGATGATGATGATATTTATTTATTTATTTATTTATTTATTTATTGGATTTTTATACTGCTTATTTGGCAGCAATGCCAGATGGGCAGTATAAACAAGAGTCATAACAAGAAAGTGAAAATCTTTTATAACAAGAAAGTGAAAATCTTGGCATATTGGTTCTTAGTAGGGCTGTTCACACATCAGCACATCAGCAATTGCATTTGTAGTCAAATCCAGCACTTCTGAATGTATACTAGTTTGGTTAAATCTGTTCTCTGATCCATCTCAGTTTTCGAACTGCCATTTCCAGTGAAGAACCAAAACAGCTTTAACTTCCTTGGCATACCCATGAACGAATGTATAGGAAATTTAGAGACATTCTACACTTGTAAAAAAAGAGGAATAAACCTGCCAAATTTCTGATTGCAAGTTTCAGGGGCATTGCACACCAGGCACCTTTAAAGTTTGATTCAAAATTAAATTAGTATGATGAAGCAATTTGTGTCCTGTTTAATGTGTCTTTAACTCCAGACACAAGGTGATTTGGGAGTTTGCTTTGGCTTATTCTGGAACTGAATCTGGTAATTTTACATTCATCTCGACCACAAACAAACCGAGTCATGCTTATGAGATCAGTCTTAAATCCAATGCACAGCCTTTAAGTTTTAATATTTTACTTGTATCAGAATAACAGAAGACAGTATAGGGCTGGGCAACCTGTTGCCCTCCATATTTCATTGGAATATAATTCTCACCAGCCATACCCAAAAGTAAGGTAGGTTGGAAGTTGCTGTTCAACATCTGGATAACCATGTACACCTTATTTTTGATTTAGAAAATTAAACTTCTTTCTTCTGAAGGAAAATGAATAACATTCACATGAATGATATCAGTAAAGTATTGCTATTTTTTAGTTATCTAAAATATTTTTCAAAAAAAAGGCAAATAAAACCAGAAACACTGGGAACAGCAATGAAATTTCTGGAGTCCAGTTTAAAAAATGCAGGTGTTTGCCATTCGGCATATCTCTGTGTCTGCTACAGCACCTTTTTCTCTCTTTGCTTAAACTGTTTTTAAGTTGCCATTTTGTTCATTGTTTAAAAAGTATTAAAGTATTTGTGCAACAACATTTAAATTAAGACATATTTTAATCCAAGTAGGAAAATGTATTGTGACTAGTAGGGGGTCATATAGCTTCTGTCAAAATGATTTACTGCCTGAATTGTGGGTTCTAAGTGGAAGCTCTACCCCTAAAGCGAAATTTTGGTAGGAGGGCTCTAAGAGTGTGTGAAATCAGGATATACAGTATCTCCAAGGTTCTGGTAGTCTCACAATAGCCTCCCAGATTGGTCCCTCAGAGTTACAGGCCCATTCCAAGCCACACAGACTATTAAAATGAAGTTTGATGACCTCACTCTGAAATAGGCCATCGTTTTACTGCCCAGGCATATACTGAGGAGAGTGTGGGGAGCTATTTTTTTCACAAATCCAGACATACCCCAGTACATGCCTGGGCAAGTAAAATGGCCACCTATTTTGAGGCAAGGCCATCCAACCTCTTCCTGATGGTCTCTGTGGCTGGAAGTGGCCCCATAACTCTGAGGGACCAATCTGGGAGGCTGCTGCAAGGCCATAGGGACCATGGGGAGCCTTTTGTGGCCTCGCAAGCTCTTTAGAGCATGTCCCATAGGAGTATCACCTTAAGTGTATGACTGCTACCCAGGACCATAAATAATTTTTATATAAGTTATATGGTCCTATGTACTATCATGAGAAAAAAGACCGATTGAAAATTATTGAAAAATATATCTTGGAAAATTAGAATTTCCAGTAGCAATGTATGGAAGTGAGAGCTGGACCATAAAGAAGGCTGACTGCCACAGAGTTGACACTTTTGAGCTGTGGTGCTGGAGGAGAGTCTTGAGAGTCCCCTACACTGCAAGGAGTTCAAACCTATCCATCCTGAAAGAAATCAACCCTGAATGTTCACTGGAAGGACAGATTTTGAAGCTGAGGCTCCAGTACTTTGGCCACCTCATGAGGAGAGAAGACTCCTTGGAAAAGTCCCTGATGTTGGGAAAGACTGAAAGCAAAAGGGAAAGAGGATGACAGAGAATGAAATGGTTGGACGGTGTTATCAATGCAACCGACATGATTTGACCAAACTCTGGGAGGCAGTGGAAGACAGGAGGGTCTGGCATGTTCTGGTCCATGGTGTCACAAGGAGTTGGACACGACTGAAGGAATGAACAACAACAAAAGGAAAAGTACTAAATATGAGAAGTAACTCCATAAAGGAAGCCATGGCCTCGAGTCCACAAAACCTGAGTGGAGTTGATAGTAACAGGGCCTTCATAGGGTTGTCATAAGTCAGCAATGCCTCAAGGGCACATCGCAACAAGAAAATACTTGAAGAATGCTGCCTGTCATGTTGCTGTCATTTTAGCTCTGTGTTAAATTGCTTGTACTGTATGTCATGCAGTTTCGGTTTTTTAGATCAATTTTTCCTTAAAAAAGAGAGTTAAAGTAACCATGCATTGTGCCTTATTTGAGCACAACTTAACAAGTTTTAAAATCCTGAATTTTAAAAATGGTGTGCTCAGAGTTCCTTTCACACACAAATGTCACTCATCATTAGTAAAAATGAACAAAGCAGGATGGACACACAGACGCACACACTCAAACTCCTATTTATTCTCCCTCTCCCCATCCTTTGTGGAAAAGAAACTGTAATCCCCCAATTACCATATTGTGGAAGAACTATCTGCTAGGAAGCAAAAACTTACACAGCACATTTTAAAACAGAATACACATTATAGCACTGGCTGTAGTCCTCTGAAGTTAACGTTGTAAATGTAAATGTGTGAGTTCAGGAGTGCCTGCTCTCTCTCCCCCCCTTCCTTTTTGTTTTGTTTTTGCCAAGACATCCTAACACAGCTACCTTCTGGAAAAATGCTTACTACTTTTTTTACAAGCACTCTGAGATGTCAACAAACTGGTGGGCGACAATGATGATCAGTGGTACCTCGACGTATGAATTTAATCTGCTCTTCTGAATGCATGCTCTTAAGTCGAACCAATCTTAAGTCGGTGTACCTATCTTAAAAAATTGGAAAAATAACTTAAAAATTCAAAAACATGAACAAAATATTTGTAAGTTGAGCAGACTATATCTAAAATTTGTAAGGCAGCAGTTAAAATGCCAACAGTTTTCCACTCTTAAGTCGAGCTGCTCTTAAGTCGGGTAGCACTGTAGTGGACTCTCGTATAACAAACGGTTTGTATAACTTAAAATCTGTGCAACATAAAAAATTCCGGATAGAGGAAATGTTCTTAACAGAATTGCCTATGGGGCGAATCCGTACAACATAAAAATGGTCGCAATTAGAGATTTCTATGGAAAATTTGTATAAAGGAAAATGTGCTTAACAGAATTTCATTTGGAATGAATTAATTCGCTTGGAGTAGGAACTGGCAAGCCACTTCAGTATTCCTGCCACGAAAACTCCATGGACATATGGGGTCAAGAAGAGTCAGTCACGACTGTAACTACACAGGACGCACACAATTCCTTTATACAAGGTACAATGGTACCTCGACGTATGAATTTAATCAGTTCCGAATGCATGCTCTTAAGTCGAACTAGTCTTAAGTCGGGGTACAGTACCTATCTAAAAATTGAAAAAATAAGTTTAAAAAATAAAAAATGGAAAAAAATGTAAATCAAGCAGACCATATCTGAAATTTGTAAGGCGGCAGTTAAAATGCCAACAGTTTTCCTCTCTTAAGTTGAATTACTCTTAAGTCCAGCTGCTCTTACGTTGGGGCACTGCTGTACCACTGTAAAGAACTGTACTTGAATTGCTTACACTTAAGGTGATACAGGGCCCTAAGCACATCCGATCTCTCCTGATTTCGGAAGCTAAGCAGGGTCGGCCCTGGTTAGTACTTGGATGGGAGACCACCAGGGAATACCAGGTGCTGTAGGCACCTGGAGTAGGAACTGGCAAACCACTCCAGTATTCCTGCCAAGAAAACTCCATGGACATGGAGTCACGAAGAGTCGGTCACGACTGTAACGACACAACACACACACAAGGTGATACAGGAGGGGCAGGGCAGGACCTGTTATCTTATCATCCCAGAGTGCTGGACACCTAATAATGTAATAAATATTAAAGCTACAGGAAGATGGATTTTGGTTGAATACCAGGAAAAACTTCCTAATTGTAAAGAGCAGTACAACAGCGCAACCTGTTACCTTCCAGAACCAGCAAGGGCTCCTAAGCTGGAGGCCTTCAAGAGAAAATTGGACAACCTCCTGGCAGATACTCTACCAGTTGCATTCCTGCCTTGAGCAAGGTGTTGAACTCGATGGGCTTGGAGGCTCCTCTCAACTCCATCACTCTTATGAGAATCTTGGTGAAGCTATGGCAACGGGGCAAATGGGCTAGCAGCCGCACTCTGCACGTGGTCAGACGCACACTGCCCCCCCCCGCCACCTGCCGCGCTTGTGGCTTTCCAAACGAAACTCCGCATTTGGGTTTTTCAATGAGAGTCCGAAAAGGGGGGGGTGGCCAACAACGGCGGGGATGGCAAGCTGGGCTTAATTGATCCGACTCATCCTATCTTTCCTCGGTTTGCCCCTCCCCCCTCCCCCCCCAAAATGAGGAGGAGGAGGAGGCCGGGCTTTGCAAAGTGGATGGAATGGAAAGCTCTCGGTGGAGAAGACGGAATGCGCGCGTGAGTGCGTGTGTGTGTGTGTCTCCCCACCACCACCAAAAAAAAACCCCACCCCTTCTCCGTTGGCCTGGGCAGGAGTACGGAGCAGCCCCGCCGGTGGGGAAGAAGGAGGGCGAAAGGGGTGGGCGGGCCGAAGCTGGGCCGAGGCCCGTCCCCTTTTGTCCCGCCTCGCCTGCGACGACGAGCCCCAGTCTAGAGCCGCGCCTGGCTGGTTGCGCGGTGGGTAGAACGAGCCGGCAGGGCGAGAGAGAGAGAGAGAGAGAGAGAGAGAGAGAAGGCAACGCGGCGCGCCGGGGATTTCCAGCCTGGGCTAGGAGGGCGGGAGAGGAAGTGCGGGGCGGGAGGGGGAAGAAGGAGAGAGAGAGAGAGAGAGAGAGAGCAAGCAAGCCAGCCAGCCAGCAAGCCAGCGGGAGAGAGCGAGCAAGCGCCGGGGCAGCGCACCAGGGACTTTCCAGCCGGGGCAAAGCGAGGCGGCTGCGTTTTTTTTGGCCGGGCTTCGTCGCTGCAGGAGGAGCGGCGGCGGCGGGCTGAGGCGCAAGGTCTCTGTTTTCCCCACCTCCCTTTCCCTCCGACGGAGCCTGAGGTCGGCAGGGAAGCGGGAGCCGTTGCCCCGAGGGTTGCTCCTGAGTTCGGGGTGTGTGTGTGTGCATGTGCGTGTGCTTGCGTGTGTGTGTGCGCGCATGCTTTTTGGGGACGGGGGAGCCCCGAAGGCTGAGGAGAGAGGCAGGCAGCCAGGCGGGCGAGTGGGTGGGCGGGCGGGCGGGCTGCTTCAGTGGCCTCGCTAGCCCAGACGCTGGAGGTGGTTGGGTGGGGTGGGGTGGGGGACGGAGCCGGTGAGTGGGTGGGTGTGAATGCGTGAGGAGAAGACGTGACTGCAGGAGGTGGCCTCTCCCCCCCCCCACCCCGCTTTCCTTCCCTTCCCTGGAGCTTTCCTGGAGGCAGCTTGCCCTGAGCTCCGGGCGGGCGGGCGTGCAGAAGAGGGGGCTTGGCTTCCTCGGCCAGTGGCGGTCGTGCCTCAGTCTCCCCGCCGAGGCTGCTAAGGGTAGGGGGGAGTGGAGAGTGGAGAGAGAGAGAGAGAGAGAGAGAGAGACGACGTGAGACTGTGCAGCAGGTTCGTTTGGGTGCCTTGAAAGGGGTGGAGACGGAGAGCTGAGCCCGAGTCGGTGGTGGTGGTGGTCGCGCTAGTGCTGGTTGTTTTTGGTGTGTGTGTGGGGGGGGAGGCTTGGCGGCGGCCTCCCGCCAGCACTGCTGCTTCTCGCCTTCCCTTTCAAATTCAAGGCAGCTGCCGGGAAAAAAGCGACTTTTTCCCTCGGGGGAACCATGGAAGGACCCGATGGCTGGTGCTGCTCCAGCCACCTCTGCGCGGGGGGGACAGGCTTGTGCCGCTTCCATGCTTTGGCTGCTGCTTCTCCAAGATAGATGCACTCGCTGCTTTGGGCTGCCGCCACAAGTCAAGGCTCTCTCACCGCTCTCTGCTCACCGACTGCTTTGCCCAGATATGCCTCGCGACGGCGGCTCCTGCTGCTCCTCCTCTCTGGCTGCTTCCTCTTCTCCACTCCCCGCTTTCTTTCATGCGTTGCCCCTTCCCTTGCTTGGATCTTAAAACATTGCTGTTTTAAGAAAGAAAGGGCAAGACCCCCCCTCCCCACCTTCTTCTTAACGCCTCGGTGCTGCAGAATGGAACCGACCAGTAAGTCCTTTAAAGCAGAATTGGGCATGAATTCACACTCTTTATCTTTTATTTTGTGTGCATGGATCGTAAGGGGGGGGGGGAGATCATGCTTTATTTTCCTCCCCTCCCGTTGCTGCGCCTTGAAAGGGTTCGTTTGCGCGCATTTGTTGGTGGGCTGTGTGTTTGAATGCAGAACGCTCTCCCAATTTTCTGGTGCTCTTCGTATGCAGTCGGTGTGGGCGGGCTCGTAAGTTTTAAAGGGGAAGTGGCCGTCTTCAAAAAAGGCTTTTGGGGAGGGGGCCCCTGGTTTAATTCACTTGTGGCGAATTGTCTGATTGTACCAACTTTGCCTCTTCTGAGAGGGCTCATTTTGCTGGATGGCTTCGCCGTGATTGCATGGATCTAGGAAAGGGGTTGTGGGGGCGGGGGAGGGATAGGTTGCCTATTTGGATTGCAGCCCATCGTAGGTGTGCAGGATAGGGAAGACGACACCTCGAAGTTGACGGGAGGATATTAGGAGGGGAAACATTATACGGAGTGCAAGCTTATCTTTTCTTGCTCGTTTGTTTTCTGTTTTTTCATAGGGATAGCATTATAGCCAACTGCAGAAGAGGAGGAAGCTGTTTTGTAAAAGGCGCTGCAAGTAGGTATTATGGCCTTTATGTTACAAATTAGTCCGCTGCTGTTGTAACCCCCGGTGTTCTTGAGAGGTGCATGCTTCTCACATGCAGAGAATGTTAATCTGTATATTGTTGCGTCATGGTGTAGTGGCTGTGTTATCGAATTGGTTTGAAAGTTTATACTGAGTCATTCCTCTGCAGATATATCTATTAATTGCTAAAATAGCAACTGTGATATTTTGTTGGGGGTAGGGTTTTTTTGTTTTGCTTTTGCTTGGCAAGAGAAGAATCCAGGAAGGGACCGGTTTCAAAGATATATAATTAGATAATGCAAAAGCTGTGATTAAACTAGGGAAAATTGTAGTTGTACTTATAATTCTAGTCATGTCTCCATAGTGTTTAACCACAGCATTGCTGGTATATCATTGAGATGGGGCTACCAGCTGCATAGAGATTAGTATCTTTTTAGCTCCCTACATTTTTCTCCTGGTCTTTATTCAATTGATCATGTGGTAGCAGAATAGAAGGAATGCAAAAAGCATCAAGGATTTTAGGATGTAGTGGATTGTATGCAATAGAAGGGGGAGAATAGTTGCTGATTGATAATGAGAACAGAATCCTGATCAATGCTGGTTTTATGGGATGAATTTAGCTTTATGGAGCTCATTTCTGTTTGTTATGACCCTCAGTGACTGAATTTCTGTTGCTGGCTTTCATCTTAAAATTGCACCAGTAGTATTCTCCTAATGTATCTCTATGAAACACGGAACAGTCTTTCTGGCATATGCTGTTGAATGCAGCAGCATGAATGACTTAAAACATGGATTCTGTGAATGGCTGTTTCATGCATATCTGAAATATTGGCTAGTTGTATACAGTACCTGAATTAGAACGGATTTCCACATCTTCGTCTGCAGACCTTCTTGGTTTTTTGTATTCTAGTAAATCATTCTGTTTGATCCCCATGGTTTTACTATTTGAAATAGAAGATCATTTTTCATAGTTACAACTGGTTTGAAACATGGGGGGGGATACACTTGTGCTGTGTACGCTTCAAAGCATTTTCTGCTAAGATGTTCCATGTATGAGACAGATTTACTTTCATGTTTGAATACAGTATGTGGTTTCATAGTTATGCTGGGAAGCCCCTGAAAGTACTGGCTGATAATGGAAACAGTGATCGTGCTTGAGGTTAGGCAGCTGAAGTTCTGCATATGTAGAATCATGCTTATGCTTTAACATACTAAGTTGCTTGTGCTTCTGACCGACAAGTTGTATAAGTGCCGTATTGGTACCTAAACCAAAGGTATATTGAAGGCTTTTCCCCCATTGGCATTTATGCTTATAATCTTCATGGGAGTTAACCCCAAGCCTTTTGGGTGCTGCAGGATCCATAAAAGTAATAATATTCCTCCCCCAATGAAAACAAGCACTAAAGCAAGATGATATTTTATGATAGTGTGGTTCAGACCTTCTGAAGGATGGCAATTTGGACCATTCCAAAGGGAGGTATTGGAATCTAATGTATGCCTTATTGCTATTTTTGTCTCCAGTGGGTATGGCTTGTCATGGGGCAAAATGAAAGAACTTCTGTGATATTTCCCCACATGTAGTTTGTGCACCTAAGATTATAAAAAGAACCGGCTGTATTAAACCCAGAAAACCATCTTTTCCATAATGCTGTTTTCCACATTGTCTAACCATGTAGAAACCACAAAAATTGGGTATGATGGGAACCAACGTTTCTTCTTGTTGTTCCCCAGAAGTCAGTATGTGAGATCATGCTGCCTCTGATCCTGGAATTCACCCATGGCCGCTATGGCTAAAAGACATTGATAGCCATATTGTCCGCGAAGTTGGCTATGGTCATTACATTCTGGAATTTTTCAGGAAATGAGCAGAAAGCAAGGCTTCCATGTTTATGACAATTAAGAACCCTTGCATGTATGTGAATTCAGCGTACATAGACTGGTGGCCTTAAATGACTCCTGTGTTGCAGTACATAGAACTGTTGCAAGATCAAAGGAAACAGCATCTTAAAGAAACATGAATTGGAACAGTTGACAGTTGAAAGTATCTAGCCTGGTAGTAGGATCTTTCTTTCTTTCTTTCTTTCTTTCTTTCTTTCTTTCTTTCTTTCTTGTCATTGTAGATTGTGGCTAATTCTAAAAATGAGTACAATTCTGTATCAGTGACAAATGCACAATGAATTTACAACTACTGTATCTCCTGACATTTTTGCTCTTCTTAAAATGACCCTATTTAGGAAAAGCAGTCTACGCACTGTCCTACCAGAGGGTTTTCTTAGTCAGTTTCTCATTAAGTGGAAAGGTTATATTATTATCACCATTTTCCTTCATCAATGTTTAAGCAATTTCATAATAACTTCTCCAGAAGCAGAATCTTTGTTTGGTGCAGAAGCACGAATAATTATACCTGTTTTGCCTTCAAGCCCAATGGATATCTATTGTGGGCATAATTATTTGCATGAGGCCCACTCGTGAAGCATTAAGTGTTCAGTTCTGTACACAACTGGAATGATGCAAATGGAAACCTAGTGCAAACATTGCACCTGCATGTAAGTTGCCATTGGTTCTCTAATGTGACTCCCCTTCTTGTCTACTGAGACTAACCTAAACCAGCCCATTATGCAGGAGTGTTTGACGGAAACTTGAGTTTCCACACCAACCTATACAGTGCCTCCAGATTCTCTTTTGCAATCAAGTCGTCCTCCTCTCCTGCCGGAGCTGGATAATATCAGGGCTGATACAACAAAATGACAAATGTAGTGCTGCATATCTAAACCATTATCTAAGAGTCTCTTTCCCCCACTTATTTTACCTATAGCAAGTACATTGTACCTTTTGTTTTTCTCTGGCTGAAATCCTGTTGCTTATTTAAAACATGTTTATCCATTTTCTCTTGAAAAGTGTCTTATAATTTTAATACCAAGCAGGGTTAAGAGCTGAAACAATAAATTATTATAGTACAGTACCGAAAAACAATTAAATAGATATAATATTATATCTAGAAAATTAAAAAACAGTTTTAACACCACATTATGAGGAACAAAAAATACAACAGTTTCCTTTTAAGAATTCCATCTTTGTCTGCCAGTCACTAAGAGAAAGCTTGTCTGACCTTTGCCTGCTTGTGGAAGGACAGCAAAGATGGAGCCAGGAGGGCCTCTTGTGGTGGAGACTTCTAGAGTTTGGGAATGACATAAAAGAAAGCCCTCTCATTTCCCCACCATGCACCTGTGCAGGAGGGACACCATGAGAAATACCACCCTGATTATCTTAAAAACCGGGCATGCTCATATAGGGAGATACAGCCTCTGGGATAAGTAGGACCCAAGCCTTTGAGGCCAAACCAAGATTTTGAGTTGCTTTGTGAAACAGGCTGGCAGGCAACAGAGGTGCTGTAAGAGGGTTGTTGTTGTTGGGGATTATGCAATCTCTATTAAGCAAAGTGTCCTGCTTATGTACCGCCCCATAGTACCTAGAGCACTCTCTGGGTGGGTTACATTTTATTTATGCAGGCTACACATTACAAGCTGGGTACTCATTTTACCAGGTACCACATTTTACGGAAAGATAGAAGGCTGAGTCAACCATGAGCCCGACTACCTGAGACTTAACCCCAGGTCGTGAGCACAGTTACAGCTGCTGTATAGCTGTTTAACCACTTCACTACAAGGCTCTAGAACCAGTTCTGGTCCTAGATTAAAAATTTAGTTGCAGCGTTTTGGACTCACTGAAGTTCCTGAGCACTTTCTAAATGTAGGCCCAATAACTGGCGTGTTGTAATCTAACTGGGATGTAATTGAGGCATATGTCACTGTAGCTGGATGAGATGTCTCCAAGAATGGGTTGCAGCTGGCACAGTACTACTGACTATGCAAATACACTCTTCTAGGCTATTACTGAAACTTGGTTATCCAAGCTCAGGGGCAAACTCAGAAGCACACCTAAGTTGTGCATCTGTGTTTTCAGGACGAGCGTGATCCCATCCAGGAGAGGCTGGGTACTAATTCCCTGATCTTTCATTTGACTTGACCAAGAATACTGTACAGTACTTTTTTTTTTTTAGGATTAAGTGTCAGTTTATTCACCTTCATCCAGGCCATTACTGATACCAGACACCGGTCTAGAATTAAAACTGCCTCCTAAGATTTGGATGGAAAGAAGAGATAGAGTTGGGTAGCCTATTGATGATTATGAACCTCAAGACTCTCCAGGCAACCTCTGGAGAGGTTTTTTTTTATAGATTTAAAGTAACATAGTGGGGATAAAACAACATTGAGGGACACAACAGTCCAATGGCCAGGATGTCAAACAGAGGTCACTGGGCACCACTTTCTGAGTCCTCCCCTCCAACTGTGCTCCATGTACCATCCCTGAGAGATGGCCCAGAAGGATATCATGCTTGATAATAATGAAAGCTGCTGAGAGATCCAGCGAACCAATAAAGACACACCCTGCTTGTTTAGTTTGTGGCTTAGGTCATTCACTAGAGTCACCAAAGTAGTTCCCATCCCATGACCAGGCCTGAAACCATATTGAAATTAACGTGGGAAATCACAACTCAAGTAAACCCAGTGGGAATTTGGAGAGTCAGTTCATCCATAAATTTCACTGATTCCATGGGCTTACTCTGGTTGCAGCGTACTATACAAAGCAATGGGATTTCATTCACTGAATGAGTGAAGTATTCTCTGTTTCTCCATTTTATGTGTTTTGCAATTTCTTGATCTTGATTCATTTGTTGTAGTTCCTCTTGGTTGGTCATCTCAGTTGAAGAACGTCTTAGTGTCCGGTGATGAATCCACAATTTGAGGAGCTCTGTCTTATTAATAGTAGTGTATATTAAGGTCAGTAGTTCCATGTAGTGCAGTGGAGCTTGGAAACTCAGTTCGGTTTGTTGTTGTCATCATGTACACAGTATTAGATTCTTCACCATAAGGAGGCGCTCTGGGTCATTTCTGATTTGGTTTCATGACATGGCTATGGCCCCACTGTTCTTCAAGCAAGATGCATGGTAGTTATATTTGTTGCCATGATCCAGTGATCCACACTTTCATTTTAGACTTTTTCTGTATTAGTCAATCTTAACTTTCATCTTGGACCTTTAACCAAGTGGGTTTTGCTTTATTTTAAGACTTTCCTATTGTGGAACCCTTATCATATTATTTTTCTTTTCTTTTCTTTTCTTTTCTTTTCTTTTCTTTTCTTTTCTT
>JAHTLZ010000225.1:2958865-2982359 GCA_023846285.1 Phrynocephalus versicolor | reverse complement strand
TTTTCTTTTCTTTTCTTTTCTTTTCTTTTCTTTTCTTTTCTTTTCTTTTTTTGAGTAAAGAAGTGAGAATACTCAAAACTAGTGGTGTGTTCCAGTTGATTTGATTTGAAATTGCCAGCTTTATATAGGTACTTAAAAGTTTCTCAATGAATGATGTTTTAGAAATACAGTACTGTATTTAATTATGTATATGCTCTACCACAGTAGTATCACGCTTATTCAGTAAAGCTGGCCTTGCCAACATTGTGTGTGTGTGTGTGTGTGTGTGTGTGTGTGTGTGTGTGTGAGAGAGAGAGAGAGAGAGAGAGAGAGAGAGAGAGAGAGAGATTAAATTCTGGGCTTTTTCCCCCCATGCTGATTTCTAGTTTTTGCAACTGAAATTGGTAGTACAGGTGGTAATTTTGGCATCAGTTTCATTATACTGTAGTTAATGTCAGTCATGGGTGAATGAGGCTGAATCTTGTGTTCATAGCTGCCCTGCACCACATTGCTTATTCCATCATGTGACGCTGTATATCAAGCAGCAAAATTTACTCATGATGATACTTCCTTTGGATCTTCTTATCTGGGTAGATCAAGTTTTTAAAAAATGAAGGAATCTCATCTTGATAATGACTTGGAAGTATATTTTTATATTGCATTGTAGTCCCAGATCTAAAAGTGAGTGGGTGGATCTTCTCATTTCTATTAATTTTAGCTTGCTGCATCCTCCCAGATTAGGATGAGTAACCCGAAATAACATGTAGCATTATATTAAACTGCTGCCAAGGCAAAATTAATTAACTAATAGACACTAATGAGCTTCCTTCCTCCTACCTGTTTTTGTCTAGGTGTCAGAATCAGCCCAAATAGAACATCCCATGCAGATTCAATGTTTATCTTGTAGATTTACTAGATATAAGGACAGAGGTGTTATGTGGCTCACTGTGAAAGCGCTGCTGCTACTTGTCTTTGGATTTCTTGTAAGAATGCCAGCATGAAGTATGTTTACCTGCTAATGTACAACAGTGGTTCCCAATGTGGATTCCCCAAGATGTTCTTGGACTACAACTCCCAGAAATCCTGGGCAGCACAGCCAGTGGTGAAAGGTTCTGCGAGTTGTAGTCCAAGAACATAAGAACATAAGAAGAGCCATGCTGGATCAGGCCAAAGGCCCATCTAGTCCAGCTTCCTGTATCTCACAGTGGCCCCACCAGATGTGTTTGGGAGCGCATGTGACTAGATATCTGTCTCCTAATACCACTCCCCTGCATCTGGTCCTCATCCTGGGGACCGAGCAGGGAATCCCTGATCTAGGATGTTGTAATGGGAGATAGAGAAGGCTGTCTTTTGGTATGATGGATAGAATTTATATTTATATTTGTGTTTTTTTTTTATAGTGGGGGATCATCTGCACTTGGAATGGTATTTATTTAATTTTTATCCTGTTTCTCTCCCAAGATGGGACCCAAGACAAATCAGATCATGATTAGAAAACAGCAACAACTAAAATAGATTATAATGTTAAAACACACAGAAACCGTCATTTTAAAAGTACCTAATTAAAATAGTCCAAAAAGTACTGTGGAAAAAGAAATTCAGCACGCTGACTTTGAAAACCCTTTCATTTGTAGTCAGTATGTCCAAATAGAAAGTCTTTGGAAACTAATGGATGGATAACAAGGAAAGGGCAGCTCAACCTCCCTTAGAAGGAAGTTTTGTAGCCCAGGAACAGCTGTAGAAGCAACACTTATTCCTAGAAAAGATCGCAAGGTCTGTCCCATTCTCTTCGAAAAAGTGTTATCCAACGCTGGCTTCTTAGTGTCTGATTGGACTCTCCTTCTCTGTTGCACTCTACAAATGGAAGGCCAGTGCTGTGGTTTCTAAAATGTGCTCAGGGTGGATAAAATAAGTTTGTTAAACAAATTTGAGTGGTGAATTAAATTTTAAAAAGCCAAGTTTATAAATTATAAATTGTCAAATTTATGATTCTTTAAAGTTTTAAATTTTGATTAACCTCAGTTGGATTGAAATCGAACCTACCCATTGTAACAAAAATAGGAACTGGGAGAAATGCTGGATATTTTGGAGTGCCACTCTCACCAGCCCTAGTCAGCAAAAGCCACTAGTGATGAATTATTGGACGTGTTGCTTAGCAGTGTCTGGGTGGTCATACTTGGTCCACTCCAGAAGTGTCATGTGGACACTTGGTCATTTTGGTCTTTTAACAACCACATGGTGTAACTCTTTCACTTGGCAGAATTGATAGCCAAGTCCACTTTGCCTCTTCTCATGGTATAGGTATAGGCTGGAGCTACGAATTTTCCTTTTGTTTCTGTCCATGGAATTTTTTTGGCAGAGATACTGGGGTGGCTTGCCAGTTCCTACCTCAGTATCCCTGAAAACTTATCCATCCTGAAAGAAATCAACCCCGAATGTTCACTGGAAGGACAGATTTTGAAGATGGTACTTTGGCCACCTCATGAGGAGAGAGGAGTCCTTGGAAAAGTCCCTGATGCTGGGAAAGATTGAAGGCAAAAGGAAAAGAGGACAGCAGAGAATGAGATGGTTGGACGGTGTGTCATCGATGCAATCAATATGGGTTTGACCAAACTCCAGGAGGCAGTGGAAGATAGGAAGGCCTGGCGAGCTCTGGTCCATGGGGTCACGAAGAGTTGGACACGACTGAAAGACTGAACAACAGCAACAACAACAAGGAATGTTCCTACCCTCAATGACTTGAGCAGCCTGAAATGAATCAGTGACCATGTACTGTTTCTTAACCTGCTAATCAGAAGTCTGTTGAAAGTTGAAAGTAGGGAACCGGATTTTTCTGTTTCAAACATGCCAATCCTTCTCTCTCACTTACGTTTATTTATTCAAAAATATTTCTGCTTTCCAGTAAATGCAAAATAAAAATTATGCTAAAGTTAGGATAACAACATAACTACATTGCGGAAAGAAAGTAAAAGTGATTGCATAAGCTACTGCTCATCCACCTTCCCAAAAGCCATATCAAAATATAAGGCCTCATTGTTGCCTAAACTCACAAGTAGCTGAGCAAGATTGTAAATGAGATTCCTGGTTGTGGCCCCAAAACCAAGAATGCCCTGTTTGTATTTTTTGCTGGCATGGTTCAATCCGCTTCCTCTTCCAAGTCAAGTTTTGAAAAATGTTTATTTCCTTCTGTGAATCCAGATAGATAGATATCTATTTCCACTATGTGATCGCAACAGCTATGCAAGATAGACGCTGATAAATTCAATGTCATCCAATGAGTTACAAAGCTGGAACATGAATGTTACTAGTTCCGCTACACATCATACTGGTTTTGGTGAAGCTCAGTCTGAACAATCCAAAAATTGTACAGGTATTTTAACCAAAGCTTAGTGAAACATTTATCCTTCATAGTAGGCATGCTTTGTTATAAAATGGAGAAAGAGAAAGTTATGAAGCCAAACAGTCCTCATATGAAATTATGCTGACCAGCCACAACATTAAAACTCTGACAGGTGAAAGGAAAACATTACTTTTATCATTATAGTAGCACCTGTCAAGGCATCAGATATATAAGGCAGCAAGTGACCAGACCTTGAATTTTATGGTTTTCAAAAGCAGGATATATGAGAACGTGAAAAGATCTTAGTGGCTTTGACAAGGGATAAATAGTGATGGCCAGCCAGAGCGCCTCCAAAACAGCAAATCTTGTGGGGTGTTCCCGGTATGCAGAAGTTAGTACCTACCAAAAGTGATGCAAAGGACAATTGGTGAACTAGCATCAGGGTTGCAGGCATCCAAAGATTGTTGATGCACGCGGGGAGTAAAGGCTGCTAGTCCATCTGGTTCAGTCATACAGAAGAGGTGTTGTTGCTCAAACTGCTGAAAAAGCGAATACAGTGGTGCCTAGAGTTACGAATGCTCCTACTTGCAAAAAACTTGAGATAGGAAGGGAGATCTGTCTGGGGCACGATGCAGTCTGGCAATGGAAGTCTTCCACAAATACCTCGAGATACTTCCAATCCCAGGGTGCATTGCACCCCTGTTCGATTTTGAGTTACGACAATTTTTGAGATACAAAGCATCACGGGGAATGTTTTAACATTGTAACTCAAGGCACCACTGTACTGGCAATGATGGAAAGGTGTCAGAACACACAGTTCATCTGTTTGCTGCTTATGAATCTGCATACGGCCTATAGTGGGGATGTGAGCATCAGAATTGGACCGTGGAACAATGGAAGATGATTGCTTGGTCTGATAAATCATGTTTTCTTTTAGATTAGGTGAACTATACATCTGTAAGAGCTGCCTAGATGCCCTAAGCACATCCGATCTCGCTTGATTTCGGAAGCTAACCAGGGTCGGCCCTCGTTAGTACTTGGATGGGCAACCACCAGGAAATACCAGGTGCTGTAGGTGCCTGGAGTAGGAACTGGCAAGCCACTCCAGTATTCCTGCCAAGAAAACTCCATGGACATGGAGTCACATAGAGTCGGTCACGACTGTAACGACACAACACACACACATCTGTATAGTTTACCTGTGGAAGAGACGGAAGCAAGAGCAATGTACTGAGAAGACAGGCCATGGAGGCAGTGTTACGCTCTGGGCAATGTTTTGCTGGAAAATCTTGGGTCCTGGCATACATGAGGATGCATAACACCTGCCTCAAGATTGTTGCAGACTATTTACATCACTCCTTCATGGCAGTGGTGTTCCCTGATGGCAGTGTCCTCTTCCAGTGGAGTAATAAATACATCCTGGCATACTGCAAAAATTCTTCAGAAATGGTTGGAGGAACATGACAAAGATTTCAAGATGCTGGCTTCCAAATTGCCCAGATTTCAATCTGATGGAGCATCTATGTGATGTGCCTGAATGCCATATCTGGTCCATGGATGCCCTACCTTACAACTTTATTTTATTTTATTTTATTTAGAATATTTTTACCCCACCTTTCTCTTTTGAAAAGGACCCAAGGTGGCTTATAATAATGAGGGACAATATATAGCCCAGAATATTCAAAACATATTCAAGGTAAAAACAGGGAATTAGAAGAGGCATCTTACAACATTAAAAGGTAACATTAAAGCTACCAAGAACAAACAAAAAGAAAATAAGAAAATAATCAATTATGAGGGATGGAAACTCGCATGGAAACACTGGTGTTCTTATGAGATCAATCAATGCAGTCATGCATGGTGGTCCATCTAAAAGTCACATAATAGGTAGTCCATTATTCAGGGAAAGCTTGCTTGAAGAGGAAGGTCTTTGCCTGCTTCTGAAAAGGCAGCTGAGACGGGGCAGTCCTGGCCTCCAGCGGGAGGGAGCTCCAAAGTCTGGTAGTAGCATCAGAGAAGGCCCTTTCATATGTCCTTATGAGATGCATCTGTCAAGGTGGCGGGATGGAGAGAAAGGTCTCTCCTTCTGATCTTAGTACCTAAGCTGGATCATACTGTGAGATTTGATCTTTGAGGTAGCTTGGACCCAGACCATTTTGTGCTTTGTAGGATAAGGTCAGCTCTTGGAATTTTGGAATTGGAATGAATTTGGAAGCTGTCAAGTTTTAAAAGTATCAACTAAGTCAGTGGAATTCTAAATATTTGAATAGTACCCTCCTAGATTACATTACCAGGTCTTTAAAGAGAGAAGATACAGTAATAATGGGAAACTTCCAGCTACCTGGATACCTGTTGGAGGTCCAACCTGGCTAAAAAAACTTTAGTCCAAAAAAATTCCTCACTTGCCTTTCTGAAAAGTTTGTCTTGCAGAAGGTGGAAGAAGGAAGGAAGAATTCTGGATCTGGATCTTACCAGCAGGGATGAACCTGTTTGATAGGTGGAAACTTGTGGGCACATTGGGTGTTAGTGACAGTCCCTATGTGAGATTTGTTATATTGCAGGAAGAGAAACAGTATGAGTGCTCTGGAATTTAATATGTAAGCTTAAGAAAAGATTAGATGAGATTCTATAGGTAGAAATACTGAAAATATGGGATAATGTAGGCACACTCCCAGACTCTTGCTGCAAGAAAGAAAAATGAGAGACATAGGAACAAAGCAGGGTCTGTATAAAGAAATTTCAGGTGATCTGAGATGTGAATTGGGCATGTTTGGTAGATGAAGGAAGGAACAGATAACTAAGGGAGAATATGAACAAGTAGCTCATAAATGTCGGGAGATAGTCAGGAAGAATAAAAGCTCAGAATGAGCTGTGACTTGCAAGAGAGGTTAAAATTGACTTAAAGGGATATTCTGCCAAAACAAATTGAAATTTCAAGAGGGGAAAAATATAAGGTTATAAATGTAAGGCTGAGAAAAAAAATCAGAGGCACATGGATAGGTCGAGTAACAGATAGCTTATTGGAAGCCTGTGGCACAGTAGATTAAAGTGCAGCACTGCAGTCAAACTTCTGCTCACAATCTGCATTCAGTCCTGAAAGAGTCGGGTAGTTGACCCAAGGCTGACACAGCCTTCCATCCTTCTGAGGTCAGTAAAATTAGTTACCACCTCATTAGGGGGCAAGGTGTTCCTTGCTTAATTATGTTTCAAACTGTCCAGAGAGTGCCTTCTATAAGTCGAAATAACAATATCAATAGTAATGGTCAGTGGCATGTGTAGAAAGGAACTGGGAATTTTAGTTTCCAAGCAAAAGAAGACTGAACTGAGATTCAGTAGGAACAAAAAAAGTGCAATAATAGGCTGCATCAAAGAAAGGTCAAGAGAAGTAATTGTTTCCCTCTATTCTACGTTGGTCATTCCCCCCCCCCCCCCGGTAATACTGTTTTAATTCTGGGCACGACAAGATATCAGTAAGATGAAATGTATCCCAAAGCGGGTAACTAGGATGGTAAAAAAAATCTGAAATGCAACGGCAAACTGTTGAGGAAATTAGATATGGTTTGAATGAAAAGAGAAGACAGGAAGGCAATTTGGTGGCTATTTTTAAAACGGGAAAAACTGCCATATGGAATATGGCGCACTTTCTGCAGCTCTAAGAAGGTGAGACCTGAGGTAGTAGGTTTAAAAGACAAGAAAGGAGATTTTGACAAAACATGAGGAAGAACTTTCTAACAGAATTCTTTGACCATGGAAGGGAATACCTCAAAAGTGGACTCAGGTTTGTTGGAGATCACTTAATTGGGATGCATTTGTTGTAGATTTACTAAAGGTGTGCCCATTTCATAGAATCATGAAGTTGGAAGGGGCCTTCAAAGCCATCAAGTCATTCAAAGACTTCTGGATGTTGAAGCTTGGAGAGAACTTAACTGGAATTCTTGAGAATTTGGGAAAGTTATTATTAAACGTGGTGACCTTGGACTAGATTTAGAGTTACTAAAAGGCAAGTTCATTTTAAAGTGTGGGTCTCATTTTAATAATAGTGGCTAAAAGGAGGTTGAGAAGAAAAGCCAAGTAGAGAAAGCACATGTTAACAAATGAGGTGATAAAGACACCGAAAACAGAATCAGACACAAGCCAGGCTTGAGGGAGCCAATGCAGGGAAGTACTGTAGTTGAAAAATTACAAGAGAAGGCTTGATAGCTACAAGAAGCTGAACCATCTGTTGTTTTCAATATATCCCTTATGGAATACAGTAACCCCCCGCCGATCACGGGGGTTAGGGACCCACCCCACCTGCAATGCAAGAAAATCCGTGATATGTGGAAGGGGGCGGGGGACATCTTGTCTCCCACCACCGCCTGCCAGCGTAGCCTGAGTCTTCCCGGGGGAGCCTGGGTTAGCGGTGCAGAGCGACCCGAACGCTCTGCTCCGCCCCTCCCGGCTGCCCCGAGCCTTCCCGATCGCCCCCGTCACCCCCCGCGCCCCCACGGCTTCTGGGGGCGGGGGGCAGCGCGGAGCGACCCGGCCGCCCCCACCCCCCCCCCACATTGCAGGTACTGCGATCCCGCGATGTAACGGGGCCGTGGTACCCGAACCGCGAAGTGCTGGGGGGGTCACTGTAATAGCTTTATGAATTTCTCACAGTTGTACGTTTTAAAAACTTTTTCTGTAACACTTGGGAGCGAGTAAGATATTTCTGTATCAATGAAGACACAGGTTGCAGTTTGAAGATTGCTGTTCCTCTGTTACATCAATTATTGGCTCTTTTTAAATAATAATAAAGCGTACAACAAGGTGATTTTGAAGTCATTGGCATCAACATTCAAACAGTTTGGGTCTACAAAATGAAAGTTGCATCAATCAAATCCAGAAAGGGACCTTCTGGGATGAGGGGTGGGGGGAACATTTAAGAAAGGAAAGCAGGATGGAGAAGACAGAAGCAGAGGTAATTATTCAAGCTACATTTGAATGTACTGTTACATTCCCCAGATAATGCCTTCCAATAATGCTTGCTTCATTTAAAGAATTCCACCACTCTGATACTGCTGCCATTGGGATAAATATGTTGTTGCTGTTGTTTGTGGAGGTGGCATAAGCAAGCTAGTGGGGCAAGTGTGTGTGTGTGTGTGTGTGTGTGTGTGTGTGTGTGTGTGTATTCTAACAGAAGTGAAGAGTGCAAATTACTGTTCACATACGCATACACACACAAGTGGACCCTCGTATAGCAAACGGTTTGTATAACATAAAATCTGTACAACATAAAACATTCTGGAGATAGGGAAAATTTGCTTAGCAGAATAGTCTATGGGCCGCATCCGTACAACATTAAAAATGGTCACAATTAGTGATTATTCTGTTTTCAATGCATTCCTATGGGAAATTTGTATACAGGAAAAATTGATTAACATGATTTCATTTGGAACAAATTAATTCCTTTGTACAAGGTGCCACTTAAATATATAGCAACAGTAAGTAATCTGCACTCTTCACTTCTATTAGAATATTTATTGTTTGGTTTCAATGCTGCTACCCTTAGCTTTTGCTATAAACCAAGAGGGAGAGGCAGGATAACACTTTGCCTTCTCATTTCTGGACATTGTTTTCATCTTAATATCTTCCCTACTACTGTGGTATCAGGAAGCAGCTATACACCTTTGTCCTGGTGTAGAGTTGCTCACCAAAAACTCTTTCTGCTTGGTGTCTAAGAACATAAGAACAGCCTTGTTGGAACAGGCCACAGCCCGTCCAGTCCAGCATTCTGTCTCACACAGTGGCTCACCGCTTGCTTCAGGGTATTTGTGAGGGCTCTTCCTTCCGCCCAACGTCCTTCCGCCCACAGTTCAATAAAGACATATTTGTATTCTCCAAAATGTCTGTTTTATTTTGTTATTCTAAAAAGATGGAGGTATAAACTTTAACAGTTTCTAGATTAACTTCACTTATGGGTGTAACACAAGGGTTGTTCTTAGCCTCATAAGAGGGAGTATATAACACAGGGTTGGAACACAACCTCAACTCAGGGACATTTTCCTCCCATATGGCCCCTTCATATGGTCCCAATGTGTAGCCTGCATACTGTAATTACATGCTTTTCTGGAGGTCTCCTCCGTCCTTTCCAGGGTCGCCCCATCCTCCCATGAGGTTTGGGTTCCACATTCTTTCCGCTCTCCCTTTGTGGCGTGTCTCGGTTTGAGAGCTGCAACACCCCTTCCCAGGGAATATTTCTTCTCTTTTCTCTCCTCTAATATTTCTCCTCTACCCATTTGTCTGTTCAAGGTCTTATTTCTTTTAACTTCCTCCTATACTCTCTCACCTTCCTCTCACCCCAATAAGAACAGCCCACCTTATGCACTCTCTCTTTATAGCTCTCAGCCTCTGCATGAGGCATCATTGTCTTCTCCTACATTGAGGTGTCAGGAATTTTGCATCCTTACCCAGTCCTATCCTGGGGGAAGAATGCATGCCCATCCCTTTATACTTCCGAACCCAGCCTCCTTCACCACTGGTTCATTCTTTCCCACTTTTTCTTGTCCACCAGTATGGAGTGTCTCCTCAAATTTCTTCCTGGTGCCTTCTCTCTCTTGCTCCTTCAATTGCCTCTTTTGCCTTTCTTCCCTTCCTTTTTGTTCTTCTCACCATTTGCCCAGTTCTCTTTCCTTGGGGCAGGTGGCACTCCTTTTGTTCCTAGCTTTTCTCTACCTGGGTCTCCACAGTATTCCCAAGGAGATGTCTTCACCTGCTTAGGATTCCCTGCAAATGGGGTTGAGAGATATCCTGCCTATCTCTCCAACCCGGAGGTTGTCCTTAGGCATCTGTTATGATAGCCATTGATATACTTTATTCTCCATGAACTTGTCTAATCCTTTCTTAGAGCTGTCAAGGCTGACAGCTCTCACCATTTCTTCTGGCAGGGAGCTCCACAGACCAGTGATCCTCTGGGTGAAAAAGTACTTTCTCTTGTTTGAGATCTAGCACCCAAAGTTTCATGGAGTGCCCCCTAGTTCTAGTGTTGTGCGATAGGGAAAACAGCTTTTCCTTATCTCCTTTGTCCACACTGTGTATGATTTTATAAACCACACAAATTGAGAGTGGCTTTGAAGTAATAAGATTCCTGCCCTGCTGCTGCTCAGTGAAGCACTAGAGATTGTTGCTGTCACTCAACATTAAGGATTTGTGCCATGGCTTTTTAATCTCTTCTTAGCTATTCCCAAAATAAAGGTTAACAAAATAATTATTGAAGGCCATCCATAATTATATATTCTTTGAGAATTTGCCATGTTTTGATTTCAGAATGCTACAGCTATTGCCTCTGTTAGGTCTCAAGTTTTCGAAGTACAGTGTACCCTGACTTACGATGTTCTGAAGGCATCTTCGGAAGTCAATCATGTCATAAATCGAACAGTGCTTTCTCATAGGAATGCATTGAAAACCAATTAATTGATTCCAGAGGGAACAGATTAATAGGTTTTCAATGCATTCCTATGGGAAGGCTGTCCAAACCCCCCTCAATCAAAGGCAGCCTTTGGCTGCTTTCTGCTTTCCCTCCAGACAGCTGACTTTGACAGGTCTGACCTTCTGAGGCTTCCCTTGCAAGCCTTCCCGGCTGGGTGAAGATCAATGGGTGCATGCTCTGCCCACCAATTTGGTGAGCAGAGCACAGACCCATTGATCTTTACGCAGCCTGGGAGGCTTGCCAGGAAAGGGATGGTGGCGATTCACCATCACCACTTGCCTTGCAAGATGCCTGGGCTGGGCGAACATGCATCCATCCCAGGAGATCCCTGGGGCAGATGCATGCAGAGAGCAGTGTTTGTACATCTTATACTCTTTATTGTAGCTTTGGGTCTTGAAGTTGTTTAGTGGCTTCTCAAGAATTTTGTTCACAGGAGCCACTAAAATGTGTCCAAGCATTGTGGCCAAGTTGAAATGCCAGTAACAATGGATGTTGTTTATATTCATGGATTGGATCCAGTTGTGCCCTGACAGAAGTGGATATGTGGAAACTGATGTTCTCTTTCCTCCCTGGTCTATCAGGTTCCATGAAGGCTGTACAGAATGGAATGGTCTATAATATGGCACAGAGAGTGAAATTGTGATAAAATGGGTACAGATACATGCTTCCCTCACAGAGAGAAAACTCTCAAGAATAAGACTGGCTACAGGTCTCAACTCTGACAAGATATTTGTGAGGGATATATGGAGGGCCTTTCCATCACTTAGGTACCCAACTCTGTGCAATTCCATGTAATGTAGAAGATGGCTTATCTGTTCTTTGAGAAATTATGTCTCGAGTTTTGTAAATTAGCTCTTTGTTTGATTCGTTGTTCTGTAGTTATTGAAACAACTGCAGTAGCGAAAGGAATCTTTCAAGTTTGGAGGTGATTCTGATTAGGAAGTTGATTGAAATTGTCTGAAAGGTCAAAGCTAATGGCTATAATCTTGTTTGGTTGTTTAGGAATTTGATATATGCCAGGTTACCTTAAGTATAGACATTTATATTGGAGTTCTGTGGTCAGTGATTGCCTGAACATCTCCCCAAGATCCCTGCAGAGTTTTTTTAGACCTCTAAGGAAAAATCAAAATGTTATGCTCATCACCACTGGGATTTATCCTAATGAGCTTAGATAAAAATAAATGACCTTTAATACTTAAATTGATTAGAATCAAGAATCAAATCACAATTTAAATAAAAATGAATTTTCTATTCAAATTGTCAAAAATCTGATTTTTAATGTAAAATCTGATGCAAATTTAAATCATTTTGATTTAAATAAAACCCAGCCAGATGCCACTTAAGGGTTAATTTCAGAATGAAACAAAACAATAATTGGGAACAATATGGAAATTCATCTGAGTATCATGGTATAAGCTTTTTCAACTTTGCAGTAATTTTGGACAACATCAGCATGTCTGAACCTGATTTATCTACATTGCTTCTGTATTCCGTAAACACAAAAATACCTCAGAGTGGTTGTAAAAATGCAAAGGTCTTATAGTTATGAAGAAAACTGTATGGAGATGTGCTTTAAAATACATAAAAACTAAAGGTAAGAAATCTCAGGTTTCAGTTCAAAGTGGAAGGAAATATTTTAAGAGTGAAAAAAATGATACTGTTTTCTAAAAATCTGAGATCTAGCCCACTAGCATAATTCCTGAGGTTCTCAATTAAGATGATAGTCTCCATCCAACACAGTCTACATAGAATTGTAGAAATTGCCTTCTATCAAGTCTGAAGCTTTCTGACTAGTATTTTCTTCTCTGACTGGTCTTATAGTCATCACTGTGAGGTCCTCTACCCTCTCCAACCTTGTTCCACAGGGATGAGGTGTTCCGAACCGGATGCCACTCAGCTCCTGTCAGCTTTCCCCCAGTTATCAGTTTAAAAGCTGCTCTGCAGCCTTTTTGATGTTGAGTGCCAGCAATCTGGTCCCATCACGGTTGAAGTGCAACCCGTCCCTCCTGAACAGGTTTGGCTTGTCTCAAAACGTTCTCCAGTTCCCGACAAATCTGAAGCTCTCCTCTTGACACCATCGCCTCATCCACACATTAAGGCTTCTGAGCTCTGCTTGTCTGGCAGGTCCTGCACAAGGAACAGGCAACACTTCTGAAAATGCTACCTTGGAAGTCCGGGACTTCAATCTTCTTTCTAACAACCCGAATTTGCCTTCCTTGGCCTTCCCAACATTGTTCAAATCGTCAATGTGGCAATACAAGGAGACATAAGAGTCAGCGGCAAAGAGTTAGAAAAGGTAGCCAAATATCGGGATTTAGCTATGAACAATACTAATAACAATAGGTGCCTTAGGTGTAATCCCAAAATACCTGTATCAACATCTGAAAACCCTCGGCATTGACGAGGTCAACATAGGTCAACTACAAATGGCAACATTATTAGGAACAGCATATATTCTACAAATATATCTCCAGTCATCCTACGCTTTTGGAAAGAGCTTGATTATTGGAGAAGGCCAACTCCAGCTTAACACCTGGCAGCTGTGTTTGCCAGATGATGATGATGATGATGATGATGTAGCTTGATCTACATCAACTGCATCAACTACATGACTTGGGTTGAGGTTAAGAATGCATGAAAGTATTGGGATAAAGAAGGCATTTAATTAATTTGAGTGAGAAAGTGTTAGTTTACTAATGTGTAACCTTACAAAATTAGTATGTTGCTTTATTGTTTTTATTTTTATAAACCCATTTGGGCCACAAAGGAACTTAATGACTAAAATCCTGCTTTTTAGCCTACTAAATTGTAGACCAGTTGAATCAATGGGGATTTCATGATTTAAATCTTCTGTAAGTTCAGTTGATTCAAATGGGCCCACTCTACTCTTCAGCATAGTACTTCTCAACTGGAGTGGGTAGTTTGAATCAATGGAACTTACTGAGGGGGATGATAAATACCCACAGAGTCAATGGGCCTACTGTAGTTACTGTGTTAAGCAATAGGACTTCAGTCAATATTTTAAAGCATTAAGAAAAAGAAAAGAAAAGCTACCAATTGACCATCACTCATTTCAGTCATCATGGCCTGCAGAATATCAGCAGTGAACACTGTTGTGCTGATGTGCTAGTCACATGTGACCAAGCATACAGGTAGCTATTAGAGATGGGTGTTTTGTTTCGGAAGTGTTCTGGTTCAATTGGTCCTGGCCAATCAGACAGGAAGGCGGGATGACGCATGTCCTTGCACAGCTCCTGATTGGCCAGCGCCAGAGAGAGGGAAAGATGATCCCTTGGAGGCTGCTTGCTGGTTGGAATCTCGCCCAGCACGAACTACAGCAAGGTAAGACAGTGGTTGATTTTGTTTCAGAGGGTGGGACTGGGTTCCGAGCGCCAGCTGTACTGGCATGTTTCGTTTCGGAACCAGTCCCCTTATGAAATGAAACACTTATCTATACCTGCTATCTCATCAGCTTATCAGGAAAACTTCCACAGTTCCAGTTCATAAATATTGGAATAGGAGATTGGCCATAGAAACGGATTCTTAAAAAAGGCTGAGAAATAATTGATGTTTCATGTGAATTTTTTTTCACGTTTTCATTCTGAAGTGTTATTACTGTAATAAAAGTCGCATTTCTTACAGAATACCTTCTGTTAAATTATAAACACCCGTATTAGGAAAGGGCACTCCTTGAGGTGTTGATTTTCACGTTTAATTAAATGGTTTTAACCAGTTACAGTCAACGGGACAGTCTTGAATCAGTAGATAGGCCTAAATGTAATCATCTGGAGTCCTTTCTCCTCCTTTTAACTTGAGCAAATAATGTTTTGGTTGTAATAACATAATAAAATATATGCTAGTTTTGACATCAGACAATAACCTAGTGTCAAAAGCAGCCAACCAAGAGGCTTTCAGGAACCCTGTACTGAGGTTATAGTCTCCTTAACCCAACAATCCACCTTCCTGTGCACAGTTCACATGTCTACTTTCTCAAAACCTGTAGAGGTTTATGTAACCCCAGCAGTTAGTAAATGTATCAGCTGATTTCTCCAAAATTTAAAAAATGTCATGACGCTAATGACTCTATCTTGAGCTAGTGAATAGGTAAGTTAAAGGCACAGGCTGTAAAATAATACTTTATTTCCCTGCAACATTTTGAACTGGTTAATTTCATTGAGTGTGACCCATTATGAAAGGGAAATGTATTTTCTGTCTACTCTTCATGTGTCATGCATAGTTTTATAAACCCCTGTGTGGTCAACTTTTATTTTGTAACTCAGACTCTATAGGCATGGAGCTTTGGAATAACTGTGTGCTTGGAGGCAAAAAACATAATAAAAATCTGTTAGTTGAGTCATGGCAACTGGAGTTTTTTTTTCTTGGGAGATTGAAACATTTCACTGCTCATCCAAACAGCTTCATGAGTCTGAGGAAAGCTAGTTGCAAGTGCCATGACTCAACTTCCAGATAAACTAACCTGGATGACTGAGAATCTTCACAGACATAATAATAAGAAATGCACATTTCCTTAATACAGCATGATCCTATGAGGATTGAAAGGTAGCCCTAATGGCTGTATTTAGGCACCAGATTATAAATGTGGTTATTATGAAAAATGGCAACTATCATTCCTCTACAAGGTACTGTACAGCATAATTTAGAGGTTGTTGTGATGCCTCTGCATTAGGCCTTCCAGGATTGTAGACATGGCATTGTTGTATTGCAGGACAATACATGCCCTTTATATCATGGATGAGGTGATTCTTTGTAAGACCAGATTCACATCTATATGACATAATTCTCAATTATGGTATGCACAGGTAGTGGTTGGTGCTACTGTAGCTGTGTACGGATGAACATGGAAAAATTTTCATTTTGCTTTCAAATTGAATTCTTTCAAGAGCCCCCTCTTCATTTAATGGGCCCATACAGGTATGAAGCTTTTTGGTAAACCTAGAAACACCTGAAGTTTTTTTTAGTTCTTTCATTTTGGGGGAAGACTGAGGCTTCTGGCAGGGAGGAAATGACTTTAAGTTTGTGGGTCAAGTGGAGGTAACCTGATAAAGGGAATCTATAAGAAATGGGTAACTTTCAGTAGTGTCTCTTTCAGAAGCCCAAATCTAAAGGGTTTCAGATGCTTTCAATAGGAAATCTGTGAAAGACTCCAAAATAAAAAAAAGAGAGGCTATTTTCATGGGTTTTTGATTGGGTGAACGCAACAATCCTATCCCTGCAGCTGTCACTCATTTTTCTTTAATTTTGTTGTTTTTCAGTAACTTTTACTGGAAATTGCTCTGGGATGGAATGAGTTCTTTTCCTGAACCACGTTACAATTTTAATGCCAAGATCTCCAAAGATATATGTTATTTATTAAATGTTTTAACAATATAGGACGAAAAGTGACAGTTTTAAAAATGTTGTTCGAATACCTGAATGCACAACTCCTTTGGTCTCTTAAGTCAAACGTAAGATTCTTATAGGCTGTGCTACTTCTAGGGCTTGTTTTCTGAGTTCTTTTTGGCAAAACATCCACAACATGGAGAGACTTGGAGGATGATGTGGGTGGAGATTTCCACCACCTCCTCAACATCTGTAGCATCTAGGAGCACATGTTGTCTTTGAACTGAGATCCTGTTCATTCTGAAGACTGTCTTGATGATTCACTCATCTTGCACCTGAGGACAACTATGTACTTTGAAGTATGAGCTGGAGGACTTCATACCTTGACATTCATCACCTTATTGAATATATGCTAGAGTCTAATGAGGAATTGATTCCCATTATGGAGACTTGGTGGTTTTGGTGTGGGAAAATTTAAATAAGATGTCCCCATGTATCTTTTGCATTCCTGATCCCCAGGATTGATATAAATGGGTATAGGAAGAAAGGAAAGCCTCAGAGTTTATGAATCTGGAAACAAGAGACACCTGTTAACAGATGAGAGAGAATTAATGTTCCCACTTGAACATGTCTGTAGACAAGACTTTGAAGAGCTAAGCCACTTAAACGTATGCACCTGACACAGAGCTGGGAAATAGCCCTCTTTGAGTGCTTGCTAAGCAGCATCCTTGCACACACATAATCATCATCAGACTCTTAACTTGGGCAAGTAGTGACTGAACAACCCATGCTTGTAGACTTTCATTACATTTGCCTAAAAAAAAATCATCTAATGGAAGGTGACACACCTCCAACAAGAAATGATAATGATTGTGTGCCGCCAAATCAATTCTGACTTCTAGTGACTCTTTTCAAGATTTTGTGGTTTATCATTCCATTCTTCTGGTGGTGCCATGGAACTGTGCAGCTTGCTCGAGACCACACAGGCTGGCTCTTTTGGGATGCACAGTGGGGGAATCGGAACTCCCGACCTGTGGTTCCAGACCGCTTCAACAACAGATAAGACTTTGATAAAACTTTGTAAAAGAGTAGCAAATTAATTCCAGTTATACTGGTAAGAACAAAATTGAACCCAAAGACCACCATCTGCTTGTCAGCCAGCAAACTGTTGCCTCATAGATACTCAAACAAATACGCTTTGAATGAGGATGGGTGGAGATTCCTTATAATGATGGTAGAGAAAGTGGTGGTACAAGAAAACAATCACCTGATTATAAAAACAGACAAAAGGAAATATTTTTTACCCAGTGTGTTGTTAGTCTGTGGAACTCCCTGCCACATGATGTGGTGATGGCACCTGGCCTGGATGCCTTCAAAAGGGGATTGGACAGATTCCTGGAGGAGAAGTCCATCACAGGTTACAAACTATGATGGAGATGGGTAATCTCCAGGCTTAAAACCGGGGTACTTCAAGGGCCAGATGCAGGGGAGTGGTATCAGGAGACAGAGATCTAGTCTCGTGCTCTCCCAGATGCATTTGGTGGGGCCACTGTGAGATACAGGAAGCTGGACTAGATGGGCCTTTGGCCTGATCCAGCATGGCTCTTATGTTCTTAAGTCAAAATGTTGATTTTCCCTGTGGCACAGGATTTTAAAAAAATATTCCAGTGTTTATATGCTCTTTGGTTAAATTGCTGTATTGGCACTTTGTGAATAATTAGTTGCTTTTGAATCACTGTTTGGGCACTCGGCCTCTAAAAGGTTCGGCATCACCGAATTGTCGCCCATCAAGCTAAAAAAACAAAAAATATGTTGAGTCAGTTGACTATTGGGCTCTCTTGCTAAAAATCATATTGAAATAACAATGTCTTCAGGTGCTTTAAGCAAATACATGCATCCTTTGTGAGGAAGTACCATAGAAATGGGGCCATGATCAAAAAGAGCCTGATGGTCTTGATAGACCTTGATTTTTACAAACAGGCAGGAAATAAATGTTCTTGGTAGATTTCCAATGGTGTGAAACATGATAACATTTGAACTCACACTTTTCACATTTTATGAACTGTGAAACAACAGGTTGGTACAGAATTAACATTTGATGATGTTAGAATGTAGACATTTAGTATTCATGTCCTTAGCCAAAATCTTCATGCCCCCCTTTTTTTGCCAGCAAAATGCAAATGGTGTAACTTGGGTTAAAGCATCCTCCATGTTCATTGGCACAAGTTGCCCTTCATGTTAAGACCAACTACCCCATTATCAAAATACAAAATGCTGGATGTTTCTGATTTATCATTCTAGTCATTTGTGTATCCACACTGCCTTTAACTCAGGTTGGCTGAATTTACTAAGCAGGGACATATGTATAAAAAACAGATTAGGAATGCATCTGTCTAAGTATTGTAGGGCTTCATCTCCCCAGTAATTCCACCTCTATATGCACTGGATATTTTTATATGGCGGATGTGTGTATGATCCTATAGCCCCTGCATCTTATGACTGCTCTGTAATGGACAAGTGTGATTCAGGGCTTTACAATGCTGCTTAGTTGATTAGGATGTCTGGATATATACCATGATACAACCCTGCTGAATGAATGGGTAATCAGGTACAACTAGATTTCTTACAAATGTTCTAAATCTAGTTTTAGTAATCTAGTAAATTTGATCATGCATCTACGGATTCCTTTTGTTGTTGCTTAAGGAAATTTCAGTAGATTTTTACAAATTTAACCTACATCGGAAAATCTGTTGAAGGCTGCTTGCTAGCGGATAATGCTGGTTTTGTTCCCGAAGAAAGGGTTCGTTGAATTGTGCCAAAGCAGTAACAGACAGGATGACAACAGCGAGAAAAACAACAATATCAAACAACAACAGGGAATTACCTCAGTATGTCTCTCTGGAGTCTCTGATTTTTTCATTCGCAGACATATTTTGGAAAGATTTAGTGTATGCCTAAACTTCTATTAATTTTTTGCCTTTGGGAGCTTGCTTTAATTGTTTCTGCATATTAATAGTAGGCAGTTAAAAATGAGCTTCACCAGTTTGTGTCCCAGCAGGAAACGCCTGAGTGTTTAGACTTCCAGCAAAAACAAGACCAACTCTCCTAACAGTAGGGGGATAATGCATTTATCCATGCAGAATGAAGAGAGGAGTTCTGGATCGCACTTTGCCATTTTTATATTAATACTGTACAATTAGATAGTGCATTCCTATGCAGAGTAGAACATCCTAACATAATTTTTTTCCCAACCACACAACTTTTTTATGTTATGGACATTTTGGAAATACACAGTAGGCAACCTGCCTTTTATTTGGTACCAGTGATTCACATGTTATTCACACATTACATTCTAGACATAAGGAAGAACAGAATGAGCTCCCTTGGGAAGTGGTAGGTTTCCCTTTGTTAAAGGTTTTTAAACAGAAGGTGGTTTGCCATCTGTCTGGCATGCTTTTAGCTGTAGGTTTCCTGAATTGGCAAACAGATAGACCCACTGGTCCTTGGGGTCCCTTCCAGTAGTACAGTTCTATTATTTAGTGATTGATACATACACCATCAAACATTATGTGTGGAATTATGAAACACTTGATTTCATATATTAATACTGAACTCAAGGAACTGTTTCAGTATCTTCTGAGTGATAGGAAGGTTGTCTACCCATCCAACTACAGTAGTTGATGAAGACGAGCACAATGGTGGAGTGCCCGCTTAGAATGTATACAAATTGTATTCTCATGTTGCTTGCAGTTTCTTCAGGAACAGTTGTGTAATGGCAGTATAACTCTTCCTTCTCTTACTTATCTGTAAATTAATTTAACTTATGTTATGTTAAATTTGCCTCATGGTGCATTGGTAAAACTGCAGCTATACTTGTGCTCAAAACCTAGGGTTCAATTCCAGGTAACAGGCTCAAGGTTGGCTCAGCCTTCCAACCTTCCAAGGTTGGTACAGTTAGAACCCAGCTCACTGGAGGGGGGAATGTGTTGTGTGCATAATTACTTGTAAACCACCCAAACAGTGCTTTAAGCGCTGTGGGGTGGTATATAAGCAACATGGTACCTTGTATAAAGGAATTAATTCATTCCAAATGAAATTATGTTAAGCAAAATTTCCTTTATACAAATTTCCCATAGGAATGCATTGAAAAACAGAGCAATCCCTAATTGTGACCATTTTTATGTTGTATGGATTCACCCCATAGGCAATTATATTAAGCATATTTCCCCTATCCGGAATTTTTTATGTTGTACAGATTTTATGTTATACAAACCTTTTGTTACACTAGGGTCCACTGTACTTTGCTTATGTCATAGCACAATGTGTTTCCCAATGTCTTCCAGCAACACCCCGGGAGGCCACTTGTGAGAAGGGGAACACAAGAACTTGGGTGGCAGTCCTAATATCTATAGCTGCTTTAGGAAGCTTGCATTAAGTCATGAGGTTTTGCATTTCTGTGCTGCAGAGATTCCTTCACTCGGTTTCAAAACAGCCCTTTGGTGTAAATGGCTCAATAATCTGCCCAGGATACTTAATAAAAATGTCCCTGTGCGATTATTTGTGTGCAAGTATACAATAGTGCTTCCACAGGCTTTCAGATAGGTTTTGGTATTGCCTTGGGCCAACTACTACATCTGAATGCTATTCTGCTGTAGGCACTGCAGCCTACAGTATTTAGCAGATTCACCACTTTCAGTTTGATGGTGCCAGTAGCTGCCCAAAGGCTGTTCTTTGGACAAAAAAGGAGCAACTTTGATTATGCTGGTTTTGCTTATTTGCACAGAACAATAAGCTTGTTACTGTGCAAATAAGGGCTCTTATTTGGCTCTGTTTTTTAAAATCACGAATTATTCTTTTTTATGTCTCTGATGGCGCAGTCGGCATTGGGTGGACATTACTTTGTCGTTTTTTTCAAGAGAATGATAACAGACAGACTGGTGTCTTCTCTAAGTTAGCATAAAACAGATAGGATGATGGAGTAGTTAAGAGCATCAGCTCCCAATAAGGGATATGTGTCCATAATGTTCTCTGCAAGACCTTGTGTCATTCACCATCTGTTAGCTTAGTCTACTGCACTATGTTGTTATGATGTATAAATGGGCATGGGGACTGTGGGTTCTGGCTTGGACACCTTGGAAGACAGGTGGGAGTAATAATTAAAATCGGAATTTTTGTTTGGAATTTGCCCGGAACAGGAGGTAAGAATATCTCTATTTAGGATTGCTTTAAATACACATTTGCACGTTTTTGTGCTTGCTTCCTTGAAGGACCCCTAGGGGACACTAGTTGTTCCATAATAATTATAGCAATTGTACTTGGATCATCAAGACTGAAAAATTATTAAATGCCACTGTTAAATTCCACAGTTTTCAAGTACAGGACTGTGTTCTGAAACCACAAACTTGGAATTCTTGCACAGCTAGCATGAGGTTTATACAAATTATGTGAAGCAGAACGTACCTCTATCAGATGCCCCCATGTATAAAACGACCCCCACTTTTGTGACCCAGAATTAGTTTTGCAGCCACGCAGTTCTCCCCTTGGTTGACTTCCGTATATAAGATGGCCCTCAAATTTTAGTCTAACAAATTTGGGGAAAAATATAGTCTTATACATGAAAAAATACTGTATGTTGAATGTCCCTTTGTAAACCTTTTAGTGTGTAATATTAGATGCCATTAAAAAACCCTCCATAATCCATTGATACTCCTTGTTTACCCACATGAACGTATAAGGGAAAAGACATCCAAGAATTGATAAATATGTTAATTCTTACATTATTTTCCAGACTTTTTGAAGCACTGCATAACAGTTAGTCATTTTGCATTCCTAAATAGATCCTATCTTCAGTATTTTTCCCATATTCAGAACCCGTTTGGGGCAGATGATGTGATTATACCTGATTGCCTAGTGAAAGCTGCTCTACCAACTGTATCCATTCCTGGAGATGTCTGAGTTGGTTGTGATGGTACATACCTTCAATATATCCTCTATGGATTACTGTAACATGGTTTGTATGGGGTTGCTTTTGAAGATGGTTCAGAGACCTCTACTATAGGTTCAATATCCTATAACCAGGCTCCTCATGGGGGCCAGTTACAGGGAATATATTATTTGCTAGCTGGCCTGCTTGTTATATTGGTGATTACCTATAAAGCCCTATATGGTAGGGTCTGAAGGACGTTTAGTCCTTATATAAGCCTTTTTGGCTTTCTAAAATCTTCATAGAAGACTTTCACAGGTGGGAACAAGAGAGAGGGTCTTTCTCAGTGTTGCTACCAGGTTGCAATTTGCCATTTCTTGGAAGGCAGGGTTAGTTTCTTCCTTTTGAGTGACAGGTGCAAAAATACCCTCTTTTGGACAGGCTTTTAACAACTACTTGGGTAGTGAAGAGTTATGACTTTGGGCACGTTGTTTATTTATTTTATTTTATTTTATTTTAGAGTATTTTTACCCTGCCTTTCTCCTTGGGAAAAGACCCAAGGCGGTTTACAGTAATGAGGGACAATATACAGCCCAGTACAATTAAGACATGTTCTAGTATTGAGAACAGGGAATTGAGGACATACAGCATTAAAAGACAACATTACAATTAAAGCTACAAGAGAACGCAAGCAGTTAAAAAGAGAGTAAAACTCCATGTAAATGTTATGAGTGATGGAAACTAACATTGAAAAAATAGTGTCAATGGAATCACATAAGGTTATGAGTGGCTATAAGCACAAAGTCTATGTGATCATATCGATTCATATAAAAGACACATAATAGGTAGTCCATCATTCAGGGAAAGCTTGCCTGAAGAGAAACATCTTTGCTTGTTTTTGGAAGGACATCAGAGATGGGGCACTCCTGGCCTTTAGTGGGAGGAAGTTCCAGAGCCTGGGTGCAGCCACCAAAAAGGCCCTTTCATGTGTTCCCATGAGACGTACCTTTGAGGGTGGCGGGATGGAGAGAAAGGCCTCTCCTGATGACCTTAACACCCAAGTTGGTGTTAATGTGCTTTTGAGGTTTTTAAAATGTTTTTAACCTGTTGTTTTAATCCTGTTACAGATTTATTTTTAGTTAGCTGTGCTTTTTAAATAATTTGTGAACTGCCTTGTGCCCCTTTCCTGGGAAAGAGGTAGTATAATATGCAATCAAGAAATAATCAAGGACCAAATGAAAGTCACTACTGTGCCATCTTTCCACAGAGTATAGAGTACATTTTCTTCATAGTTCTACGCATGCCAGGAAGTACATGGTAGCTGTACTAAAAAAAAAAGTTACTAAGAAGTAGATAAATGAATAATGGGTTATTAACAGATAAGATAACAAGTTTCAAGAAGAAAGGATGCAAGATAGATAGATAGATAGATAGATAGATAGATAGATAGATAGATAGA
>JAHTLZ010000225.1:2946606-2958855 GCA_023846285.1 Phrynocephalus versicolor | reverse complement strand
GATAGATAGATAGATAGATAGATAGATAGATAGATAGATAGATAGATGTATTCTTCGGCTCTGGACACTAGTTGGCAGCATAGCACATGCTCTGATATAATAGCTTGTTCTGTAAATATTGCTGAATTCTGTTTTTTACTTGGGATGATAGCACTTCACATTGTAGTGTGGAGGATAATACTACAATAGCTGTCACACAATATGGCAACATTTTCCCTATCACTTGATAGCATAGTGATTCAGAAAAACCTGGATGCAGAAGAAGTTCACAAAGCCTTAAAAAGGGATGGGTGAGCCATATTGAGCAACATCATTGGCAAATAATATGGGAAATGTGGGTTTGGGATGGCCAGATTAACATTATTTTCCATTGTCTACAACATGACATACAAGTTAATGTGAATGAGCCCAGAGTTTTTGCGCCATAGGAAAATTTCCCTCTGCTGCTGCAGCTTCTAGGATTTTCTCAGGTTACAAGTGCATTTGCATTGGTTCATCTGGTGTGAGAGGTGTGTAGCTTTTCTGTTTCAAAAGAGGGAGGGCAGCAAGGGAGCTGGCTGCCATCAGAATCCTTTTTTTTCCAAAACCCGTTGCCTGGGTCTATTTGTTTTCTTCTTCCCTTCTCATTTTTCCCTTTTTTGGGGTCAGTGGCCTCGAAACAGTTTTGTTGTTTAAAAATACTGTAGAGGGAGCGGGTAATATTAGGCTTTAGTGCCCCCCCAAAACTTGACAGCATTTCTCAACACACCTCCTATAGGACAGAAGTGGAATTGCTGCACAGATGGGTGTGGAGAAACTCTTCTTGTCTGCAAGTCAAGTGTTGCCCATTAAATAGTTGTCACTAACAACCTCCAATTCAAATAATAATTGTGTGTTGTCACAGTTCTGAGTTATGGCTACCCTCTTAGTGTTTTTTTTTTAAAGTTAGAGGGCACAGACATGGGCTGATACTTCACGTTCATCTCATTGCTGTTCGCGGTTCTGCTTGGGACCGGTACGAAGTAATCTAACCGCATGTCCATTGCGGGACGAGGGGAGTTCGTCCTGACCACGCCCCTGAACTGCGATTTAAGTGGGATGAGAGATTCCCATCCCTGGCCTCAGGAATCTGCTCGTCACACTTCTCGTTCCAAGACGAGTGCCCGTGAGGTAAGGCTCGTCACACAACGTGCCATTGTCCATCTAGTGGCAGGAGTGTGAAGTGCCATTCGCCAGTACATTCCCTATGGAGTCAGCAACGCAGTGCAGAGAGATTAAAAGACAAATGCCTCAAACTTAGCTCCGTAACACATTGAAGGCAAGGCTTCGGAGAATTGAAACATCGGAAAATGGAAGGTCGGGGCAGGAAAAAAAATGGAGAACAAAGACATGGAATTTCACATCTCATTACAGAATGAGGACGTGCGGTAACAGTCATGCCGGTATCATCCATCATGCCCATACATACATGGGAACAGGGACAGAACCGGAAGAAGACCACATTACCGTGACCAACATCAACACGCAACGAACTTCCTCCAGGGACGAGAATGGACGTGAAGTAACCATCATGGTTTACTATTCCCTTCTGGTGGCAACCTGGTGGTATGCAGCTTGCCCAAGGCTGCCTACTACATGTTGGCTTTGTGTGGAATTGAACTCCCGACCTCTGGCTCCCAGTCAGATACTTCACACACTGAATTACCCAACTGAATAACTCCAGTTGGAACAATTTTGAAAGGCTATAAAATACTTCTAAGTGAAATATATGTACAAACAAGAAAGCTGTATCATCCTACAGTGACTGAAGAACTAACCCATCTGTAGTGAATTACATAATGTATCCATAGATAGTGAAAGGAGCGTGGTGGAAACTTCAGAATGAAAGGGTTGGTTCTGTTGGTTTAAGGTTTAATCTATAATTCAATCAAGTGGTCCTACTGTATTTTTCCAATTGACTCCTCAACATTTCAGTAGCTTGATTGAGTGCCTCTGAACTTACAAAGCAAGGCATTGTCACGAACTATCCTGCTTTTAAAATATCAATACAGTACTAGATATTGGGCCATTTGCTTTGGAACATCACTAATTATTGAGCCAGACTGCAGTAAGATGAGATACTTTTGAAAAATAACCTAATACAGTATAGACCTTGGTTTTTCCATGTGCATCTGGGCTTTGCTAGTATAGAAGTGTCGTTGTGTACACCCTTCAGTGTAGTTCAGTGTAATTTGTGTTCCTCAAGGCCCTCCTTCATAGCCTTGTTTGACGGTATACCTCTCCAGGAAGACTGCAGTACCTTAACACAGTTTTAAGAAGTCAGTGGTATGTTTCCCTAGTATTCTTTTTAGTTGACTTCAGTAGGTTGGTGACTCTTACAAGTGTTGAGATTGTTGAGCTTCATCTCTTTGGTTAACAACCAAACAATAAAATTCTGATGAAATCATGTTTTGTTTCCTTTTGGCCGATAACTTGCGTGTTAGTGTCTGGTACAACAATAGACTCTACATTTTGTAATAGAACAATAGAATCATGAAGTTGGAAGTGGCTTTCAAGGCTATCAAGTCCTACTCAAGACAGAAATAAAATTCATAGGATATTAGAATGGGTCTAAGGTTAAGCTTTTTTCTCATCCTTTATTGGGGAATAGGAAGAATTGTTCTCATTGTATTTCTAACTAACATAAATTTATTTATTTATTTATTTTAGATTATTTTTACCCCACCTTTCTCCTTGGAAAAGGACCATTCCTGTGTTTTAAATTTATTTATTTATTTATTTATTATTCTCCTTGGGAAAGAACCATTCCTGTTTTAAAAATGGTGTAACACTTAACTTGGACTTGGAGAGTTTTTTTTTTTAACTAAGAAGTTTAAGAGGTATATATCTGGTTGTTTTCTCTCATATATGTTGAAGTGTCAGTTTTAGAGTTGGGTGAAAAATCCAATTTTTAAAATTTAAGCTGTATTGTTTTCATTATATGAATGGTATTATGCAATACAGGGTGGATAAAATCAATGGCTTTTAAAAAAATATTCAAATTTATTTAACTCATGATTTTAAATTTTAAAAAATCATTTTCAAAAATTGTATTAATCCAAATAAATAAATAAATAAATAAATAAATAAATAAATAAATAAATAAATAAATAAATCTACAGGCTTTGGATATTATATTGTGATTTAAATCCATATGATTTAAACCAGGCCCACTTTGATACAAATATTTATGCAGTCTAGGGTTAATACTAACAAACTATGGCAGTTTATGCAGACACTTCATTATGATTTTGCATGTAGCCCTCTTATTAAAAGCATTGCATATGGCAAAGAGTTCTGGGTTAAATATTGTATTAATATTTTTAATGTAATGGACATTTCAGTAAATAAATCTCTTTCCAGGTCCTGGCTGCTCACAGAATAAAAGGCAAAAGTCCTCAGTGATGCACATTGTTTTCTGTGAAGGAGAGAAAATAGGCAGAAGTTTGGAACATTGTAATTTGAAATCTCTTCTTAGAACAACATGCCTCTTAGGTTACCAGCAGGAGATGTCAGAAAAAAAGAGACAGATATAAATCATCACCCATGTTTTTCACACTGCACACTAAAATTCCTAAAGGCTCTTCTGGCCCTTAGGAAATGTGTAAAATCTGTATTGTTTGAAGAAGCCTTCAAAAACACCCTACCCCTTTCACATACTCCATGGATTCATGAATTGGATCTTGATCTTGATTTGCAGTTGTCTCTATATATGTCTGTTTGTTTTTGGGCTATTGTTTTTTATTGACTGGGAGGCTTCTTCCAACTCAATTAGTCTATCATTGTTCAAATCTCATTATGTCCTTGTGTGTGAGGGTGGTTTTTAAATTGCTGCTATTTATCTAGGGTAGTGCCTGATCATGAGACAGATAAGTTAGGAATGTAATTAATAAAATAAATACAAATAAATATAATTGAATGATACCTTTGTTCTTCTTTGAGATAAAGTCAAGGACGGTCTTGATATGTACAAGAGAGATGACACATTTGTGTGTTTGGGTATGTTTCCAGTTATCCTTTCCATCAACACAAATTCCACTCTTTTTAGAAATGAGGTATTAAGCCTGTAGATTTTTTTTTTTTGCCACTGATACCTGCTTAGTTATCAAAAGGTCTGAGAGGGCCATTTACAGCCCTCTCAATTAAAACTTGTGTTATAGATAAAATGGATATTTTATTCATTAGATGGTTTAATTTCTTTGCTGCCTTTTTCTTTGATATGTTTAAATGACAGTCTTGGCATGACCACAGAATAGCACTTGGTTACTTCTATTTCATTCATGCACCTGAACAACTGGGGCAATAGGGACTTAGTTTTCACCCAAGGGTTGAAGTACTGTGTGAGGGAAGCTACCCTGAAGGGGCTGTGAGCAGGAGAGTGACACCTGCATTACAGGAGAAGGAGGAGGGAAGGGCTAAGGCCCCTGTTAAGACAGAGAAGGAGCCAGAAAAGGTGGGAAACCCAAACCAATCAGCAGTGGTGGAGGTGGGGTTTGGACAGTGTAAAAAGGGAACACCACGTGTCTTGTCCCCAGACTCGGACTGGGCATGGACGGGCGACTGGAAACAAATGATGATGCCCAAGCTCGAGGCTGAAAGCTATAGAAGACGTGCCCGTTGCCAAGGTTTTTCCTATTGGGGTGAACGGGAGGCCCGTGAGTACAACCGTAAGCGAAAGGAAATCAGGTGGGAACTGGCCTGGGAACAATGGCTGGGCAAACTGAAGGAGGAGGAGGAAAGGACCGGGAAGATGTATACTGGGAGGGGTCTGACTTTGATAATTTGAAACCTTTACCAAATTTTCCTGTATGTATAGTCAGGTTGCAACTAGACATCTTCTTTTTCTTAGTATTTGTCCCACTTGGTAATGTGGTCCACTATTCTTGTTTTGGCCATCCACTTGGTGTGGTCATGGGCTAGGTCCAGGTGAACCCAAGGACAACATCATGTCATTCTCAATGGCATTCATCCAGTACTGTATTAGATGACCCCTTGGTCAGGATCCACTAACCTCCAGGGCCAGACCCTTTTTGGCCAGAGTTTCCTCATCGGCACGCAAGATATGCCCAAACCAGCACAGTTGGGCTTTGCGCTTCTGGTCAGCGATATGTGCAATGCCTTTTTTTTGCTCTGATGTCTTCACTGCACACATGATTCTTTCTGGGTGCAACTAGATATCTTGTAAGGAAATAAATAAATAAATAAATAAATAAATAAATAAATAAATAAATAAATAAATAAATAGGACAGCCTTAAAATGTAGATCTTTTGCTTGGTTATCATTGGACAACCTCTGAGTCAAAAACAAAGAGATGTTTGCATGCCCTCATGTAGAAACTGTGGCTAATGCTAACCTACGTCACATTGCCATTATCAAAGAAACATACAGTAATGGTCTATTGTTGCACCCGACTGCTTGTGTGCTCAATACTTCAAAACAGAATTCACAGGCTGAGAATCCTTAGTAATATCACATAAGGTTTGAGGAAAGACAGAAATTGGGTGTAATGCAGCGATATAAACAACATTTATTGAATAAGTTAGTTTTACTTTGTTTAGCAACATACATTGCTTCACTTTTAATTGTGTTGGTGTATCAGGGATGCATAGAATTGTGGTTTCAGAAGTATAAAGCACTCAGTTTTGTACAATGGTGCCTCTTAAGATGAATTTAATTCATTCTAATGGGTTAATCTGTTTTACGAAAAATTCATCCTGTGAATTGCGATTTAATGTGGTTCCCATAGGAATGCATTGAATTCATCTTGCGAGGCATCCCATAGGAAAAAATTGTCTTACGAGGTTTCCCTATTGCCGGAAATTTAATTCGTCTTACAAATTTTTCATATTAAGGGCCATTTGTCTTAACAAGGTACTACTGTACAAGGAATTTTTTTCACATACAGTACTTAGGTCTAGAGCAGGCATGTCCAAACTTCATCCCTCCAGATGTTTTGGGCCACAACTCCCACAGTCCTTTGCCATTGGCAATCTAAGCTTAGAATTCTGGGAGTTGTGGTACAAAACATCAGGAGGGCTGAAGTTTGGACATGCCTGGTCTAGAGAAAGCAAGTTGCAACCTCCTCCGCACACATGTTGTTCAGTTGTAACACACACAATTTATTTATCTGCCATCTGGGTAGCAGGGGGAAAATAATGTTACAAAGTTTGTAATCAGGGCAAACAGCAGTCCATAAGGCACAGCTACTTGGTACATTTCTTCCAAAAAAGACAGCAGCACCTCCTAGCTGCGTATATTCATTCTGGATTCTAGTCTCATATATCAACACTATGTACAGGAAGTATTATTTAATGCAGTAGACTGTCTTTCATGCAGCACCTGCATCACATGTATTTTCAGTGAGTAAAACCTTTTTCTGAAAAAAGATTTCACTTACTCCACAAATACTGATTTTACAGTTTTGTTTTTGGAAAAACGAAAGAAAAGTAGAGGTAAGAGAGTCTAAGGTAATACTCTGAATTGAGCTTCTCCTCTAGTTTTTGCATTCCTCAAATCTTCACATCAGTATTTTGATCGATTTTTGGTGTAACTTACAGGCCAGTTACAGGCATTTTTTTAATAACTGGGCCCTAAATGGAAGCAAAAGTAAATACCGTATATACTTGAGTATAAGTCGACCCGAGTATAAGTCGAGACCCCTAATTTAACCCCAAAAACTGGTGAAACGTATTGACTCGAGTATAAGTCTAGGGTGGGAAATGCAGCAGGGCCTGTCCGCTCCTCTGTCAGCTGGGGGAGTGGTGTGTGATGTTTAAAATAACTTTTAGCCACTGATGCAAGTTTCCCTCCAGCTCGCGGAGAGGGCGCGGAATCTGGGTGTGCTCCTGGACCCGGCGCTTACCATGGAGGCCCAGGTGGCGTCGGTGACCAGGTCCGCCTATTACCATCTCTGTCGGATCGCCCAGATCCGCCCGTACCTCGACGCGAACTCTCTGAGAACAGTGGTCCAAGCTCTGGTGATCTCGAGGCTGGACTACTGTAACGCCCTCTACATGGGGTTGCCCTTGACTCTTCTCCGGCGTCTGCAGCGGGTTCAGAATGCGGCGGCCAGGCTGGTGGCTGGTGTGCATCGTTATGACCACATCACCCCAGTTCTGGCCCGCCTGCACTGGCTGCCCGTTGCAGCCCGGATTAGATTCAAGGTCTTGGTTTTAGTTTATAAAACCCTCCATGGCTTGGGACCGGACTACCTGGCAGAGCGTATCGCTCAGCGATCAATCTCGGCCCGTCCCGTTCGGCAGGTGCGAGCGCACATGCTTCGGGTCGCCACCCCTCGTGAAGCCCGGAGGACGAGTACTCGGACCCGGGCTTTCTCAGTGGCGGCCCCTAGCCTCTGGAATTCCATCCCCAGTGAAGTGCGCTCTGCAGAGTCCCTGCTGGCCTTCCGGAAGGCGTTAAAGACCTACCTTTTCCGGGAGGCCTTTGGCGATTTTTAACTTTTTTTGTTTGTTTGTTTTTTGTTTTTTCTTTTCTCCTCCACCATCGCAAACTATTTTATTTATCATTGTTTAGCCTTGAGGTGCTATTAGGCTTTTAATCTGTTTAGTGTCATTATTATTTGTTTATTTTGTCTTTTGTAATTTTTATGGCTATTGAGGCCTTGATGTTTGTAAGCCGCTTAGAGTACACATTGTAGATAAGCGGGGTATAAATACAATAAATAAATAAATAAATAAATACTTGGGTCAGTGTCTAAAAGTCATTTTAAACATCGTGTGTCGCTCCCCTGTGATGCAGAGGGGGGTCATGAGAAGCGGCATGACTCTTAGCCACAGATGAATTGCCTCAGTGGCTAAAAGTATTGACACGAATATAAGCCAAGGGCCCCTTTTTTTCAGCCCAAAATTAGGGCTGAAAAACTAGGCTTATACTTGAGTATATACAGTAAGTATACTGTATAAAGGGATTCCTATTAGGTGTTCATTCTCTGGCTGAGCTACAGCCAATGGAGAGAGTGCTATCATAAGGGGAACTTAATCAAGGAATGTCATTTTGATAAATATCTGGTAAACGTATTCTAGAAGTGCTACGGAGGCTGTGGCTGGGTGGCACCAGGCCCAGGGCGAGCTCCGGACGCCCAGCGCAGGCCTACCGTGTGGCCTGGTAGTCACTTCCAGTCAGCGGTGGGCCCAGCCCATCGGAAGTCACTTCTGTTCTGTCAGACATCACTTCCTGTCCGTGCCAAAGCAGGTGAAACCCAGTGTGGGCCCACCACACAGCCCAGAGGCCCCTTCTGGGCAGTGCGAGGCCTGGGATGAGGTCCAGAGACACCACACAGGCCCACCCGCGTGGCTTGGAAGGAGCTCCGGAGGCCCATTCCAGGTACCACAGGGCCCACACTGAGGTGAGGCAGAATTTTACTAAACATTTTGCTCAGTTTGAGAAATACTCTCAATCCAAGGTACTTGTAAACCAAGGTACCACTGTATATGAACTTACCTATTAAGTCCGTACAATTTTGTTTTCTTACTATAAATTTTTTACAGCAATTGCTTCATCCATATTTTCTATGGAGGAGGTTGTGAGTTGTCCACCTGATCTAGCAGGTTTAATATTGCCAAAGGGATTAAGTTGATTCATATACATTGCTAGGTTACGTTGCATTAGGAACTCAGAGTGAAGTTGACTTGAATTTCAAGAAATGTATTAGAACAACTGAACTCTTGCTTAATACTGGGGATGTAATGTGTCAAATGAATCAGTAATTCATAGTGCTTGATGAGGATATTAAACAGAAAAATCAACTCAGAGAAGTTAAGTATTGTAGGTGAATAGCACTCAGCTTTGTTAATTTTCCCTTCATCCCTTTGTGGGAGAGTTGGTACTTTGAGTGAAAGATCTTAGCTTTGGGAGGTTCTCATAAATCTGGGTTTGTCTCTTGAAGCCTAAAGTAGCCTCAGTGACATGGAAGACTTAAGAGGTTTGTCTGATTTGTAAGATCTAGCTCAGTGTTGGCGAACCTATGGCACGGGTGCCAAAGGTGGCACTCGGAGCACTTTCTGTGGGCACCTGACAATGCCCCTTCACAGCTACCTGTATTCATGTTAAATTGCTGTATTGGCACTTTGCATAAAATGGGTGGGTTTTGAATCGCAGTTTGGTCACTTGGTCTCTAAAAGGTTTGCCATCACTGCTCTAGCTTCTCCTTGCCTGAGATAGTTTGCCTGTATGTCATGGTAACCTACATACCACATTATTGTACTGACTATAAATGAAACAGCCTTTGAAATGTGTGCAAAAGCTTCAGTTTGTGGAGGATATAATTGTCAGAATTGTATTGGGCAGAACGTGCATGGATCATTAGGCATGCTTAGCCTAGAGAGAAGAAGACTGAGAGGCAATATGATAGCACTTTTCAAATATTTGAAGGGCTGTCATACAGAGGAAGGGCAGGATCTGATCTCAGTTTTCCCAGAGTGTAGGGAGGGCACGTAACAACAGGCTCAAGGTAAGAGAATCCAGCTTTCAGCTGAACATCAGGAAAAACTTCCTAATAGTTAGAGCAGAACGGCAGTGGAACCAATGACCTCAAGAGGGAGGGAGTGCTCCAGCACTGGAGGCATTCAAGAGAAATTTAGCAACCACCTGGATGATATTCCTGCTTTGAGCTGGGCGTTGGACTCCAGGGCCTTGTAGGCTCCTTCCAATCTCACTCATACTATACTTTATATGATTCTATGATTTCTCACCAGTATCTCACATAGCATGGCCCCCCCCTAGTGGACAGTTCCAGTCATTACATCATGAAAATACAGGGTTAAAACAGAGAGAGAGAGAGAGAGTTCTTTTCATGTAATGTTTTCAGGCAACAGATAAGTGAATCTGCAGATACTGATTCCACAGATAGTGGAGTTAGATTGTACAGTGTTGACTTCTCAACTCTAAGTACCTGGGACTCAGGAATCCTCAAGAGTTCCTTGCCTGCATGCTAGAGGCATTCCATTTGTACTTGGCAGGGCAGGGCAAATTATAGGACCTTGAAAATTGCTCATTCCTGTGATAGATGAAGCTCATGACAAACTGAGATGAGGCTTTTTAATTAATTAATTAATTAATTTACCGCCCATCTTCCAGAGGAACTCCGGGCGGTTAAGAACACCAATCAAACAGCAGAAGAATAAAACAATGAAATAGATAAATAGATTAACTATAGTAATACTAAAAACAAACAGACAAAATATACTTGAACCTCACTGTTATGCAATGCCCTGCTCGTGGAGGACCAGTACTTAGAAATATCAGGGGGGAAATATTCTTTGATTCTCAGAGCCTATATATGTATTTTTAATGTAAAAAGGGCCTGTTTTTGTCTGGCTTTTTAATTGTTCTTGTTACAAATCTGATTTAATTTTATATGCTGTGTGACACTGTTTTTAATTAATGAAATAGAGAAATGAGTAGCTTTGGGCACTTTTATTCCTGTTTTCCCTTTTCTCCTCTGGATGGGGAAGGGTAGTTAAAAATGTTAATTTAGTTGCAAACTAGGTTTGCCATGGCATTTGCATTTAGGAATCTAGATGGGGTTTTTTTTTGTCTGTGGATACAGTACTTGGATGCTGTATCATTTGAGCCTGATTTGTAAGTAGCCTTTTACTTGTGTTGAGAGACAAGATTACCGTTAACTAAAAGCCAATAGGTAAAATCATGTTGAAATTCCCAGTGTGTTGTAGTATAGGCCAGTAGCCCGCAAAGGGTTCAAAAGTAGCCCTCCAGCCATCAATAAAAAAAGTGAGGAGATGAGTTCTCCACCCTCCCTCCCCCATCCCAAGGACCACCACTGCCCTAGCCAAGTTCTGGTTCTGCCAGCCCACTGTCTCAGCCCAGCAGTGCAGTTCAGGGGCATTGAAATCTGTTCCCTCCAGAACGGATTAATTGATTTTCAGTGCATTCCTGTGGGAAACCACTGCTCTACTTACAAAAGTTTTTACTTATGAGCATGTGCTCGGAACAGATAAAATTCGTAAGTAGAGGTTTTAGGGTAGTATCCCTCAGGAAAAAGTAGACGTTGGCCTGTGCAAAGTTGAACAGTCCTGTTGTAGTAGATAGCCTAGGACTAGGACTCAGGAGACGTGCATTTGCTCTGTTATAGAAACTCACTAGGTGAAGGCACCAGTAAAATGCACCTTAAGAAAGTCCTATTAGGGTAATCCAACCTGACAGCACAAAATAACAATAGCAGCCCTGTTTATTATACCTGCAAGCATAAAGCAAAGAACATAACCTCTGGAAGTGAACTGCCTCAAGCTAAGAAATCACCATAGACATCTCTTGTGTGCTACTACTATGTTGGCTGACCCAGCAGATCATGTCGACAGTGATTCTGTAATGTGAAGCAATTTATCATCCAAAGTAAAGCTACCTGTTATGCTGTTTGAAAATCCCGAAAGCTTTTTTTTTTGGCCAGCATTTCTAATCACCTCCCCATTCTCAGATAGGGGCAAGAAAACACATAAAGTCTGACATTTTTCTCAGTCAGTTCAAATCGTAATTTGAACGAGTGCCTAGGTGCATGTTTTGGGTCCTTGTTTATGTGCTATGAATTGTCACAGCATTTCTAGAAGATGATTAACTATGCATCAAGATGATGAAAAAGAAGCCGAAGGCCACATTACTGTTTGATGATAAGAGCTGACAATGAACTTCCACATCTCCACCCTAGCAGCTAGTGGCATTTTTTTAAAAAAGTAGGCTCTGTGAAAAAAACCCACCTAGGAATCCTATTTAATGCCAGCGAAAATAGATGTTGCTGAGACAGCCCATTTATTATTATCCATTTCCACAGCCTCTGCTATGCTGTAATGACTCGTATGGTACAACATGGTGGATGTCCTCTGGATACCTTTTGATCTGGCGGCTTCCCAGTTAGAAGCTGCTGCTTTTATGCATCCTGCATATCTTTAGCATCCTTGTGTAGCTTCTTGTAATAGCATCAGGCAAATCCCTGACAGCAGCAATCCCCATGGACTTTTAAAGTGATTCTTGCTATATATTGCTGGAGCAGCTTATGGACAGCTCCATGTTTGACGTCCTTGAAAAATAAGGAGAAAATAGGCTGTGTTAAATGGCTGTCTAATGTATTTTATTTTAAAAGTTCTTGGCTTCAAAAGCCAGTTGGCAACTGTTGCTATTAGCCCATTAGTATTAGCAAAGAATGACTTTAACTCTTCTTAAAATGTCTAGGTTATAAGCAGTTCTTGGAAAAGTTAGGG
>JAHTLZ010000225.1:2913594-2944653 GCA_023846285.1 Phrynocephalus versicolor | reverse complement strand
CTAATTTTCGCATGTTTCTGTGGTGCTTTGGTGGGTTTTTGGACCACAATTTCAAAAAAAATATTGCGGTCGCCATTTTGGATCCCCCCGCCCGCACACCGCATGGCAAAGGCAGATGAGACAATGCCCCCCCGCCTGGTACCAGCAGCGCAGCAGTAGCACTAGCCAAGGAGAGGGGGGCGGGGAAACCCCCCCAAATAAAACACCCTTCTGGCCTGGTAGGTGCCCTCAGACAGTTTTTGCCTGCTTTTAGGGCCGGAAATCGGGGTTTTTTTTTAACTTTTAAAAACTTTTTTTCTGTGCCGCTTGGCATCGCGGGATCGGCGCGATGCCAGGAACGACAACGACAAATCAGACCCAATTATTCTTTAGTCGGTTCGAGTTCGAGTTCTGGCGGAGTAATTCCCGTTACCGTTTCTGTTCCATAACGGAAACGAGTAATGGAAACGGAAACGGGAATTCCGCTAAGTCGTGCCCATCTCTACTTACTATTGTGGCATTTGAAATCTCCTTAATAAGATGATAGATTAATGCAAGCTAAAAGCAGTTTAACAATAACTTGGTGTGTTCTACATGAAACTTGCAGGAAAAAAATTGCACTAGAGGATATTCTTACCTTGTGTTTTTCTTTTGTACAAATCCACTTGTTACTCCGTATAGCTAAAATGTATGCTTTGCGTGCTGAAGCACCCACCATTGCAAATTTCATAAGGTCAGTTTTGTGACATTTATATTATTTTTAATAATTGATAGTTGTATTCTTCAGTATGTGGCCCTGGCAGATCTCACTGATGAATGGTTTCTGTGATCAGTAATGCAGAAGCATTCTGAATTTAGATGGACCACTCTTTGTAGAATGAAATCGTATGGTCAAAACCTGAGTATTATTGTTTATAGTCCTAACCTTTATCATACGGAAATAGTATTTTGTTTTATTTGAAATACTGCTTCTTGAGTATCAAACTCTATAAGAATATGTATTTTAATTTATGTTTGTGACTAGAGACATTTAGCAAATGAATACTAGTCTCATTAGCTTAAAATGGTGAATAATGTCTGACAAAGTAATCATGTCTTGCTGATTTACTGAAAAAAAATTATTTGCCTGTTTTAAAAACAAAGAAACTTGTGGTTGATATCACCCATGGAAAAGGCAGTCTTCTCTGACTTCAAAAAGCATAATGGAAATGACAGTTTGTTGCTATTCTGACAGAACCACTGAACTTCAGTGCCATAATTACTATGCATTTTTACTCTATGATCTTCCACCTTTTGCTTCACGTTTTTGAATAACAGCAGAAACATCCTGAAAATGACATGGAACTCACCATGAAGGAGGCTGATTTTAGTTTTCTTCCCAGGGCCAGAAATCTTCAAGTGGTTGTAACTTTGACTGAGTAATACGTCTGTGAAGATTCTCAGTCATCCAGGTGCGTTTATCTGGGAGTTGAGTCATGGCTACTGGACTTCTTTTTTGAGAGATAGAAACGTTTCGCTGTTCATCCAAACAGCTTCATCGGTCTGAGTATAGCTAGTGCAAGAGACCCTTCTTATAGTCAGCTTGACCTCTTGTCCCCTGGTCTGATTGGCTCATAAGATGAACAAAGCCTTAATAGGTTCGTTAGGGAGACATTAGTGTCCATGGCCTTAAGGTAAACAATGGCCTAAGGTACTGAAACCCATCAAGAATGGATCGTTAGCTGTGACCTGGTGGTGAAGGCTCCTTGATTTGCCTGGGTACTGTGGAAAGTACAGCCTGATAGGTAGCAGACAGACTATGTCGGAGGCCACCACCTCTGTTGAGGGAGGGATTTTCAATGCTCACATGAATGGCCTCCCTTACTCCTCTCTCAAACCACCTCTCTTCTTTGTCTAGTATGTGTACATCCTCATCTTTGAAAGAGTGGCCTTTTTCCTTCAAATGGAGGTGTACTGCTGATTCTGGTCCTGAGCTGTTACCTCTCCTATGTTGGGCCATTCTTCTGTTTAATGGCTGTTTAGTTTCTCCAATGTAGAGGTCTGAACACTCTTCACTGCATTGGACTGCATATACAGTGGTACCTTGTATAAAGGAATTAATTCGTTCCAAATGAAATTATGTTAAGCAAATTTTCCTTTATACAAATTCCCATAGGAATGCATTGAAAGCAGAGTAATCCCATTTTTATGTTGTACGGATTTTCCCCATAGGCAATTATGTTAAGCAAATTTCCCCTATCTCCGGAATTTTTTATGTTGTACAAATTTTCTGTTATACAAGCTGTCTGTTATACAAGGTACCACTGTACTATATTGCTCCTTTTATGGTTTGGTATCGGATCCTTTGGGTGGACAAGTCTCTGCCTTAGTGTGTTCATGGGTTTGAAATAAACAGGGATGTGGTGTTTGCCAAAAATCCTTTTAAGCTTTTCCGACACTCCTGCCATGTAGGGAATGACCAGGTTCTTCCGTCGGGTCTGGGTCTCAGACTATAAGATGGAGTACTTGCACTAGCTATACTCAGACCGATGAAGCTGTTTGGATGAACAGCGAAACGTTTCTATCTCTCAAAAAGAAGTCCAGTAGCCATGACTCAACTCCCAGATTTGACTGAGTAAATATGTCTGAAATCTTGAACGTTTCCCCCTCCCCTTTGGGATGATTTAAGGATTATTTTTCTGGAAGTTTGAGTCATGGCAGCTGGACTTCGACTGATGAAGCTGTTTGGATGAGCAGTGAAACGTTTCAGTCTCTCAAGAAAAGAAGTCCAGTTGCTATGACTCAACTTCCAGATAAACTCATCTGGATAACTGAGAATCTTCATAGACTTAAGGATTTTCTTTTGGTAATTATTTTGGTATTATCTGCCTACCAAAGAGGGTTGAGAGAGTGAGAACACACAAAAGAAAATACAGTGGTACCTCAACTTATGCATTTAATCCGTTCCGAATGCATGCTGTTAAATCAAACTACTCTTAAGTCAGGGTACCTATCTAAAATGGGGGGGGGAGTTAAAAAGTCAAAAAATGAAAAAAGTTTCTAAGTCGAGCAGATCATATCTAAAATTTGTAAGGCGGCAGTTGAAACGCCAACAGTTTTCCACTCTTAAGGTGAATCACTCTTAAGTCGAGCTGCTGTTAAGTCGGGACTTCTTTACCCAATGTGTTGTTAGTCTGTGGAACTCCCTGTCACAGGGTGTGGTGATGACATCTGGCCTGGATGCCTTCAAAAGGGGATTGGACAGATTCCTGGAGGAAAAGTCCATCACAGGTTACAAACCATGCTGGGGATGTGTCATCTCCAGGCTTAAAAAAACAGGGTACTTCAAAGGCCAGATGTAGGGGAGTGGTATCAGGAGACAGATATCTAGTCTCGTGCGCTCCCAGAGGCATCTGTTGGGGCCACTGTGAGATACAGGAAGCTGGACTAGATGGGCCTTTGGCCTGATCCAGCATGGCTCTTCTTATGTTCACTACTTTGAATGTTTGCTCATTTATTTTTAAGCTCTTTTTCATCTGTTTTTATCAGGTAAATTCACTGCGAAAAAGGGAACACTGTTTTGTAATTTATCAGTGATGTCTCTGGAAATTTTCTTTGCTTTATAAATGAATCCTCTGCAGTCTTCAGACCTTTTCTTCCAACCTCCTCTCTACCTCGCATGCGCTGTGTACTCCCTTCTAACTTCCATTGCTTACTCACTTGTCCGCCACACCTCCAGTTTTGGTATTATACTTTGTTGTGTAACTGTGCTAGTGCTCGGTGGTTGTAAAAGTGAGTTTTGGATGCTGGTGGATATATACAAAACTGAAGACTTCAAAAATGGGTCATTTTATGTCAGACGTTCCCTTGTATTGTCAACCTGAAGAAATGTTATTTTATACTGCATCCTGGAACAACCATCAAAGAGGTAGCTTCTACAGTGGTGCTGCCATCACAGTAGGAGGTTGACACTTTAAGTTCATTTGCAAGTTGAAGCTGCTAGAAAGATCTGTTTAATCAATATACTGGGTGAAATAGTTCTTAAAAGTATGAAGATCTCAGGCCACTGAAGATTTTAAATATTAAAAACCAGTAACTCAGTTAGTCTTAGAACCAAGTTGGTAGGCAATGTGTTTGGTTCACACTACATGGAGGATGTGCTAGTGTTCTGACACCTGGGTGAGCAGATGTGTTTTTGCAGCCTGTATCTGCTGAGGTTTGTGGGCAACTTTTCAGTCATCTTCCTCATAGGAATTTTAGCATTAATCCTAGATCCATGTGGCATCTGACTTACCTAATAGAGGGGGAAAGTCCTTCTTAGTGAAAAAAAGGAACAAAACCTTCCTATTGGTATCTCCACTTGTTCACTGCTTGGAAATATTTCTCTTTTAATATGACAGCTCTGTGGAATTCAAAGAGTTGTAGTCCAATTGGGTAACATTTCCAAGCAGCGAGCCTGCTTCTCAAGAAGTAGCCTTAGACTTAAGCCTGAGTTCCTTCTGGGGTTTTTATATAGTTCAGGGCTGACCACGATGCCATTAATCCTGTGACCTCCAAGCCACATTGCCACAGAAGTCAGTAAAAAAACGTATTGCAGGTCTACATTAAGTTTTTTTAAAAGTTCCCTCTTCCTTTCTTTGAGAAAAAGGGGAGAAAATACATACAGTGGACCCTTGTATAAGAAACGGTTTGTATAACATAAAATTTGTACAACATAAAAAATTCCAGAGATAGGGGAAACTTGCTTAACATAATCGCCTATGGGGCGAATCTGTACAACATAAAAATGGGATCACTCTGTTTTCAATGCATTCCTATGGGAAATTTGTATAAAGGAAAATTTGCTTAACATAATTTCATTTGGAATGAATTAATTCCTTATACAAGGTACCACTGTACACTAATTTCAGATGCAGTCAGTCTACCCGTGTGCTTTTCTCATTGGTACGTCCTTTTTTGTTTTTGTTTTAACTACGTGCATCAGTGGGAGTACTATATACCTGCAGAAGGATCAAGGCTTTCTTTGAAGAAATTCAGCTGTTTTTTATTTGTTAGAATGTACTCCTTCCAGTTAAAATTCTTTATTCTTGAAGCCACAGATTTGAAAGGCAACTTGCCGGGAAGGAGGGGGAAAACCTCTCACTGTATCTTTTTGACTGGGCTGTAACCTAAAAAATTTAAGTCAGGGACACCAAGCTGGGCAATTTAGAGTGCAAGTCCAAGTTGTAGCTCTGTGGATTTGTATTGCTGGACTTAGTGAGCTTTGTTGGCGACATGAACTAAAAGCATTGCTTGAAAGTAGTCATAATAAACATGCAGGAACTCAGAATGACATTTATTACCATAGTAGTGGAATTTATATTCTCCCCCCCCCCAGGTAATCTCTGTTAATGGGAGGGGGGCTGGTGTTAAGACTAGTAATCATGTTTCAGTTAATAGGCTTAAAGTCTCTGGTGTCATAATGGGCAGTGCAAGACAAGGACTGGATTTTTTTTTTTTTTGCATTTTCTGGTTCACTTCTGACTGAGCCTCAACAGTGAGACTGGAGGTGTCCTTCCTTAAGGAGCAAATTATTTAGAGAGAAACATTTCAACATGGGTAACCCATCACAAAAGCTGCTGGCTGCAATTGCTTGAGGTCACAGAAATAAACTTTTGTCTGAAACAGAAGCGATCTCCATTCATTAACAACCTTTATGACTTTTGACCAATATAAAGAAAAGGAGCTTAATAAAATAGCCTCTTTGCCCTTTAGACGGCAGAAAAGGACATTGTGAGGATTTTCTTTTTTTTCTTTTTAATTTGGGGTTGTAGAGCAGGCATGTCCAAACTTAAGCTCTCCTGATATTTTGGACCACAACTCCCAGAATTCTAAGTTTAGATTGCCAATGGCAAAGGACTATGGGATTTGTGGCCCAAAATATCTGGAGGGCTGAAGTTTGAACATGCCTGTTCTAGAGGATATGTTTGAATCTTGGGTAACACAAGTGGCTTCCAGGCTCTGCTTTTCTTGCTCACTTTCCCATATGAAATTGCTTAAGGAAAGACAGAGCAATCAACGAGATTGGTATCCCTTCTTTCTTAATTAAACTGTTTCACTACTAGAGGCCCACTTCTGGGAGTTAATACTAACATTAAGATAAACTTGGTTATAGTCAGAGTTACTGTAGACCCAGCCAAGATCACCAAACAAAAATGTCATATTTTGGTCATGTTATGCGAGCCAACTCACTTTAAAAGACAAGAAGGTTGGAATTGGTCAGAGGCAAAAGAAGAATTGGTCAAGGCAGCTCAAGAACTTGCTGTCTCGAAACTTTCTGGAATGACACTGGAATGACATTGATGGAGCCAAAGTAGCTATAAGAGATAGAAATAGAGAGCATCGATTCACAAAGTGACTGAAAGTTGGACACAACTGAATGGATAGACAACTGATGTAGATCCATAGTTCTTAGAATGGGTCTATTGCTGCTGACTTTCTCTATGGACCCTTAGAGAGCAGGAAGGGCTGCCATTGCATGGTATTTTGCTAATAACTTCCAGACTTGATTCCAGCAGACTCTTGGAAAAGCTGTCTGAACATTCGGAAAGATTCTGTCATTTTAGGGTCAAGATGCAGGATGTTCATGCATCCTTAAGTATCAGTTTATTAGCTGGTGTGCCTTTCCCTTTCTGTTTTGCAACTACAGTACAGTGGACCCTCGTATAACAAGCGGTTTGTTTAAAAGAAAATCAGCTTAAAGGGAAAAAAATCCGGAGATAGGGGGAAATCACTTAACAGAACTGCCTATGGGGCGAATCCATACAACTGAAAAATGGTCGCGATTAGGGATTAATCCGTTTTCAATGCATTCCTATGGGAAATTTGTACAAAGGAGAATTTGCTTAACAGAATTTCATTTGGAATGAATTAATTCCTTTATACAAGGTACCACTGTCGTAGCTATCAGTTTTGCATTCAGACCAGATGTACTGTACATGCCTTCATGGTGGACTTCCCCTAAAGATACGGTGAACCTGATATGCAAAACTGTGATGTGGCACAAATCTCACAATTTCCTTTCATCTCCCTTCCTGATGTCATTCTTGACTTAGATGTTAACTATTCTGGAAGGTTGTGATCAGTTTTTAGAAGTATCTATTCTCAAGCACTTGTCAAGTGCAACACAGTTTTTGACATTTTAGCCAGTCATTTGGCCTTTTTATTCTCAGCTACCCAAGGCTAAGAAGATTTTATCACCAAGAGTAACAAATAATTCAGTGGGTATTCAAGAAAGTAGCCCCCTCTTCTCTCCCTCCTTTATAACCCACCCCCATATTTGCTCTGGAGGGCTCCCCAATCCCCTGGAGTAGATTTGGAGATCATACTTAGGTGAGAGCAAAAGTGATTGTGTGTGTCAAATGTTAGCTAACTTCAAGAGAGGCAAGAGGAAGTACTATAAAAAGAGCATTTGTTGATTAAGAAAAGAGTTGGAACATTATGGTATGTTTGGATGATATTATTAAGCTCATTGGATAATCTTTTGAAAAGTAAAGCTAGTCATATATCACTGTGCTGTACTTATTGGTGCCAATATTTTGTTTCTTTTAAAGTAATGAAACGCAAATGGAAACAACTTGAAAAAACAGAAAATCCCCCAATACTAGTTATTTTTAAAACCTGACATTAGTAACATGAGCAAATTATTTTTCAAGCTCTGTCTCCCTTTTTTATTTCCAAGTTTTCTGCATGCAGTTCTATATTCAAGGTGATTTTTTAAAAATCTGTCTAGCACTCAGATAGAAAATATGAAGACAACCAAGGCCAGTATTCTGTTGCATTAAGAGATTGGTAGAAAGGCGATTAAGAAATCGTTGCCCTGCTCAGTCAGGCTCTCCAATGCATGCCCAGTCTTAATTGGCTGTGAGATTGTTACATAACCAATTGTGTGATTGGCGGTGTATCTGTGAGTGTGCCAAAACAGAGAAAAATGTTGCAGACATACTAGTTGTTCTCTAAAAGTGACTGTGACTTTCTGCACATACCTTTTGCATAGTACAGTGTTCACCAAAGAAACGTGTACTCCAGATATTGCAACCATTTCATGGGACTTGGGAGTAAACCAACCCTCCCGTGGATTTGTGGAATGCGTGCATGGTTGCCTTGTGATATTTGCTTGACACTAGGGTTTATTGATTGAGGACTTCTACGGCAAGATACTTATACAGTTGAGATTAATAATACATCCAGTTGAGATTAATAATACCATAGCATCCAGAAGGCCTTGCTATGACATACTGTACTGTCATTGTTCATAAATACTGTAGAAATGTTGATTTCTAATTTTATTGTGCCTACATGCAAGTCTGAGATACAGACTAAGAATGTTGCAACAGTTCTTATCAAAATTCACATTTAGCATCATAAAATGCTATAGAATCAAATGAAAGCAAATAATACAGTTGGTAGAACTAAAAATTAAACTTTTAAACACCTTAGCTTTTTTATGTTGCTTTAACAATATGAAAAACAACCCTTTAATAAGGAAATGTATGCACCTGTGAATTTTAGTGGTTTGTAAGGAGATTCATTCTTACAATTGGCTTGTGTTTTCTCCAGAGATAATCCTATGACGTTAAAAAAAGAAGTTATCCAACTTTTTATGTAAACTTAAATTGGCTTTTTTTTTTGCTTCTAGGTTAAAGAGTCTATATTTCACAGCTTCAGCTTGGAATTACATCATTGCCCACTTTTCTGTTGCCATTCCTGTTCTGTTTAAACATAGATGTCCTTGTCTTTTACCTCTTCCATTATACAGGTAAGTAATCGACTGTATTGATACTTACTCCTAAACTGTATATGATATTGTTCATATCTTTATCTGAATAAATAAATAAATTCAATGTTTAAAAAAACTCACTGGTTTACGAATTTGGCATATTTTGTTTCTGGTGCTGCATAGTATTGGGCTCACATTGCCAGCAGGAAAAAGAGAAGTCAAGTTCTGAATAGAAAAGGACATACTTAGTGTTGAGAACACCAGTGGCAGCAGTCAGGATGGTCTGCAGGATACCCGCTTGTGGACCCTTGCGTAATTACATTATAAGCCACCCAGAGAGTACAGTGGACCCTTGTATAACAAATGGTTTGTATAACATAAAATCTGTACAATATAAAACATTCCGGAGACAGGGGAAATTTGCTTAACATAATCAATCTTCTATGGGTCAAATCCATACAACATAAAAATGGTCGCGATTAGGGATTGCTCCGTTTTCAATGCATTCCTGTGAAAAATTTGTATAAAGGAACATTTGCTTAACGTAATTTGATTTGGAATGAATTAATTCCTTTATACAAGGTACCACTGTACTTTTAAGTGCTATGGGTGGTATATAGCCAGCATGTTTTGTTTTACTTGTTTTGTGCTTACTACCATTCACAAAGTGATACTCAGCAAAGGAAAATCCCAGAATCTTACTCCATTTTTTGAATAATGTAACCCATTCTCATCCCAACACAAAGCAGTTGTCAGGTCTATTTTCCAACAAAAGTGAATGTTAGCATTCTTAACCATCTTGTTAATATTGCTTTCTTCCCCACTACTCCGTTGAATCCATCCTCTGCCTGTCATTTCAACTTACTGACTTTAAAAAAAAGTACCAATGAGTGATATAGCACTGACTTGAAATAGCAACTTGCCAGCCTAGCACAGAGTAGAACTAACTAAAATTCCAGTCTTCATAATGGGAATAGGATGGTTTACTTCATGGTGAGAATGGAGGTGCTTCCTAAAAATGCTCTCTCTCGTTACCAAGAAACTGGATAGACAAAAGCATCCCGACATGTCTGGATAAGGTGCCTTATCCAGTGTCCCGGATAGGATAAGGATATAGGACGAGTTTCCAACTGGCCTGTGTGTGTACTTCTGTGCTTTCCCCTTTAAATGAGAATTCTAGATGAGGAATGGAGGCACCTTATCCAGACATGTCAGGATGTTTTTGTCTAGCCAGTTTCTTGGAAGCAAGTGAGAGGAGGGGAAGGGAAGTCTGAAGAAGAAGGAAACACTTTGATTTGCAAATTGTGCCCATGTGTTTGAAAAAATGCAAGTGGGTAAAAGCTTCTGTGACTAGACAGTCGCTGATATTGTTTGTGCAGTATGATTAAAGAATGACACTACAGTAAAAGCAGCAGTGGGCATTGCATAATTTGTGTGTTTAGATAATGCATGTAACAGATCAAAGAGACAACTTGCTCATCATTGAGGTTATTTTCCCTGCAATATTCTTTAAATCAAACCAGTGATCCCAATCGAGGGTACACATAATGCCAAGGGTACAAATCATGAGATTTAAGAAAACAAGATGGATGTGTTAACAAATAAGACAAGATGCAAGTCAAAAGTTGTGAAGTTAATTGGATGTTATGATGATGGATTGAGCAGATTTTCTTCATTATTTAATCTTAAACAAGGCATGTCCAAACTTCGGCCCTCCAGATGTTTTGGACCGCAACTCCCAGAGTCCTTTGCCATTGGCAGTCGAAGCTTAGAATTCTGAGAGTTGTCCAAAACATCAGGATGGCCAAAGTTTGGACATGCCTATCTTAAGCAATGCCCCATTCCTTCATTTTGTTGTTTTGGCAAATGGTTAGGAGCCTGTCCCTAAACAATGTGTTGTAAACTTGCTACTACAAATTTGTGGTGCACCCCCTCAGAGGCTTAGCTTTCACTCTTCTCCACTTCGCGAACATTTGAGTGCTGTCACACAAGTATTGGTGCATATGTAAGTGGGCACCTCAGTTTGATGTGTGAACAATGTGCAGTAAGTAAGTTTGTTCAGGTCTTCTGTGGTGTCTTTACTTGAACATATGTATGCATTGACTGTTCACATTATTATTTTTAATCACATTATTGGGCTTTTTATTTAAAATCTCAACATAAGTTTGGAATAACAGAAACCCTATTAATTACAAATATTTTGCTAATATGAAGGGTACAATTAGTGATATTGCCTGCTAAGAGGGAACATAAGTGAAAAAAGGTTGGGAAACACTGTTGTTTTGTTGTTGTATGTCCAAGATCCAACAGAATGAGAACCAGTACTGGTCAGTCTCTCTCCCGCTCAAATCCAGCAGATTATACCGTATTTTTCGTTCCATAAGACGCACCTAGTTTTTAGAGGTATGTATGTGTGAAAAACAATAACATACTGTGGTCGGGTTGGAGGTCTCTGGGCGCTTCCACCCAGCTCAGGTTCTCATCCATAAAGGTGCTCCAGGAGTGGAAGGGAAGCAGTCTCCTCCTCCGCTGATCGAATAAGCGCCTAGGCAGAGAGCCAGAGTGACCCACCCTGCTCCACCTGCCACTACAGCTGCTGCCTCTGCCTGCTGCTCTGAGGAGCCCACCTGGCTCAAAAAAATCTGCCCCCAGCCTGGATGCCACCTTCCAGCCCCCTCAGTCACTTGTGCTGCTCCGTCGCCACCCACGCTGTTGCCCTCCTGCAAGAGCCCGAAGAAGGGCGAGGAGGGGAAGGGAGCCTTCTGGAACTAAGGAGGGGGTCTTCCCTGCTCAGAGCCCTCCTCCCGTGCACGGCTCTCTGGTGCTGAGCATTGGCTATCACTACCCCTCTCGCTTCAGCCCCAGTGACTGAAGACACGGAACACCGAGTTGTCTCTGAGTGGGGAAGACCTCCTCCCTTGTTCCAAAAGCCTCTTTCCTGCTCTCTCTAGCATTGTCCTCAGGCACATGGTAGATGCATCCACCACTGGGCGAGCGTGACAGGAGCTGAAGTCGTTGCTGGCCCCTTGCCACGTCCAAGGACACAAGCGCTTGCCTGCCACACCAAGGGGTTTTTAAAACTGCTCCTCTCAAAACTGGGTAGCTGAAGGATTCTGAATCAGCGTCCTTGGAGGTCATTTTTCCTTATATGGGCACAACTTTGTGATTTCATGTTAAAAAGCAGAAAACTCAGGTTAATGGCAAAAGAACTTAGGGGTGGGGGTGAGAGCTGAGATGATTTATCAATGGGACAACAACCTGTCACGTACTTGTAAAATAAATAGTTCTGTGAAGAGCAGAGCACAAACCTTCGTTCTGAGGAGTCTCTACGATTATGCAAGGTGATGAACTTTATAGACCAGAAAGTGTGATTGCAATCACGTTTCAAGCCGTCCTATTCGGTATGGTTGCATTTTCCCTTTAAACTTGAAATACAGTTAGTGCTGCAATAAAACTCCTTTAAAGAAAGGAGTGGAGCCTTCGGGAATGAAGGAGGAGGTCATCCCCACTCAGAAACAACTTAGCATTCTGTGCCTTTGGCTGCTGGGGCCAAAGCGAGAGGGGCGTTGACAGTCGACACTCAGCACTGGAGAGCGATGTGTGTGCCCCCCCTCTCTGAGCAGGGAAGACGCCCTCCTTCGTTCCAGAAGGCTCCACTCCCCTCCTCGCCCTCCTCCTCCTCGCTGTTTTGGGAGGACAGCAGTGTGGTCAGCAATGGTGTGGCGTGAGTGACTGAGGGATCTGGGAGGCGGCATCCGGGCTGGTGGCAGATTTTTTTGAGCCAAGTGTGCTCCTCAGAGCAGCTGGCAATGGCGGCAGCTGCAGTAGTGGGTAGAGCAGGGCATTTCACTGGCTCTCCACCCAGGCACTTGTTTGATCAGCAGGGGAGGAGAACACTTCCCCTCCTCTCCTCATGGATGAGCACCTGAGCCAGGTGGAAGTGCTGGTGGACGACACTATGGCCCATGGCTCCCTTCGAGGGAAGAAAGAAGTGATGGGCCACAGTGGGGGGGGGCACAGCAGCTGCCAGCGGTTCAGATGTCTCTACAACAGCCACTCTGGAAGCTCCCAGCAGGGCTGTATTCACTCTATAAGACGCACAGACAGTTTCCCTTACTTTTGAGGGGGGAGTGCATCTTATAGAGTGAAAAATCTTCTCCTTGTGCTGATCTAAGTTGGTAGATGCCACCCCCACTCCATAAAAGAATTTATCAAGGCAATGCTGGAGAACTGATGGGATGTGGTGCTACATTTTATAGAAACACAAACATTTAAAATAAACTTGTAATGAAAGATGAGGGGTCTCACTAGATGAGGATGTTCCTGGTGTGCTGTCACACCACGATACTCTGTCAACATCATCTAGAATACTTCTGCCACTGCTTCTTTGAACTAATAAAACCACAAATAGAAACCAAAGCAAATTTATTTATTTATTTATTTATTTATTTTTACAAGTTATATGCCGCCCACTACCCAAAGGTCTCTAGGCGGCTTACAATCAAAGAATTAAAACAGTTAAACATCAAATATCAATAAATAATTAAAACAATAATAAAAACCTTATACTAAAATCATTACACTATAATTGCCATCAGAGGACCCACAGTCTATAATGTATCAATTAAAAATGTATGTATGTGAATAGTATAAAAAGTAATAGCTCCCCCTGGCCAAACACAGTGTCATAAATGACCATAGAAATGGACTGGAAATACTTGGGGTAAGCTATACTTCATTAAGTTGATGGGAGATAATTAAAAACTGACTGTGACAACAGCAAGACTGTTTTCAGTGTACTTAGACCCTAAGGTTTAACCAGTCATTTTGAATATAACCCCCAGAACTATTGGCCTTTCTGCCTGGGGCCTCTGGGAATTAAAATGCATAACATCTGGAGGACTAAAGGACAGGTGTTTTAGGCCATTAGAAAAATGCCATTTAAAGATTCTGTCTTCCAGCATCCTGTTTTCTGCAGAAGGCTGTATACCAAACTCTCTGTAGATATTGTTCTCCAGATGTTTGTATGGAGGGATACACAACTTCTGAATCCGGATTCTCATGCAGGAACCGGCTATTAATGGGCACAAAGCCCCAAACGAACCAAGAAATTCATTCAAAATTGGATTGGTTCGGGTTTGGTGATTTACAGACTTCTTAGTTTGTTGCCTCCCCCACAAGAATTCCCCAGCCCTCCTCCCACAGCCCCTCTGAGTCCCTGCCTTATCCTTGTACTGCTGCCAACTCCCCCCCACCCCCCACCCCGTTGCTAGAGAGGCAGGTGTATGCACAGAGGGAACTGGCCAAGAGCCAGCCTCTGGCTTAAAAAATGAAAATGGGAACGGTAGAATTGGCAGGATAAATTAGGTACTCAGGGGGGCTATGGGAAGTGGTTGGAGAAGCAGATTGAGTGGTGGGAGGTATGCTTTTTTAAAAAAGCGGCGTTCACTGGTGGGAAGGCAGGAGTTTGTGGTTTGCGGTTCATCGACCTTGACCACCCACAACGAAGCCATTCAAAAGAAAATGAATGTTCCTGTCCCTGTATCATTTTGCTCTGTTGAGATGCTTGCACAATTGCACAAGTTTATCCATCAGCTCCATACATTAGCTTAGCAACAGTTCCCTGCTGAAAGCTGCTATTGCAAAAGGTACAAATAGCATGGTTTTGACATTAATTTGTGCAAATTAACGTGTAACGATAGCCTGTGGAGAGTTGTCAGTTTAAGTTTAAATAATTATTCCTAGAAATGTGGTTGTTAGATTACACTGAATAGAACAGTTTAGTAGGTGTACGGTTGCCTAGTGCTCTATTGAATAAGCACAGTCTTAAAGATTTGCATTAATGGTTCCCTCTTTTTCCATTGAGAAAAACAGAAATAATGGCTTTTTTTAATTGCTACATTTCTGAAAAGCAGATTTGGCTATGGGAACTCCTCCGCATCTTCCCCCCCCCACCGCTTTCAGATTGCAGTCCACAAGCTAATATATTTGTCAACTCTTGAAAATAAAAACCAAAATTCAGGAGAGATTTATTTTGAGATGCAAATTCCAGCTGAAACAAAATGAGCTGATAATATTCATGGCAAAAAAATAATAATGGAAAATCAACTCACTACCTTTATATATGTATGGAAGGCTGGATTTTATTTCACTGAGGGAATTTGATTTTAATAAGGGAGAATAAAACAGTTACCAGACATCAAATGGATAAAATCAGTTTAAAAATCAAACTGATTTAAATCGCTATTTAAATTTTTTAAAAATCAGATTTTTGGGACAACTTTTTTAAAAATTTTTAAAAAATATATTTTTTAATTTTTTTAAATTTTTAAATTTTAATTTTTTTAAAAAAATTAAATTTGAATCATGGTTTAAATCAATTTCATTTTTTTTTAAAAAAATTGATTTTTATCCACCTTAAGGTTTGTTTTTTACTACTACCTCCAACCAAAGCCCCTCCATTCCTTGTAGAGATAAATGTTTTACCATTTGCTTTCTATAACTGCATATCATTAAATGCTGTGTAAAGAAGTTTAAAGGGTGCTGTGGGAGGGAGAAGAAGGTTGAGGGAATAAGATATATTTCTTCTCATTGCTCCTCTTCTCATGAGCAACACGTATTACTTTCCTGATGCCTCCTGACCAACTCTTCAGGCTGTCAGCCCTGCTTCCTGCTACGATATGACATGCCAGTATGTTTCCTGACCGCCTTCTGGAAAAATCAGTAGCCAATAAATGTCATTTCATAAAATGGAGTCCTGCCAAGTTTTATGGACTCTGTATGAAACACGATTTGCCGGCTGACAATCCAGCCTCCTGTTTCATACAAAGCCCTTGTAGGCTCCTCTTTCCCAATTTGGTTCTTCGCCCCAGTGAGTAGGACGTTTTAAAATGTAAGCGAATAACAGTTTTGTTAAAGAACAGTATGTTACCATTTCCTCCCCATGGAATGGGGCGTGGTGGCTCAGTGGACTAAGGCACCAAAACTGTAGACTGCAAAGTCGGCAGCTCGGCGGTTCAAATCCTGGGTGCCGCGCAGCGGAGCGAGCTCCCGCTGATAACCCCAGCTCCTGCCAACCTAGCAGTTCGAAACCATGTAAATGCAAGTAAATAAATAGGTACCGCTGTAAAAAGCAGGAAGGTAAAAACAGTGTTTCCTTGCAGCCATGCTGGCCACATGGTCATGGACTTGCACAGCACTGGCTCTTCCGGCTTGAATACGGAGATGAGCACCACCCCTAGAGTCGGACACGACTAGCATGCATATGCGGGGGGAACCTTTACCTTTACCTTTACCCCATGGAATCAGAGAGTTCAGTTCCGTATAACAAAATACAGCTATTAGGAAGAACTGCGCTTTCTGTTTCCTCTTTTGAGGGTTGTGTGTCTACTGAATCTTAGATGTCCTCTGCCTGTCCTTGGTAGACTGTGCTGTCTTAATTCTTCTTAAATTGTAAACTGTTTCATCATCACCTTCCTAAGTAATCTCTTTCCCAATTTATGTTGTATTGAGGAGTGGAGAAACTTGTTAAGCCCACCCTTATTTCTTCCAATGATCCCATCTGCTCCGGTGAATCCTCAACAACCTCTGGTGATGAGCTCCTCAATCAGCTGCTGATCTCCATACCTTTTCTTAAGGCTAACCTAGACTCACTCCTTTCTTCCATTTAATTTCTTTTCTAAAATGAAAGACAAGCTTGAAAGGCTGTAGTTGGAGGTAGAAAATGGGATGGCCATCTTAAGTATTTCTTCTTCCTTTGTTTTAAAAAGAGTCATTAACCAAGGAAAGGTGAAAAGATCCCACTCTCCTTTCCTCCACAGGTTGACATCTTCTAAGGGCTATCAGCCAATACTAATACTAATACTAATGCTAATAAAAATGCTGGCCAAGTGGTCATCTAGTCCATAATCACTGTGCATATTCCACATAAGAGGACAGGTTTTGAAACGCAAACTCGCACACTCCCTGTACTGATTTAAGACAGTGAATGAATTTATTCCACTTCTCCAAATTTCCAGTCTGGCCTATATATCCAATCCTTTTATAGGCAAAACTTCTTGAGAAGTTACTTCTTTGGATTACAACTTCTAGAACCCCCTAGCCAGCCTGGCCAAGAACTGTAGTTAAGGGTTTGGTATTTTGCCCCAAGCTCTCTCTTGGTCAGAGTTATCAGGGAAGCACTCCAAAAAGCAGCAAATGCTACAATGTCAAGAACCTATTTGAAAAGAAATGGTGTTCCTCCTGCCCTCTGCTTCCCCACTACTGAAAAATGTTGGAGACCTGCTGGGTGGGATTCTGAATTGGATGCTTGTCTATTGACCCAGAGATTGAGGCATTGATTTCCAACTGTTGTCTCATGGAAGAACAGGCTCACCTCTAGCATTGGGTAAACTGTACAGGTTCAGAATGCCACCAGCACAAGGAAGACCACTTATGAGTGCTGTGTACCAAGAAAAAACCCGTGAAAGGACTGTGGTGAGTTGGAATTGACTTGAGAGCATTTAATTTGTTAGGTAATAAATTAATAGAACTCTTGTTCCCGATGGTGGACTTAACAGTGCATATTACGCACAATTGCTTGCGTAATTCTAATTATTTAATTACTTTTATCTGTCAAGAATGGGAGTCAAGGCAGCACACTAGCAAATAGAACAAAAACAATTAAAACTAGTGAAAGCAGAACATATTTGAAGCAACCCAGTAAAAGAAATTACATCAACTGTTTTTCCGGAAGCTGGCAAAGACTGTTGTCTTCAGGCAAGCTTTCCCTGAATGAGGGACTACCTACGATATGATGTCTATATGGATTACCATGCATGGATTACATTGACTGAGTTCAACACCAGTGTTTTCCATGTTAGTTTCCACCCCCATAATGTTTTTTTTTCTTTTTGTGTGCTCTTTGTAGCTTTAATGTTGTCTTTTAATTGTTGTAAGATGCCTCTTCTAATTCCCTGTTCTTAACTTGAATGTGTCTTAAATGTTCTGGGCTGTATATTGTCCCTCATTATTGTAAGCTGCTTTGGGTCCTTTTCCAAGGAGAAAGCTCGAGTAAAAATATTCCAAATAAATAAATAAGATATATAAGCAACTCCTTGGAAAGGTTCTTTCATAGCAGGTGAAGCAATTTGCCAAAGGCTTTTGCCGCATAATCAGAAAGCAATCAAGCAACCGCAAGAGGGGCTTCTCTTGGCTGGTAGAATCCCAGAGTCTGGCCAAGATGCGAAGAAAGTGTCCTCCTATCAGGTAGGTCATTGGATTTAGCCAAAAATTTCCAAGGCAAATCAAACTTTGAAAAACTTATCGACAATAAGAGCTAATTAAATAAAAGAAGTAATAAAAATTATCAGGAACCTTGTGGTACCATACAGACTCAAGAATTTTATCTGGCATCAACATTGTGAATTGTGGCCTACTTCATTGGGTGCATCTAAACATGTGGATTGTATTCTACAGTATTTTTTTTGTCTCTTTGTAAACTACCCAGAGTGGCCTTGGTGGCCAGATGGGCAGTATATCAAACAAACAAATTGTTATCTGCCATCAGATCACCCTAAAATATGGTGAGCCCATGAATGAGCAATCTCCAGAATATCTTGCCCTCAACAGTCCCACTCACCTCTTGTAGACTCCAGCCCATGGCTCCCTCTAGGACAGTGGTGGAGAACTTTTAGCACTCCAAATGTTTTGGACCACACTCCCAAAATTCCAAGCCTGTATTGGCAGTGACAAAGGACTGTGGGAATTGTGATCCAAAACATCTGGAGTGCCAATGGTTCGCTGCCACTGCTCTAGGTTCAGTCCATCTTGTATTTTGTCTTCCTCCAGAAACAAAATGACAAAAGAGGAACATTGATTCAGTTAGTTGTAGGCGCTTATAAAAGCAAATAAAAATCAGTAAATTAAGATTGCTGAACATTAAATGTCCAGGAAAGCTGTATAGCTTTAACATATCTCTTTATCAATTTGGGAACAAATCAGGACGGATAAAAATCAATGATATTTTTTAAAAACACACAATTTAAATCATTTAATTTAAAAAATCATCAAAAATCTGACTTTTTAACATTTAAATTATGATATGTATCATTTTGTTTTAAATCAGATCCACCCTGAAACAAGTCTGTAGAACAGGGAAGGGAGTGGCATGCTTAGTTATTGAGACACACTTTGAATTGTGCTTGTGTAACTTCTTACCACTTTGCTATTATTTATTGTTGAGTACCAAGATTGGGCTAAGCTTATTTCAGAGACAGCGAAACGTGACTTTTGCTAAGCCGTTCAGGAAGCTGACACATTGGTGGACACAGACTGCAAAAGATGGGTTGTACCCCATCCACATTTCTAATGTGGTAGATAGCTCTTAAAGACATTACACTTAATATTAATTTTATTTTTATTTTTTATTTTATTGTGTTACTATTTTATGGTTTTATTGTATGAATTGCTTGCATTTGTTAATTGTTGTAAACCTCATAGAGTGACCTTGCTGCCAGATGGATGGTATAGAAATCCAATAAATAAATAAATAAATAAAATAAAATAAAATACATTCTGATGATCAGCGGGAAGCAATCTCAAAACAATGGCTAAGTACTTATGGTTGCAATAGAAAAGGTTGAACCAGGTTAATAAAATAAACAAAAATGCTGCACAAGTTAACTTTAGAATTTAATTTGTTCCTGTGAGAATTGTAATTAATTATTATTCATAGCTCCCAATATTATACAAATGTATGCCAGTTTAAGAGATCAAGGAACCTTTTATGTGGAACACAAGCTACAGCTGAAGCAGTTAGAAATGTTTGAATGAGTACCACTGCATGTAGCAATTGAAAAAAGACAAGTTAATTGTCGATATAGCAGCAATGAAAAATAAACTGAGAGACTTAACGGAGGGTTGAGAAAATGTGATCCCCCTTCCCCGACTATATAATAGCAAAACTATGCTGCTGTAAAGGTAGATTTAACATTTATGGATAAATATTACCAAACAATGGGCAGTCAGTTGTCTGGTATTCTGATCCTATATAATATCCTGCAAATGGTCTAAAGAGAATACATGGGGTTCAAAGCGGTTTAAAATGGCTTACAAGAAGCATTTCAAGAAACCAAACAGAAATTAATTCAGAAGCTGGTACTGATCGAGATATAATGGAGATGTATGTTTCTACTCCCTTCCTTTTAGCTCAAAATGTGATTTGGTGTGTACCCAGGAGCATTCTGTAGTTTGGAGTTGGAAGGTATATTGGTGACAGCTGGGGCCATTGAGAAGGATGAAACAGCAGCAAATTTAATTTATGCCCTTTAGCTGTCAGTTGTAAGAAGATCTTGTTATGTTGCCTCTTGGGAACCGGCCAGCCTTGATCTAAGATCAAGGCATTCTGAGTAGACTGAAGCGTGGAAGTGCAACAGAAAGAACGGGACAGGTTGAAGTTATTGCAGAAATGTAAACAAGAGGTAGCCAGGTCATATGTTTCTGCAGTTGTATATAGACAGCCTATATTTCATTCCCTTAACACCTCAGGTTTGTTTCTGTCTAAAAGAAAGTGTACAGTACAAAGAGTAGCTTACAGACCATCAATTCCCCCTTATTGCAGTCATTAATAGATACATCAATTCTGAAAAGCTCTGAGGAACTGTACATTAAATAAGTATTTCTACTCGTTGTCATATTTATGCCTACAAGTTTTACTGAGACTTCCCTGTTAAGCAGTCTTAACACCAGCTTGCCTCCTGATACCATCATCTGGTGTATTCCATCTCAACCATAAGATTCTCAGCGCCTGATAGACAACATCCTCTATCAAGATTGCATTTCTGGTACAATGCTTTGATAAAGATAGCAAGTTGCTATCAAAAGCTTAGCTTACATTTTTTTTAGTAGAGACCAATAAAGGTATCACCTAGTCTGCTTATAAATTTGTTCTTCTGGTCACACAGCTCAAACCACATTTTTTTTGTACTATGATAGGCTAATTTTTATCAAATGCAGGGTATTGGGGTGTCAGGTTGAAGACCCTGATGCCTAAACATCTCCCTAAAAGCTTCAGAATTTTATAGAAGCAGGGGGAGTGGGGGGGGCAGAGGACGGGCAGAAGCCATCACCGCTGACATTTATCCCAGAAAGGGTTAACTCCAGAATGAACCAGGTAACCATTTCCAACCATATGGAAATTCCTCTGGTTATCAAGGTGTAAGCCTTTTCGTTATTGCAATAATTCTGGCCACATCAGCTTGTTTATTTGCAGGACACTTCATTCATCTAAATTGCTTTTACGTTCCATAAGCAAGATACGTCCAAAATATTGAAAACATCCATAGATTACAGCTATGGAAGAACCATGGGCACATCCTTGCAATTAGTAGAAAGCTGCAGGTGTGATTGCCATCAAAACTGTTTAGCACTGTGAGAAGTTGCATACAAAAGTACATTCAAAACCAAAACCTTAAGTTGTAGGCTGAACTTAAATCATAGTATAATCCTCTTTCAAAATTGCAGGAATGTACATTCTAAAACAGGAACTTATGGGCACATTTAAAAGCAGAGAATGCATCTCTGGTAAATTGACATGCAATTTAATGGTCAAGAAGGGAGTTTTAAAAAGATATGTTTTACATATATGAAATAGATTTATTGAATATGTGTTTGTAAGAGATAAAGAGAAAGCTCCAGCACAACATTCAATTCAGTTCTGGAGAGGAGGTCAATAAAGAAAAAGTTTTCTCAAGAGGTCCCGCAGGTGGAGGAGAGCACAGTTGTTTTGTATTTTGTATCCTTGTATTTACTTTTGGTTTGTATATTATGTTGTGTATTTTATATATAATTTTTAAAATGTAAAAAAAGAATGCATCTCTGAAATACATCATTAAAAGGTAAAGAACATTATATATTCCAGCAGCCTCTAGCTTTTAAGCATACTGTGGCAGCTTGGTTTACGAGTGCCTTGGTTTAAGAGTGTTTTGCAAGATGTGCAGACATTTCTTCTAAATTTTGTCTTGATCAACAAGCAATGTCTTGCAATATGAGCCCTGGAGCAGGTCACATGATCACAAGTGAGCCAGTGGTGGCTCCCTCCCTCACAGCTGGATTGTGGGGGATTGTTTGAGCCTTCCGTCTCGGGTGGACCTTCAAAGCAGAGGGACAAGAGAGGAATCTTGGTCTCCCTTGCACCAGCCAGGAACATTTTCAAAGGAGAATGCTGGTTAGGGTTTTATTTTTATTTATATTTGTATTTATATTTATATTTATATTATTTTCAACATCCTTTCTTGTGTTTTGAAACAATTTCTAGTCATAGGACAGCTAGGCAAGTGTGTATAGGGCTACAAATTGCACTTTATTATTGTTACATTAAAAATACAGAGTAAAATCCAGTTGTTAGTCCCAAGCAGAGCAGATTCTGCAGCCAGGTACCTAAACCAGAAAAATTGTCTTGAGTTTCCATAGTTTTTATGCGAAAATTTGCTTTGATATATAAGTATTTTGGTTAACAAGCATGTTTCCAGAACAAATTATGCTTGTAAACCCAGGTATTCCTGTATTTCTACACACACAACACAAAAATTCCAAATGTTCATTTAGCTAAGCTCATTCATTTAGAATCGGTGGAGCAAAATTCCTGTTGTCCTTGTTCATTCAGAAGTATTGCTGCAATTGCTTCTGTCTAGAGATGGGCGTTTCATTTTGGAAATGGCTCAGTTCTGAAATGAAACACGGGAGTCCAGCTGGCGTTCGGAACTGGCCAACCCTCCAGATTGTAATCATCCAATCCCTTACCTTGCTCTTGGGTTGCGCTGGACTAAACTCCAATGAGGAAGAAGCGTCTGACGTCATCTTTCCTTCTCCCCTTTGTTTAGCCCTGCCCAACCCCAGAGTGCGGTAAGGGATTGCCTGATTTCATTCCAGAGGGTTGGTCTGGTTCCGAATGCCAGCTGGGCTCCCACGTTTCATTTCGGAACTGGACCACTTCTTAAACGAAACACCCATGTCTAGTTCTGTCACATGTTGCTGCTCTTTGATGTCTGATGCCCAGTATCAGTGTTGTTAGTGTGCAATGTGTGTATAAAACATGTTGGATTGCATTCACGTGTCTCAGATTCACATTAGGTAGCATTTTATTGGGGAGGGAAAATGCTGACGGCATAAAGTGTTGGTGGGCTACATTAGTCAGTTTCCAATTTGCTCTGTTTACACTTTAAGACTTGGGGAGCCCCCCTTTAATGTGTGTGTGTGTGTCTTGTCATTTGCTTACTCCTTCAGCTACCAGACGTGAACTATTCCTTGCAAGAATACAGTGTTATTTATTGAGCATTTGCCATGGTTCCAAGCTTAGCTGAAGAGCTGGCTGATGGTACTGTGGTGCCTTTTGGAAACTGCTGTTCAAGCCTCCTTTTTAAAGCACAATTTATGTACCTTCTCAGGGTTGCATTGTTTTTCTACACCCCCTCTTAATTTTGTACACACAATTTTGTACACACAAAATTTGACATCTTGACTGGCGTCTTCAAGCAAATGTGTGCAGGGTCTGCACATTTAATGTTCATTTGAATTTCAGGGGTTTAAGATTATGCCTCACTCCCATCCTCGTGCATTTAACCTTGTTTGTTAATTTTTTTCTATTATAGTATTTATCCAACCCAACATGGATGGAAGCAAGAAAACAGATCTCCCAGTGTCTGTGGAAACAGTCCAGCAAAAAGCGAATCCTGATCGTGGTCCCGTAGCATCTATTTATATACCAGAACAAGGCGGCTACAAAGAAAAATTTGTGAACGCTGTGGAGGACAAATACAAATGTGAAAAGTGTCATCTTATATTGTGCAATCCAAGACAGACAGAATGTGGACATCGATACTGTGAGACCTGTATGAATGCCTTGCTAAGGTTAGTCTTCAGAACATTTTGAAGTCATGGCATTTTTGGTTTCTAAATAGGATCATTTTTCTGTCCCAAGTTCTCTGCTTAAATATTGTATGTATTAAATGGATAGATAAGTAACAATCAAAGATTGAGACGTAACACCTAGATTTAAGTAGGCCATTGTTTCTGAATCTAGTCTACTGGATATGTAGGTGCTGGGGTTCCTGGGAATAATATATTTTATCAAAATAATATTTTAAATGTTATTTAATCCTTTAAAATTGTTTTTAACTGTAGTTTTAATATTGATTAATGTTTGTTTGAATATAGTATTTGCATTTTAATCCTATTCTGTTGGATAGTTTTAATTCTTGTAAGCCACCTGGACTTCTCTATAGGGAGAAAGGTAGCATACAAATAATATAGTAAGTGAATAAATACTGTCCACTGATTTCCACATTAGTTAAGAGGCATTTCAGAGAACAGCTTTCTAAGTGCGTTGGAACCTCTGTGTGACATTATGGAGGAGGTTAACATGAGTGATCACACATTTTAGTTGACAACTTGTGTTTGAGATATAATACATAGAAGGACTGTATGTCACAGGCACAGTAATTAGCAAAGACACTCTTCCAATCCCTGCCATAGTAAAAGCTATAAAACACCCAAGAAGTATTTAAATGCTTCTATGAGAAGTCGCTGTTGGTGACACTCACTATACATTCTTGGTAGTTCTGAAAATACGCAGGGAGACTTAGAAGTTGACGTTTTCATATGTAGGCATGGGAGCGTTACCATTGTACAGGTGTGAAAATTAAAAGGAGGAGGCATGAAGAGACCCAGCTCGGGGCTCTCTGCTTTTGGAGTGATTTTTTGTAATATTGTTTCAGGCAGTTGGTTGCTAATTACAGGCTACCGCTGTTAAGTTCATTGCCCCCTGTCCTTCCTCATTCATCACTCTAAATATGCAGCCATCAGGAAAACATCTTACTATGAAAGCGAGTTCTTTTTTTCTCTTTCATTGCAGGATTTAGAGAAGAAGTCTGGTGTGTGTGTGTGTGTGAGTGTGTGTGTAGATGCTAGAAATATGTCGTGTGCATGATAGTCAGAAAAAAGGAAATAATAAAAAGGTTAAATGAGCTGAAATGGACTGTGCTAAAAGTTCACTAAGAAGAAGATGCTTATGTCTTAAATTGCTGTCTGCAAAATGCAGAGCTTGATCTAGTCCCCATAATTGTCTCGCCAGCATGTTTAGTAGCTATGTTGACTAACGAGATTCTGGGAATTATGCTTTTAGATTCATAGTTCATTGACATCATGTTAAGTGGGAGTACATGCAGTTTCTTTCTAACAGGATCCATGTGTATAGAAACTGGAAATAACAGGCAGGTTTGTAGAGGTTTGTACCTGAGAACCCAACTGCCTTGTTGCTTTGCCTACTTGACTTGAGACTTTCTCTAAGTAATATATACTTTTAAACGCACTCTGACCCCCCCCCCAACCATCCGGTGATTATGGAATTGGATTTTCTTCTCTTCAGCTATTAAGTAAATGAAATGTGTGTCATGGTGGTGTTTATTTCAAAGCTGAAGATGGAAAGCAGTTGGTACAAGCAATTCCCTTCTCCATGCCCATTTACTTGTTAGCGTATAACGATTATAGTGTGGAGCTTTTTATAATCTCTATGGGTCATCTGAGGATGCAGATACAAGAATCATTGAAGAAGATAACTCGGTAAAGATTGCCGCTCAATATACAGCAGGCATCTGCAAGAGCAAACAGGATGTGTGAGAACATCCAGCAGCTAGAAGACAACAACAGTGTACAGTATCTCGTTGTTTGTTCCACCTGGCTGTAACCTCATCTTAAGTGGGAGAGGAACTAAGAGAAGAGAGAAGCAACAAGGGGCCGTTCAGATGTTTGGATGTGGGTTACTGTCGTTAGCATTATAGGAGAAAATGAGATGAAAACAACAACATGGCTGAACATGGTCATTGAAATAAAAAGTAAAAGTAAATAAGGGCCAAAATGTGGTGGCTCCTTAAAGACTAACTTAATTTTTTTTAATGTGAGCTTTTATTATGTTAGTAGCATAACATTCAAGGTCAAATGTACAGAAACCGGCAGGGGTTGTGATTGATGTAATTAATAGGCAAACAGTGTAAAGGCCATGCATAACAGCAGTTGTTTTTGTATTTTACGCCAGAGGTGCTAAAACCACATTCTTCTCTAAGAGCATGGGTCAGTTTTGGGATCTAACCTGGAAAGTGCTTGGAAGAGGAACTGAAATGTTGGTGCTCGTTAAGAGGATGCATACAGGTGTCCTGGTGAACATTGTGACCAAGTATAGCACTGGGTACATCTAGCTGAAAGTCATTAGTTTTGGAATAAGACGGAAAAGCCTAGTACAGTAATACCTTAGTTTACGAGCATAATTCATTCCAGAATCAGGCTTGTAAACCAAAACAATCTTATATCAAATGAAATTTCCCCACAAAAAATAATGGAAACTCGGATGATTTGTTCTGGGGCCTTATAGACCACATATTGTATACACAGAATTCCAAAACTCACAAAAAAGTTGGTTAGAAGTCCATGTCCACACCATTGTTTAAGCAACTGGTTGCAGAATCTGCTCTGCTTGGGACTAACAACTGGATTTTACTCTGTTTTTTTAATGTGACAATAATAAAATGCCATTTGCAGCCATATAAACACTTGACTGGCTGCCTCAGGTCTAGAAATGGTTTGAAAAATAAGAAAGAATGTTAAAAACGAATTAAATATAAATATAAAGAAAAATAGGACCCTAACCTACACTCTCCTTTGAAAACATTCCTGGCGAGTGCAAAGGAGACTCCATTCCTTTCTCCTCCCCCTGATTTTAAGGCTTGCCTGAGATAGAACGCTCCAGACAATCCCTCAAATTCCAGCAGGGAGGGAGGGAGGGAGGGAGCTAAAATTGGCTCACTTGAGATCATGTGACTATTGCAAGACATTGCTCGTTTATCAAGGCAAAATTTAGAAGAAACAGTTGCTCATCTTGCAAATCACTTGTAAACCAAGTCACTTGTAAACCAAGGTATTAATGCCATGAAAAACAACATAGTATAATTGCGAGAGTGTTGTCCTGGTGTTTGGGAGCCTTAAGTTAAGATCAGCCTGGACAAAACAAATGGCTCTTAAAGCACATAAAGCCTGTATTATCTCTGGAGTCAAAAATGATGAAACCGATGCTTTGGGCACATCATGAGAAGGCAAGATTCTTTGGAAAAGACACCAATGCTGTTATGTTCTTAATGCTGGGAAAAGTTGAAGGCAGCTAGAAAAGAGGTGGGGAATAGACACGGGATGGATTGACTCCACTAAAGGCATAGCCGTGAGTTTACAAGAGCTGTTGAGGACATGACATTTTGGAAATCCCTCATTCATAGCGTTGCCGTAAGTCAGAGGTAACTTGATGGGAAAAAACAACAACCAGAACCCAGTTCAGATCTCTAATGGGCTCCGTAACTCACAGGACTAAGTTACTCAGTGAGGCTTCCATCACAGGGTCATTGGGAGGATTATGGTAAGTAAAGACAGGGGGAGCCAATTATGCTCCCATGATCACATTGCTGCCAAGTCAGGGGGTAGACTACAGTAACTAATAAATGCATCCTGCCCAATATAAGCAACCTCTGTGCCAACCAGATGGGCAAGAGGCATTTACTATGACACGGCTTTATATACTAATGTTGATTGGAAGTCCAGGAATGATAAAGGTTGGAAGATCTGAAGGCCAGTAAGGAGGTCTACACAGACCACCAGCAAAAAACGAAACGAACGAAACCAAAAATGGTTTGAAAGCCACTTTCAGTTCGTTTGTTCGGAGGGGGCGTGGAGAATGTTATTTTGGAGTGTTGAAAGAGGGATTCTGTCACTTGAAGGAGAAGTGTCACCCTGGATGCCACTGGCACCTGTTGGAAAAAGAAAGGGCTGGATGCCATGGGAAGCGTAGCATCCAAGATTCCTTTGTCTTAGAGATAAGGTCTTCAAATTGATTAAAACAGGGACTCCATATGTGGTTTGGTAGTTATTTATTTTATTTTATTTTAGAGTATGTTTACCCCGCCTTTCTCCTTGGAAAAGGACCCAAGGCGGCTTACAATAATGAGGGATAATATGCAGTCCAGTACAATTAATACATGTTCAAGTAATTGTGAACAAGGAATTGAGAGACATCTTATAGCATTAACAGACAACATTACATTAAACCTACAAGGTTATAAGTAGTTATAAACACAAAGTCTATGTGAACCTATAGATTCATATAAAAGACACATAATGGTAGTCCATTATTCAGGGAAAGCTTGCCTGAAGAAAAACGTCTTTGGAAAGACATCAGCGATGGGGCAGTCCTGGCCTCTAGTGGGAGGGAGTTCCAGAGTCTGGGCACAGCAGTCCAGAAGGCCCTTTCATGCGTTTTTCTGAGACACACCTGTGAAGGTGGCGGGAGGGAGAGAAAGGCCTCTCCTCATGACCTTGGCACCCGAGTCGGTTCATACTGTGAGATTCGATCTTTGAGGTAGCTAGGACCCAGGTCGTACAGTGCTTTGTAGGTCAGCACCTTGAATTGTGCTTGATAGCTGATTGGCATCCAGTGGAGCTGTTTTAATAGGGGTGTAATGTAATATCTTTACCCCGCCCCAGTCAGCAGTCCGATTGTTGCATTTTGGACCCGTTGAAGTTTCCTGAGACTTTTCATCGGTAGTCCCACATAGAGCGCATTACAGTAGTCTAGCAGGACGTCACTAGGGCATGTGTCACTGGCCAGAGCTAGTTGCATCACTAGTACCTGTATTAACTAGAGCATCTAAGTCAGAGTGGATCCAAGTGACTTGGCTTGCAAAGGGATGTGCAAATTTTTCAGTGAGCTCCCAAGTGGTCAGAACTGTCTTCCTTGAGTAGACGTATTCAAGTATATCACAGACTCTGCTATTGAGCTGTATCCTGGAGATGCTTTTACAAAACTTATAACAGCCATCTTTATGAGGAATAATAACATAAGTTATGATTCAGGATATCCAGTATACATGAGAGTACTATATGCTGGACAATGTTATAGAATAGAGTATATATTGTACCTTACTGCTCTGAGTGTTGTGTCTATTAAGTTCTAATTTTAATGATCAATGTAAGTCTATCACTGTAGTTTTCTGTGTATAAGATGCCTTGATGTATAACACACACACACACACTTTCCAACCCAGAATTACAGTTTTACAACAGCACTGTTCTTTCCTCTGTTTCCGTTTATAAGATGACCCTCAATTTTTAGTCTTAACAATTTTAGACAAAAATATAGTCTTATACACAGAAAAACACAGTACTTATTTTTATAATATTGGAAAGGGAATGGGCTTTGTAAATCGTGAAAGAATTGTGTTTATCTTTGGATGGTTCCAGTGGATGGGAGCACATACAAACTACCACATTATTGGTGTGGTTTTTTATTATTAAGGTTTTCTTTTGTTGTGTTTTCTTTTTTTGTATTTTCCTTAGTTTTAAAAATTAAAAAAAAGTTTTAAAAAGCTGTCAAAACTACTGTTTCGGGGGGTGGGTGGTTCTTTGCAGTCTCAGGACTGCACTTTGCTATCCTCCTCTAAAGAAAGACAGCTTTTGCTCAGCATTATATGTCTCTGTGACAGTCATTTTATTTGCTCCCCGGTTGTCAAGTGTATCCTTTTGGCTAAGTTATATGACACATAGCCTGTTGTTAGCAGCTGGAATCCATTATTGTCCCAGGGACATGATTTACACAGACTTTTATGATTGAACAATCCATACATGCACGATATATAGAAGACCAAAGCGGGCCATTTGCCAATGAAGAAGGGTGAGAAAAAAACTTTCCCTGTAACAACAATGCATCTGTCAGGACTTGGGGAATTCCCTGCTCTACTGACAGGTTATCTGTAAAGCGGAATTTGGCCTTTGTGTAGCATGAATTGAATTGGAATGGCATTAGGTAGTGTTTGCAGGAGCAATGCGCTGATATCACAGGCAGATAAAATGTAGGCAGCATTTTAAACCATTGAATTCTTGGCTTTTAAAAGTTCATTGAGAGGAATGTTTCCTGTAGCACTGAAGAAAATCTAGTTCAGTTTCCTTAAATGTTTGCATCAGAAGCAATACATTATAAAACACTTTTTAGGGACATCTTACATCCCTGACAAAATGTATAAAGTTCTCTGTTTTAAAAAAAATGCATTCTGCAATTCAGAAAGCTGCCTCCAAGTTGAACCCTACCTACAGAATTCCATGAAAAGAATGGGGCTTATTAGTAAGAAGTAACGTGTCTCATTTGGTTCTTTAAGCCCATTCTAAGTAAGACTAGTACAGTAACCCTCTGCCCTTTCACGATTCATATACTGTGGTCCCGGTATATTGCAGGACTGCAGTATATGAAAAAAGCCCCCTGGGGTAAACTGGAAAGGCCTGTTTCTGGCCTCCTGTGCTTTCCCCAGGCTTCGCGCTGCCCTGAATGGTCCTCCAACAGCCTTTCCAGGCCATCGGAGATCCCAAAAGTGCTTCTCACTGAACTGGAAATGACTTCTAGAAAACCGGAAGAGACCTCCAGATCTCTAGAAAGCACTTTTGGGGCTTCCAAGGACCTTTCTGGGCATGTTGGAGGACTCAGAAATGCTTTTTGGTGCTTCCAGTTTGCAGGAAAGCATTTCTGAGTCCTCCGACATGCCCAGAAAGGTCTTCACAGGTCCCAAAGGTGTTTTCTAGCGATCCGGAGGTCACTTCCGGTTTTCCGGAAGTCACTTCCGACTCAGTGAGAATCACTTTTGGGGCCTCTGACCGCCCAGGAAGGCCGTCAGAGGCCCATTCAGGGCACCACAAGGCCTGGGGTAAGTACAAGAGTCCCCAAACAGCCCCCCTAGTCCCAACACAACCCTACATCCGCATATTGTGGGTTTTCAATTATGGTGAGTCAGGTCAGGTCCCTAACCCCTGCGATAGGTGTGGGGGGGTTTACTGTATTGGTTGTTTTCATTTTCCATTAAACATTGTCACAGTGTTCTCTGCCTGCTTTCTTTATGTATCCTTTGTTCCAAAATTTGCTTGATGTTTTTATTGTTTTTGATTACTCCCAAATTTGTTTGATGTTTATGAGGTAGTGCCTGTTTATTTTATTGTGTCGTGTGCTAGAATATGGAATGCTATATTTGTGCAATCAGGATTTGGTGTAAGGTGCATTTTTCCTTCCTTTTCTAGTGCCACAAGTCCAAAATGTACAGCATGCCAAGAAACTGTAGTGAAAGATAAGGTACGGTTTCCCCCAAATAATTTATTGTGTGCCTTACATTATTACAATTATAATGTTGTGTTTTTGCTTTGCCAATCTGTTTTGTTACATGCATTTCAAGTAAGAAAGTACGGTACCTTTTGGTAATCTAAGGAAGATCAAGTTGCATTTAATAATTTATATT
>JAHTLZ010000225.1:2893712-2913094 GCA_023846285.1 Phrynocephalus versicolor | reverse complement strand
AAAAAAGAAGTCCAGTAGCCATGACTCAACTTCCAGACTTGACATCTACTGTATATATAGGTAAGTGTTATGTGTTTTTCTCCCAGCTCTGTGCTTAAGATGAAGATAAGTGCATTTATACATAGGCTTAGGAAGAGGAGAACTGGTGCAGCTCAGTGAATTTTCCAGACGTTGAGTCATAGCAACTGGACTTCTTTTATTCTGAGATCAGAACGTTTCTCTCGACTTACGGAGCTACTTTGATGAGTAGCAAAATGTTTCAACCTCACAAGAAGTCCAGTTGCCATGACTCAACTTTCAGATAATCTCACCTGGATGACTGAGAATCTTCACAGGCACTCAGTGGGTTGGAACGTTGGGCTGCAGAGCAATAGGGTCAGAGTTTGAATCCCCACTGAGTCTCCCAGTGGAGGGGCAGCTAAATCATCTAGAGCAGTAGATTCCAACTTTGGGTCCCCAGATGTTCTTGGACAACAACTCCCAGAAATTCTGGCCAGCACAGCTGCTACTGAAGACTTCTGGGAGTTTTAGTCCAAAAACATCTGAGGATTCAAATTAGGGAGCCACCAACCTAGAGTGTGTGCCTGATGGGATCATGTACCCTACCACCTGTGCAGATCTTGGTCAGCTGCATGGGCTGAGAGCACCAGCAGAAGGAGATACTAGTAGACTGTGTCTGAATAATGTATACCTCGAAAAATGTGGAAAGGATCACTGTACGTGAAAGTCACGTTATGGGCACACAATCATCATGAAAGTTAAAAAATGGATGTTGTGAAATAAGGAGTGTTTGTACGTGCTTAATTAGTTTCGAATTTAATGACTAAAGTAATGAGTGACCAGGTACACACTTTTTTCAGATACATCTGAAAAACGATTGTCTGTTTGAAGAACTTCCGTGCCCTCGTGTTGATTGTAATGAGAAAATACTAAGAAAGGACTTGCCAGAACATGCAGAAAAGACCTGTAAATACCGGGAAACAACATGTAAATACTGTAAAAGTCAAGTTCCACTGATTACGATACAAGTGAGTATTATAATATAGGCATGTGAGTGAGGGTTGCTTGTTTTTTCAACCCCAACTGAATGCTTTCAAAAGTTTTTAATCATAGCAGGGGCATTTGTCCCATAAAACAAAATTTCAGAAAATTCATAAATCAACTTCAAACGATGCCTTCAAAAGAGAGTGGGAGGAAAAACCCATAAAACAAAGTTGTTGCATTTGTGTTTTAGACATCCAGACAAATGACAGTAAAGGTAGTTATATCCTGCCTTAGAGGTAGGACAGCTTCCACAGTAAAGAAAATACCTTGTCCTTTTTTGATGCTCTCCATATGTAGTTCAGCTTTTACAAAAAAAATGTTAAGCTGATGAAAGGGAGTTCTGCTCTTGATCAGAGGAAACCAGGTGCTTGCTTTAAGGCCCATTCTTTTGGTCTCAAGAACCATCTATTTTTAAAATAATCTCAGGTAGCCTTTCAGTGATTCTCAAAATAAATGCAAACCAAAGCATAGCTTGACTCTGTCTGTACAGAAAAAGTGTTTGTGTCCGTTAGCAGAGAATCAAAACTTCACTAATGAAATATTTTTCCTCAACATTATTGTGTTCTCACACAAGGATCCATAGCTCCCAGTGCTTAGAATGTTCCTTTTCCAAAAGAAGTCATTCCGTTACTTGGTAATTTGCCTCCCCTGGAGATTGTCAAATTTGCCATTAACGCATCGGCGAAAGTAGCCTGTTCCATTCCTCATATCAATGTCAGGTCCAGCTGTTGGGAAGTAAGATGAAAATCCCCACTGGTTCCCTCAAATGAGTCGTTCTGTTTGTTTTATATTGGGAAGGCTGTGAAAAGCATAATTAAAAGCATAGCTTCCTTTCATACATTCTTCCAAGATGCTTTGAATTCTAGTCCCCCACCACAGCACCGTCCACCTGAAATGGCCGCTGTCGTCCAACACATCAAGAAAGGCCAGGTTGACTGGAATGTTGGAAGCACAACAGCCAAAACCCTGCCGCTTAGTGCAGTAAATTGCACTAGAATCACTGAGAAATTGATGAATTAACACCTCCATAAACATAGTAAGCCGCAGTTAAGAGTCAGGTCGAATCACTGGAACTTAAGGAGAAGCTGACTCACTAAATTCCCGTGGATGTGGATGTCTTCTAGTTGCGACTTACTATGCTAAGCAGACGAGTCAAGGGCAATTTTAACAATATCTGACCAAACCAGAGTGGAAATCTGCCAAGTACTTTGGCCAACAAGCAACAAGGGTGACATTGTAGCATCATGGAATTTAGTGTCTTTACCTTTTGAGGAAGTGTGCGCAAAAGCATTCCATGGGCTGAGAACCACGGTTTCGAAAAGCCATCATTCAAATCTTACTTGTGCCATTAACTCACTGGGTGACTTTGAGCAAAACAGAATTTTAAGCCTCCTGTGAAGATGGAGATGACTCTGATCCTGCATTACAGATTTCTTGTACATTAGATAACGTGGAAAAACATCCTGTGAGTTATACAGTTGTGGCTGATTGACAAGGGACTTGGCCTAGCCATGCATCTGAGTGTGCAACTACAGTGCATCTTGATGCATTTTGAATTACTTGCAGTTGGCTAGGGCAAGTTATGAAGGTATTACATGAGTCTACTCCTGCACAAACCTTAAAATATTCTGGCCCAGAATATGAGCATCTGATATATTGTATTCAATGTTAAGATAGAAATACAGAGAATCTGGATACCATACGGCTAGTCTGTGGTTCTGTTTTCCCTCCAGTAACATCTGTATTGTCAGTCACTGTGACATAATGTTGCTGATGGCTGCTTTGGTAAAGAATAACCAAGCACAAACCAAGGCTCACGGCTATCAAAGATGGAGTATAACCTAGGTTACTTTCCAACAAAAGGCTTATCAGATAAGTAGTCAAAAACCATTATACAGCTGTTGTATTCTCGCTTTCTCCCTTTTTTTTCCGGGTAAGAAGAACATTTTTGTATTTAAACAAAACAACTGCCAGGAGGATTATAAATGGAAGACAATGCGGTCTCCCCGCCCCTCACTGGTGAAAGATAATTCTTTGTCTGGAAATAGTCTCAAAAATCCTTTGTGCAAGTGCAAAGGTACTCAGGTATTGAGTGGCTAAAACTCAAAAGCAGACAGGCTTCCTGCAGGATTCTGTTCAAAGCATGAGAAGCCGCCGGGGTAGCATTAGTCCGAAAGTGCAAATAACACAAAGGCTGTCTGCAAAATACAGGCGCCGGATCATCTTGGAATAGTAATTTCTTTCAAATTGTAGGCACCCTCAACGGATGATTTGAAGATAGAAAGATGTGCTTTGCTGCTCAGTGTAAGACTGCAATAAACAATATTCTGGCCGAGTATCCTCTGCTTTTAAGAAATGTCTTAAATCTCATCATTTTGTCCTTACCATCAAAGTGTAATGAAGCACGGTTTTCCAGTGCTCTCCTTCGTGGTATTCTGCGAAGCTAGTGTGTGTATTCACAGAATGGCCACTTGAAGAACCAGAGTTACAGGTTGGCAACTACTGTTTTTTCTCTCCATGGTCCTTTGTGAATACACACACTAGGCGCAGAAGAGACCCAGCATGTGAATTCACAGAATGGCCACTCGAAGAAGTAGAGTTACTCCTGTTTCTTTGTGAAACGTTCTACAGACTTTTCATATATGTGATGTGCTTTTCTCCCCTGTACACTTTTCTCCTAGAAACATGAAGATGCAGACTGCCCATGTGTCATGGTTACGTGTCCTCATAAATGCAGCGTTTCAGCCCTCCTGAGGAAAGAGGTAAGGGGAGATGTTGCGAAACCTTGCATTTGAAAAAGGAGTCAGAATATCTGCCCTTCTATTAGAATGTACTACCTTGTACGTACTAGTATCATGTGAGAAGCATGCCAGAAGCAACTTCACCATAGTTAGCATCTTTTGCTGCAAAATGAGATTTAAAACATTCATAAGCTTGTTGAGGAGGCAGATTTTTAACAGATAAAATAAAGCTGTGATGATGATTGTGTCAGTTTTTCCCCTTTGTTCAGTCTTTCACTAAAGCTGAACACTTCTCTGTAAATATCAGTGCTTTGTAGTCTTCGCAGTATTGCGGTGGCTTAGAAGATCTAAAGTATTAGTATTAGGCACTTAATTCAGTGTTTTAGAAGCTTTAACAAGATTTAAATGAACAGGAGTAGTTTAAAATATTTAATCTTTTATATATATGATGCTTATCTATTCATCATGGGAGCAGAATAGGCAGGTTTTTTAAAAGCTTCAGATTTTAAAACATGTTGATTTTAGGTCGTAGGTATATATTAGTCCTGTGATTCTTTATTATATCTGTATAAATGGCCATACAATCATAGGATAATTGAGTTGGAAGATCTTCATCAACATAGGAATCCAAATCAAAGCAGATCTGACAGATGATGGCCCAAATTTCTCTTGAATGCTTGCAGCGCTGAAGGCCTCCACTGCTGGGAACCACACCAATATAGACATGCATAGCTTAGCTCTCTTACCTTGCATTGTCCGCAATAAGCTTAAAGATGGAATTTGAGGACAGAAAACTCATATGTATCCAGCATTATCTTCCCATATATATTTCTGTCTGGATTAAGTGGGAAAATGGAAAACAACTCTGGGAGCTAAGGTGCTGGGCTATTCCTCTTGATTGAGATAACTACCCCATTTTTCCATATATAAGATGCCCGTTTGTATAAGACGATAGCATCGCAACCATTCAGTTGTCTCCTTGGCTTACTTCTATGTATAAGAATAGTCTAACAGTTTTAAACAAAAATATATTCTTAAACCCTGAAAAATCCTGTAGTTGGCACGTAAGAGAACAAAGGTGGGTAATTTCCAGAGGCTTATGTGGGAACTGGACATACTTCTTGGTGGACCTCAGTGGGTCCAATACAATCTGATATATTTTTTAAATATTTTTAAACGTTCTTCCTGTCCTATAAGGAATGCAGGGGCAATTTCATCATGGTTTTGGCTCTCTCAGACCAGTCTCATGAGAAGTCATCAGAAGGCACTTATTGTTTCATTTAAAACAAACAAACAAACAAACAAACAGACTCTTGAGGCTTAGAATAGGCTAGAAGGGAAAATGTAGAGGTTTTTGGTCCTAGAAGGTGACTGTGAGGCTTTTTAAAAAGGAAAATTGGGAAAGGATGGACACAGGAGGCGTTTCTGGGCATTGCACATGGCCTGAGTTTTGGCCAATGCTGAATTGGGAAAATATCTACTTGTATGATGAGGAGTATAGTTGTCTGTATGGATTGTTGTTTGTGCTTTTGCTTTGATTGAATATTTTTAGTGTGTTTCATGGTGGTCCGCAGACCCCATGGAAGCTGAGTGTAAAGTCTAGGGAGATACTAACTACAGTCGTACCTTGTATAAAGGAATTAATTCGTTCCAAATGAATTTATGTTAAGCAAATTTCCCTTTATACAAATTTCCCATAGGAATGCATTGAAAACAGAGTAATCCCAGTTTTATGTTGTACGGATTCTCCCCATAGGCAATTATGTTAAGCAAATTTCCCCTATATCCGAATTTTTTATGTTGTACAGATTTTGTTATACAAACTGTTTGTTATACAAGGGTCCACTGTAGATGTTTCTGAAATATGTTGGTGACAGGCACTCGAAGACAGTCTGCCTGTTCATTCAGTCCATTAATGGGCTTTGGCAGAGGCTTTCCCTTGGACTGGGAAGTAATCATGACAAAACTCAAAGTTGGGTATTTAGTGGTGGCAGAAGTGGTGGAATGTAAAATGGGGAAATGTACTATGAGGAGGCAGGCAGCTCTCCCCAAAATGTTGATAGCAGTCCCATTCAGATCTTTGACAGTGCATTGTGACTTCTTGGGTGCCCTAGTACCAGAAGACCAGCTCTTCTGCCTGCAGGTTAAAATGGTCTGTGGAGGAAACCAAGGAATCAGGGAAGATAAAAGACTTCCTAAACATCATACAGTATGTGGTGATATATCTGCTTATGAGTTGCCCAGTTCATTTTCCATAGGAACGCATTGAAAACAGAGTAGTCCCTAATCGTGACTATTTTTATTTTGTTTTGTACGGATTTGCTCCATAGGCGATTCTGTTAAGCAAATTTCCCCTACCTCCGGAATTTTTTATGTTATACAAACTGTTATACAAGGATCCACTGTATGTAGTTCCTGGTCTGCAAATGCCCGTTGAGCTCGCTACCTGCTGTTACATACAGTGATCAGTACCAGCTCTGCCCTCTCTTCTAAGCCCACTGGCATCCTCAGAGGGTTTGTTGTGGGGGAGCGGGAGAATAGAGAAGCTAGGGAACATAAGGCTTTATCGCTGCTTTGAAAAGTTTCCTGCTTCTTCTTCTGTGAGAGGCAATAGTGGGGACTAGGCCACTCTTGGTGTCTCATTTAAAAGAGACTGAGAGCCTTTTCTCCTTGGAGTGGCATTTCACTTTGTGAAAACCCTTGAATGAAAATGCATTCTTTTCTCGGATGAGATATTTAGAAATGCATTCTTTATGTTAGCATAAAAATCTGTGAAAGTAAATCCAAGCAAGCTGTAGTTCTTCCTTGGGTTCATTTTGGGCTATTTGAAAGCATTTCTTCTGGAAAAATACAGAGTGGCTATTACTGTTTGTCCCTCTGTCGGTTTGTTGGATTTCTCTGCAATTTTTAATACATAAGAGTTTCCAGATGATGATGATTATTATTATTATTAAATTCCTGGGCTTTTTCTTTCTTGCTTTGTGAAAGTACAAGCATTTCAGTCCCAGTTCTGGAAATTCCCTCTAAAATTATTTATACGCACGGACCCTTTTACCTACCTTGAACATAAATGTGGTCAGCACTAGAGATGGGTGTTTTGTTTCGAAAGTGGTTCGGTTCCCTCAACAGGAGGCTTTTCATGATTCCTGGGTGGGCTGGGGTAGAGAGGTGGAGGCAGTGAGATTGCTGCCCTCCCAGTTCTGCTAATAGAGGAAGCTTCATCAGACGATGTTAACCCAACAAAGGGTTCTGACTAGAGATGGACATTTTGTTTTGGAATTGGTCCAGTTCTGAAACTAAATGCAGAAGCGCAGCTGGTGTTTGAAACCGGACCAACTCTCTGTAACGAAATCAGCCAATCCCTTACCTTGCTCTGAGGTCGCATGAGGCTAAACTCCAACAAGGAACAAGCCTGCAAGGTCATCTTTCCTTCTTCCTGGCGCTGGCCAATCAGGAGCTGTGCAGGGAAATGCATCATCTCAGCTCCCTGTCTGATTGGCCAGCGCCAGGGAGAAGTAAAGATGACGTTGGAGGCTTCTTCCTCATTGGAGTTTAGCCCCATGAGATCCCAGAGCAAAGTAAGGGATTGGCTGATTTCATTCTGGAGGGTTGGTCCAATTCCAAATGTCAACTGGGCTCCCTCGTTTTGTTTTGAAACCAGATCACTTCCAAAATGAAACACCCTTATCTAGTTAGAACCCTTTGTTGGGTAACATATTCTGATGCTGCTTTTATTAGCAGAACTGGAAGGGCAGCAATCTCACTGCCTCCACTTCTCTACCCCACCCTACCCCACCCAACCCCATATTGGTCCCGCAGCATCAGCAGAAAGACTAAGTTAGATCTTTCTTGGCGGAAGTCAGAACCATCAGTTGTGAGAATAGGCTGATGATAAGTCAACTTGATGCTCTGTTGGGATAGGGCATAATCTCCAAGAGCTCCCCAGACCCTAAAATGGCCGATATTTGGTCATGCATGAGCACAGTGGTTCTCAACATTGGGCCCCCAGATGTTCTTATACTACAGCCATCATAGTAAGTGGTAAAGGCTTCTGGGAGATTTGGTCCAAAAACATCTGGAGAATCAGGGTTGGAGACCACTGCACTGACAGCCCCATGAGTGTTATGGAAAAAATAAATAAATCCCCTTTGTTTGCTGCTTGCCCTTTTCCTTCCTCTTATTTGTCTCGCTTGTAGCTGCTGTCTTCTAACCCATGGCTAGCTGAATTTCCAGAGTGCTGTAGGTGCTGAGTGTGAAAGACATTTTTTGCTACTTGAATAACTTCTGTGTGTTGCTTTAATGACTATGAGGCCTGTTGCTTTCTTATTACAAATGTGCACACTTGTTTCACGCAATATCTGTTTAAAGTCTCTGTCATTCTGTTCTATATTTTTTTTAATCACTGGAATTTTGCATGATATGTTCTGGGGAAAATCTGTTCTGATTTCAGCATTTTGAGGGTGGCTTGGGTGTGGGCAATGTGCATCAATGCAGTGAAGACCTCATCAAGACTGATTTGTTCAGTAGACCATGAGACCCACTATCTTCACAAGAAATTGGTGTTTTGTCAGAAATCAGAGCTGGGTCGAAAGTGCACCTGTGCTTTTTGAATCGTGTCGAAATGGTCAGACGAGGCTTCACTGTAAATGTGTCACTTTGTATACTCTATTGGATTGTTCATGTGGTCACATGTGTATGTGTGTGCCCTCACATACAAAAAGGTAATATGAGCACGCGTTTTAAAACAAAAAGGCAAACTAGCCACGCAATACAAATCTGTATTGTGTACCCTATATAGTTTTAAACTTATTGTGCATACATTTTCCATTTTTAAAAAACTCACATCTTTTTCCTATTACAGTTGAATGCACATTTGTCAGAATGTATTAATGCCCCAAGTACCTGTAGTTTTAAGCGTTATGGCTGCACTTTTCAGGTCAGTATATAATGATTTATATACTTGATGCAAGTCTGCAATGAGAAAACTTAATAATATTGCTGGCTCTCTAGAATGGACTAGATGCCTCTTCTTATATGTTAAGAGAAATGCATCCAGTTGCTTGAGTTATTTAAAACTGTGCATTAGATTATTATTTACCTTCAAAAATTAAATGTATGAAGAACAGGTTTCCAAAAACCATGATGCGTCCATAATCTATTCTAGCACAGAACAAACTTAGCAGAATTGAAATATAAAGGATATTTACTTCAGTCATCAAGAAAGCAGACTGTGATTATTTCAAACAGTTTTTTCTGTAAAGAAATTTCCAAGTTGCTCCTGCTGGTGTGCAATAAATAGGTCCAGTCTTCATAGGAATGTCCTGAAGGCATATTAGTTTAGGAAGAAACAAGTAGCATTCTTAGTGCATATATGCAAGTACTTCGTCATCTAAAATTCCTTGGAGGTACGAATAATGCTAGGCCACAATAAAAGATAGATACATTTTAAGTGTGTCTTTTCATTATATATTTCATTTTCTTTTCTGTAATGGTCAAGATCTGGTGGCGTACATCTGCATCCAAAACCATTGAATCTGGAAATGTTCTTCCCCTTGCTCGAATCGTATGACTGTTTGTGACAGCAAAAATCTGTTTCAGTTGGGTTTCCAGCCCCATGAAACAGATATTTTAAAAGTCTTTTGGAAATTGCAGGCAGTAAGGGGGAGTTGTGGCTGGAACAGTGGCCAGAATCATGTTGGGGTTTTACTCTGAATTAAGTGAAATTGTGTAAATCATGGCAGTGACTTCTAGCTAATCAAGTCTTAGTCTTTCTCACACAGCCACATCACTGGCTCATGACCAGATGTGTGATAGGTGCCTCCGCCAAGTTTAAAAGAATGACTGTTGAACGAAATTCTAAGAGCTCTGCAGAACTTTATAACACTCTTAGGTAATTTAGTCTGTGATGGTCTCTTACAGCTAACAAATATCCCTGAAAGAGCTGATTACCAAATAATCATGGCAGTCACCTTACAAGTCATTTGGATGTAAAGCAGGTATAAAGGTATAGAAAGCAAAGTGTTCTGCTTATATACTGCCCATTCTCTGGGCAGTTTACAATTTATTTGTGCAAGCTACACATTGCCCCTCCCCAAGCAAGCTGGGTACTCATTTTACCGACTTCAGAAGAATAGAATGCTTAGTCAACCATGAGCCAGCTACCTGGGATTGAACTCTAGGTTGTGAGCACAGTTATAGCTACAGTACGGGCATTTAACCACTGTGAGGCTTTTCTCTAAGTCATTTACTTGCTTCTACCTGGTTCACTCTTCAGGGAATGGGAATAAATCACAATTTTCACTAATAGTGAAGTAAACCAATAAAAATGGGCTTGGACTAATTTTGCAAGTTTTATTCAGCTATATTATTTCTGTATTTAATAAGCAAAAGGTACATCCAAGTTGTTGAAAACATGTAATTTTGTAAAGCAATAAAAATCAGTAAGAGTAGAAATTAATTTCTTAGTCTTTTAGTGTATTTGAACGCACATATGAATAATAGTAATTTTCTAAGTGCTTGTCCACACATCTGCCAATTTAAAACAATGGAGGAAAATCCATTATTTCTCTGTGCTACCTGTGTGCTGCTGTCTCCAAATACCATTATCTTATTCTTCCCCTCAGCTTCTTGGATCAGCTTGGCTTGGTTCTGGTTGTGGCTCAGTTGGCTTTGCTGACTTCTTGGTGGCTGGCATCTTGCTTATATCACACCAGCCTTTTTATAGGCATAGTTATTTATAGTTCCCTATCATTTGTTTATACATATTAGCTCCAGTTCCGGATTCCAATACTGTACTAGAAACCTGAAGCAGAATCTCATAAACTTTGCTAACCAAGTGAATGTTTGCTGATAACTGGAAACAATAACATTTTTCCTTATCTCCATTTTGTGCTAAGCTAGAAGAGGCAATTCATTTTCTCATTGGTAGTAGAGATGGGCATGTCCCAGTTTGTCCCAGTTCATAAAGGTGGCAGCACAGGTACTGCTGCTCTTCTCCCCCACCTCCTGTGTATCAATCAGCTGCTCACTAGCCGCAGTGTGCTAGCTGCCTGGACCTCCTCAACTGATCCTGCAGTTCCAACAACAATTTGGGCTTGTTTGCCCCCTCCTCTTTGTTGATCTCCCACTCAGATAATAGGATGGGGCAGAAAAGTTTTTGCTCTTGCTCATGACTGGGAGATTAGCCGAGGTGGAGGAAGCAAGCAAGCTGGAACTGCTGAGTGGTTGATTGGCTGAGGAGGTAAGGACTGGGAGCAGCAACATCTGTGCTGCTGCCTTTATGAACCATCATGAACTGGGGCAAACTGGTTTGTGCATGTTTCTGTTTGGTAGCAAACACCATGCAGTTTAATTCAGAGTTGCTACACTTGTAGACCTAATGGGCATTTCCATAAGCACTGCTATTCATGCAGCAAACATGGAATTAGATCAGATTTTGTCAGTCATTCTGGAGTGATCTCCAGTGGACTTTCAGTAAAATGCTACTTAAATAGTCTTCCCCCTTGTTTTGGGGTTTTATTTCTCACCCCCCCCCCATTTTTGAGGTTACATCTCTTTATCCTGAAGGTAACCTCTACTAAAGCAAAAGCAAAGCAAAGTGTTCTGCTTATATACCGCCCCATACCACTACAAGTGGTCTCTGGGCGGTTTACAATTTTAATTACAGTGTGCAGGCTACACATTGCCCCCCCAGCAAGCTGGGTACTCATTTTACCGACCTTGGAAGGATGGAAGGCTGAGTGAACCTTGAGCCTGCTACCGGGGATTGAACCCAGGTCGTGAGCACAGTTTTACCTGCAGTACAGGCATTTAACCACTGCGCCACGAGGCTCCTAGTTAATTACTGATCATGATCCATGTTCTAATCACATCACACATTTTTAGGGTTACATTTCCTATAGCCCTAATCATACTATACTTTATTTATACACAATTCAAACTTCAGAGCCCCACCACCACCATTCTGGCAAACAAGTGTGCAGAAATACTTCCTTGCATTTTTTTTCTATTACTCAGTAGTCCAATTATGCAATATTGACTCCTCATTAATTATCCGTAATTTGGCACTGATTTAACTTATTCCAGAGAAAAATCACAGCAAGAATCTGGCCAATTTAATACTGCAGTGCAGATGTATACTATTGGATCTCAGCCACTATGTTTTTGGTACATATGACTTGTTAGAGATTGCTAATAAAATCCAGCAAGAGTTTTACTTTAACAGAATAGTCCTGAAATAAATGTTACAGATTTCTTGTTCCTTTCAAGGAATTTGCCAGAACAATGTTCTTAAAAGGAACAGTGGGAATGCAGTTTTGATTCAATACTTATTTTGATTTATTTGTTAATTTGAATTTTAAGCCAGGTTTTTTTTTTTTGCACACTTGTGAACTTACACGACTTATTCCAGGCAAAAATCAAAACAAAACAAAATAAAAGACAAAAACATTTGGCACCTTAAATACTAACTACTGTATCATATTTTAATGTAAGTTTTTGTGGAAACAAAAGATAGTTAGCCTTTAAGTTACCACATGTTTTTATCTTTTATGTTGTTTTGTTTTGATTTTGCCTGGAATTCTTGCACAGACTAACATGGTTATCTCTCACAAAACAACCACACAACTTATGTGTGTGTCCACATCCCTACCGTGAACCATAGACCACCTGTAGAAAATAATGATCTTCAAATCCTATGAAGAGGTTCTTGGTGTTATTGGTTCTACTTGTAATGCAGAACAGTGGTAGTATAAGATCTGTGATGAGCAATAAGGCTCTATAAATTGATCTTCTGCAGGTGTTCTTAACATATGTGGCCACTGAAAAGGTGGCTAAAAGGTGGCTAAAAAAAAACCCAGACTGAGGCATTCAGCAGTTCACACACCAACACAACCCGCTGTGAATGGTAGAAATAGTTTGTCATTGCTTGCAGTTATCACCATTCATTGTTTTTATGCCATGTGTATGTGTATGCGTCTGTGTGTATACATACAATTTGAATATATTATGCAGGATACATATATTGAATATAATTATAAAGATGATTTGTAACTTTATTTGCATAAATATTATTTTAAGAATGTCATATTTAGTACAGTAAGACTAATATGAGATGCAATTGTGGCCTCATTTTCATGCTCTGGATATATTTGTTTAGTGTAGTGTTTAACCATATTGTTTCATGTGTAATCATATGTAATATTTCCTCATCTTGATCTCAGATTTACTGATCACCTAAGAGTGTTAAGTGTTCTGCAAATTATCTTACGGAATGCCTTTCTCTTTATGCAAACAATACTGCTGTTTCTACGTTGATAAACTAGTTTGCAATTTTTCCATGATACCTACAAAAACATCAAGCCATGTGTTGCTTAAACACTTTTTTAATTGTCTAGAAAAAGTAAGATACATTCCACCAAGTTCTGTTTCAGTGGGGTTAATTAATGAAGAATTTACTTCAGCAACTCTAAATTACAATTTTATTATAAACAACAATTTAATGTAAGCAACAATTAGAACACAAGTTCCAGTCTCTGCTTTTGAGTATGCACATGAGATCCTGCCTCCTTTAGGATTCTAGTATGCAGTGTAGTGGAACTCTAAAGCTTTGACTCCATTGCAGTTTTGCTTTGGAATAGGCCTCTGTCTCTACCATTCATATTTTCTAAAAGCGATTGTTGTTGTTGTTCTTTTCATAGATCCCATTTGAAGATAGAATGCCACAGTCTTGAATAGACTCCCAAAGGGAGCAAAGGGTTAACGTTTTCCTGTTTTCCCAAAACACACTAGGGTCTCAGGCCAAATCAGATCCCTGCATTAACTGCAGAGCAAGGAGGAGGGGAGAGAGAATTATAACTCTTGCCTCTATTTGCATGCATCTGGTTTGGTCTTGAGTCTATGTTAAGAAGTGACACTAGTCCGGCCTCCTGTTCTTAGTAGCAGCTGTTGCAGAATTTTGAACTTGGGTTAAAAACTGCTAGCTACTCAGCAGAAGAGCAGGGACTTACAGAGCAAAGTTAGCTTCAGATCTTTGCAGAGTGGACAACGACTTTTTGTCTCACCAGCTGGCATTTACAGTCTCAACATCCCAGTTTGAGACATTAGTAAGAGAAAGAATAAAACTTTTTTTGTAACTCACAGTTGAACAGATCAAAAACAGTATAATGTAGAGGCCTCAACAGACTCGCAGCAGGCTTCCAGCAGATTCCTGCCTGCTACATTCTTTAATGGCACAAAGTGGTAACTGAAAGGGAGGGTAAAAGACACTTAAGCAGAGAGTCTGTCTTTGAAATCAGAGGCAGGGGAAGGAAGAATTGGTCTTACCAGCTGGCATTGATTGAAAGTTACTCCAGTCCAGAAAGATTCATCCTAGCACAGTCCTACTCAAGCATATGAAGGTGAACTAATTTGAACAGCAGCTAACCATAAATGTTAACCATAAAAGCCCAGAAACGGAAGATAAAAGCAACAACTCGGTTTTTCCTGTGTCCAGCAGTGAGAGAGAGGAGACAGGTTAGGTGTAGGGAGTGATTCATTGGCTAACCTTTTAGGGAGATATTGGTGAAGCTATAGAAAACCCAGATCCTTATCACTGTGTTTCTCCTTAATTTGCTATATCTAAGTATTTTAAAAGTCAGGATTTATTTTGGGGCAGGATTTGGTGGATTGTGTTTTTGCCTTTTTGCCTAAAATTTTGTTTACTTAAAATGGGTAAAGAGATTGTCTAGAGACCCAATTCAGAATAAAGAATATTATTATGTAGCAATTACTTTTTTAGAAAAAGGCAGGTGGTTTATTTTGGGTGGTGGTGGTGATGTACCTCATTATTGGAAATCAGATTGTGTGTCATGTCTTCTATAATTTTTTAAATAGGCCCCTTGCAGCAATGTATCTGAAAATACATTGCTGAGTCAAAGATACAAACTGTTCTAAGGAGAATGGGTTGATGTTGAATTTCTGTGCAAGTTTGCTCAAGGAATAGAATTAGCTGAAGTACATTTTTGTCACAGGGAACAAACCAGCAAGTAAAAGCACATGAAGCCACCTCAGCGGTACAGCATGTGGATTTACTGAAAGAGTGGAGTAATTGTCTAGAAAATAAGGTAAGTCTACTTATCTTATTGCTTTGTTACTTTTACATTCTACAAATCATCAGGCTGTTCAAAAACTCAGTTCTATTGATGGCGTACTCACCTTGCATTTTTAGCATAAGAATACAGCCTTGCTGGAACAGGCCACAGCCCATCCAGTCCAGCATTCTGTCTCACACAGTGGCTCACCACTTGCTTCAGGGTATTCCCAAGCAGATGTCTTCACCTGCTTAGGATTCCCCGCAAATGGCATTGAGAGATATCCTGCCTATCTCTCCAATCCAGATGTTGTCCATAGGCATCCATAATGATTGCCCTTGATATCCTTGTTCTCCATGAACTTATCTATTCCTTTCTTAAAGCTGTCAAGGCCGACAGCTTTCACCACTTCTTCTGTCAGGGAGTTCCACAGACCAGTGATCCTCTGGGTGAAAAGGTACTTTCTCTTATTTGTTTCATGGAGTGCCTCCTAGTTCTAGTGTCGTCCGATAGGAAAATAACTTTTCCTTATCTACTTTGTCTATACCATGTATGATTTTATAAACTTCAATCAGGTTACCTCTTAGGGTTGTTTAAAATATCTTTTAGCCACCGAGCCAAGTGCTTGTCTTGTTGGTTAAAAGAAATTTTAAACAACCTGCCACTCACCCCCCCCCAGCGGGTTGTGGGGGGAGAAGTGGCAGGTTGTTTAAAGTGGTTTCCCATTGGAATGCACTGAAATCCATTCCTCTGGAACGGATTAATTGATTTTCAATTGCATTCCTAAGGGAATCCGCTCCCTGATTTACAAGATTAGCGATTTATGAGTGTGCGCTCTGAACAAATTAATCTCGTAAGTTGGGGTTCCACTGTATACCCTTCCTAATGATCCCTAGTATTGAGTTTGCTTTCTTCACTGCTGTGGCACACTGGGTTGACACTTTCATTGAGCTGTCCACCAAGACACCAAGGTCCCTTTCCTGGTTTGTTGCAGAGAGTTTTGACCCCATCAGTTTATAAATGTAATTGGGGTTTTTTTTGCCCTAGTGTTCATCACTCTGCACTTGCTAATGTTGAAGTTCATTTACCACTGGTTTGCCCACTCCCCCAGTGTCCAGAGATCCCTCTGGAGCGCCTGACTATCTCTCTCAGTTTTTTACTACCCTGTATAATTTAGTGTTGTGGGAATTTGGCTACCTTGCTATTTACTCCTAGATCATTTGTGAATAGGTTGAAAAGCAGGGGTCCCAGTAGTGAACCTTGGGGGACCCAACTCTTTACTACCTCCCTCCACTTGAAGAAGTGTCCATTTAGTTTCCTGTCCCTTAGCCAGTTGCTGATCCAGAACAAGACCTGTCTCTTGATTCCATTAATGGCAAGTTTATTCAAGAGCCTTTGGTGCAGGACCTTGTCAAAAACTTGCTGAAAGTCCAGATAAACAATGTCAACTGGAACTCCCTTATCCATATGCCTGTTGACACTCTCATAAAATTCCAACAGATTAGTGAGACATGATATGTCCTTGCAGAAGCCATGTTGGCTCTCCTTCAGCAGCACCTTCTCTTCTATGTGCCTATTAATTTTATCTTTTAGGATGGTTTCCATCACTTTACCTGGGACACATGTCAAACTGACCAGTCGGTAATTTCCTGGATCACCTCTGGATCCTTTTTAAAAGATAGGTGTTACATTCACTACCTTCCAGTCACCAGGCACAACACCTGATTTGAGGGAAAGATTATATATTTTGTCTAGGACATCAGCAATTTCATTTTTAAGTTGCTTGAGAACTTGTGGATGGATGTCATCTGGTCCTGGTGATTTGTTGGCATTTAGTTTAACAAGACATGCAAGGATCTCCTCCCTGGTTATTTCTATCTGGATTAATTATTCGGTTCCCCTCCCTATGAAGATAGGCTCTGGTTTGGGCACGTGGTCTCTGTCTTCTTCACTGAATACTGAAGCAAAGAATCTGTTGAGCCTCTCTGCATTCTCTGTTTCCTCTTTAATAATCTCTTGCCTTCCATTGTCATCTAATGGTCCAATCGCCTTCCTAGTTGGGTTCTTACTTCTAATGTAGTTTTAAAACTCCTTGTTATTTCTTTGAGTGTTTTTAGCTGTACGCTCCTCCAAGTCTTGCTTTGCTTTCCTGATTGTTGCCTTGCATTTGTTCTGCCAGAATTTATGTTTCTGCCTGTTGTCCTCATTTGGACAAGCCTTCCATCTTCTAAATGAGCTTTTCTTGCTTTTGATCCCTTCCCAAACAGCTCCTGTAAGCCACATTGGGGTCCTCTTGGACCTGACAGTGCCCTTTTTCCTTAGGGGTATGCTTTCCAATTGGGCCTCTGTTACTGTTTTTGTGAGCAGCCTCCATGCCTCTTGGCGTGTTTGGACTCTCTCAGTTTTACCTTTCACCTTCTTTTTTACTAGTTTCCTCATCTTTGGGAAATTTCCTTTTTGGAAATTGGATGCCTCCTTTACAACATTCTCCAACTGCCAGTCTCCCACAGGGGCTTGGGTCAGAGGCCTGGGTCATATGCCTACTGTTAGACCATCCTTGTGGCCTGATACTCTTACCCACAGAGTTTCTAATAGTGACTCCAGATCACCTAAATTTTGTACGATTTTATCCCTTCTTTGATATACAAGACTACCCCACCTCCTGTTTGCCCCTTCCTGTCCTTCTTGTACAGTTTATAGACTGGGATAACTGTATCCCATTTGTTATCATATGTCAACTAGGTTTCAATAATACCAATATTTTTATGTATTGCTAAGTATTCCAGCTCCCCTATTTTGTTCCATTGGCTTCTGGCATTTGCATACAAGCATTTATAGATGCTTTTCTGATGCAGTCTTTTGATTCCAGTTGCATCATTAGACTGCCTCTTGCATCCTTCTGCTGGAGTGCTGGTGACTAGCTCCTTGTTCTGCTTAGTAATTATTGCATCCTCCTCACTACTCAAGTAGACACGTTGCTGAACCGGATGCTGCCCAGCTCCTGTCGGCTTTCCCCTGGTTATCAGTTTAAAAGGCTCTGCAGCCTTTTTTAAAGTTGTGTGCCAGCAATCTGGTCCCATCGTGGTTCAAGTGCAACCCATCCCTCCTGAACAGGTTTGTCTTGTCCCAAAATAATCTCCAGTTCCTGACAAATCTGAAGCCCTCCTCTCGACACCATCCCCTCATCTACACGTTGAGGCTTCTGAGCTCTGCCTGCCTTGTGGGTCCTGCACAAGGAACAGGCAGCACTTCTGAAAATGCTACCTTGGAAGTCCGGGACTTCAGTCTTCTTCCTAACAACCTGAATTTGGCTTCCAGGACTGACCGCTTGGCAGTCAGTCCTGGATTGTTGGTTGCGTCAGTATACAAGAGAAGGAAGATAGGAGAACATGATGTGTTTAAAGTTTTTTATTATTATTATCACGGAGGGAGCATAATTTGCAAATGTGATTGCTGTTGTGTTGGAGGTGGGGAATACACCTGATGGTTATCATTTTCCTTTGCTTGCTGCCCTGCAGGCTACCAGTAGGAGCAAACTGATTTGTGACTCCCTTATCAAAACACTATTTTCATCATACAGGCAGGGGATTTTTTACAAAAAATATTTTTGTTTTTAAGAGAACCTTAACGTTTAGTGTCTAATCTGAAGTTCCTGAAAAGTAAAGAGAGTTCTGTTTTTCGACTGCAGACTTGAACCAGCCTTCCCCTTTTCCAGAAAACTCCAGAAACTGAGCGTGACTAAGGAGATGTCTTGAGATAGAGTTTTTAGCATCCTTAAAAAGCGGTGATTATCTTGATTCTTTGGTTGCTCTGGATGGTAGACCATTAGCTGAACTAAGTTTGTAGTGCAGAGGAGCTACACTCTGAATGGAGTAGTAGAAGGTACACAAATGCCTTAAAACTTCTTATTAAATTAAGGTATTTGCCCATTCAACACGTGCTAGCCAGGCAGGACAACTGTGAGTGCCAATCACAAGGGAGATCCGGAAAGTGGTAACAAGGAGTAGGGCCTTCTTGGTGGTTGCTCCCCAGTTGTGGAATCATCTTCCTCCAGAAATTCACGTGGCATCCTCGCTTCAAACTTTAAAAAAGCTATTGAAAACTTGGTTAAATAGAATGGCCTTTCCTGATTTTTCAAACATCTAGCAAGACACTCTTCTTATTCTTTTTCCGCTTATCTTCTCTCTCCCCACCGCCACCCCCCATTTTAGCAGTCCCCTGGATATTTCTGTTTTCATTTTCGTTTAATTTTAGTTTATTGTTGTTGATTTATGTGTATTTTGTTTTTATTATGCTGTTTGTGTGTTTTTTTTTAAATATATTCCTTTGTTATCTTGTTATGTTATGCTATGTTGTAAACTGCCCAGAGTAGCCCTAGGGCTAGATGGACAGCATAAAAGTGAAATAAATATTGCGATTTGAAGAGGAGGCCTGCTGGTGTTCAGTATGGGCCCAATTGGGCCACAAGGTCGTTGTTGGCCCTGCCTGGAGGCACCGGCCTGACTTTACTACATCTGACGTTCACCAC
>JAHTLZ010000225.1:2854810-2893702 GCA_023846285.1 Phrynocephalus versicolor | reverse complement strand
CCCCCCCCCCCCGTTTTCCACCTATAGCCCTGGATTTGTGCCCTATTCTGTTGTATTTTGTTTACTTATTATTATTACTATTTTTGTTATTATTTTTACTTGTTGGCTGTATTTTGCACTTTGTTGTTGTCTTATTGTGTATTCCATTTTTGGCATTTTATTGTTTACTTAGGTTTTTTTTCCCGTGTCACCATGTCTGCAGGGACTGCCATACCAGTCGTGTCGGGCCGTGGGCGTTACGCTAGGAGTTGGGGGGTTAGTTGGATAAGAAGAACCTGGGCCAGGCAGCTCATGCCTGTACCCCGTTCTGACATCTCAACTCACTGCCACGTAGCTCGGAGCCATTCCGCCAGCGCCTCCGATGTGTCCTGCCTCCTGATGAACGCCAGGTCGGTCCACAATAAGATCCCCATCATCTATGACACTATCCAAGATGGGAGGGCCGACCTGGCATGCATTACTGAGACCTGGGTGGGAGCAGAGGGGGGAGCTTCGCTCACCCAGCTGTGTCCCCCTGGGTTCTTGGTCCAGGGCGTAGGCAGGTCGGAGGGCCATAAGGGGGGTGGGGTGGCGATTGTTTACAGAGACACTATTCATGTCAGCAGGGCCTCGACATTGGTAAGCTTGGGGTTGGAATGTCTTCATCTATTGGTGGGACAGCGGGACAGGTTTGGCATTGTGCTCGGTTACCGTGCTCCCCACAACCCAGCACAATCCCTATCAGAGCTCACCAAGTTCATTGCGGCTGCACTTTTGAAATCCCCCACCTTTTGGTGGTTGGGGACCTCAATGTGCATGCCAGCGAGGGACTGTCAGGTGCGGCTTTGGAGTTCATGGAGTCCATGACCTCCTTGAACCTGACCCAGCATGTTTCATGCCCCACTCATCGATCCGGACATACCCTGGACCTGGTATTTACCTCCACATTGGGGGATTCTTCTCTGAGGGTGCGGGACCTTGAGTCCACTCCCATGTCATTGTCAGATCATCACCTGCTGTCGTTCTCTCTGTCAGTCGCTGCCCCACCCCGCGGGGACCCTCGGCCATCTATCTGGGCCCGCCCCCAAAGACTCCTGGTGCCTGATCGGTTCTGGGAGGCCTTTGGGGAGCTTCCTGGCGGCTAGGCTGACGATCCGGTCGAAACCATGGTGGACCATTGGTTCGCTGAGGCATCCCAGGCTGTCAGCCGGATCGCCCCTAGGCGCCTCCTCCGGTGTCGAGCTCGTCCTTCGCCGTGGTATATGCCGGAGCTGCTAGCGATGAAGCAAGAACAGAAGAGGCTGGAGCGCAGCTGGAGGAAGAACCAGACGGTGATAAATAAGGCTGCAGTTGTTATCCAGACCAGACGCTATAATCGGGCGATCAGGGAGGCTAAAACATCCTTTTACTCCCTGAGAATTAGTGAGGCCTCAAACCACCAAGCGGAACTGTTCCGCGTGGTTCGCAACCTCACTAATCCTGGTCTGGAAAGGCCTCCTCCTACTGATTTCAGTAGTGAGACTTTCACAGCCTTTTTTAGATCTAAAATAGAGGCCATCCGGACCGGTTTTGATTCCAGTTGCTCTAGTGTACTTTTGGCATCCCCTGCTGCTGCGCCCCCTCGGTCTCTCCAGTTGGTTGAGTTTGGGCCTGTTTCCTCACTTGAGGCCTCCAGGGCTCTTGCCCACTGCCGGCCTGCATCCACCCCCTTTGACCCTTGCCCTTCCTAGCTTATAAAAACTGCCAGTGGGAGCATGCCAGAATGGGCTTCCGTTATCGCCACTGCCTCCTTCAGGGAAGGGATTTTTCCCTCTCGCCTGAAGGAGAGGGTGGTGAAGCCCATTCTGAAAAAACCTGGCATGGCATCGGGCGAATTGTCCAACTATCGCCCGATTGCCAGTGTTCCCTTTATGGGCAAGGTAATCGAGAGGGTGGCTGCAGTCTGGCTACAATCATTTTTGGAGGGTGAACGGGTTCTTGATCCATTCCAATCCGGGTTCAGGCCTGGCCGGGGGACTGAGACAGTCTTGGTCGCTCTGCAAGATGACCTCCTCTGGGGGGCCGACAGGGGAACTCTACCCTGTTGGTCCTTCTGGACTTGTCAGCGGCCTTTGATACCGTCGACCACGGTATCCTGCTGGGTCGGCTCTCCGGGATTGGGATCGGAGGCACTGTTCTCAGTTGGTTACGGTCCTTCCTGGAGGGCAGTCCCCAGCAGGTACAGCATGGAGGGGAGTTGTCGGCTCCGTGGATACTCCCTTGTTGGGTTCCACAGGGGTCGTCCCTCTCCCCCATGCTGTTTAACATCTATATGAGGCCGCTGGCAGAGGTCATAAGGAGATATGGAGTCTGCTGTCAACAGTACGCTGATGACACGCAGCTCTATCTCTCCTTTTCCACCTCTGCAGATGAGGCTGTCCGGACCCTCGACCAGTGCCTGGATGCGGTTATGGAGTGGACCAGGGCCAACAGGCTCAGGCTCAACCCTGAGAAGACCGAGGTCATGTTCTTTGGGACTTCCCCATCTGGCTATGGAGGCCCTTTTCCAACTTTGGAGGGTGTTTCTCTCCGGCCATCGGACAGTGTCCGGAATCTGAGGACCAGGTGGCTGCTGTGTCCAGGGCTGCCTTTTTCCATCTTTGACAGATAGCCTAGATTCGTCCCTATCTAGATGGGGACTCCCTCAGGACAGTGGTACAAGCGCTGGTGATCTCAAGACTAGACTATTGCAACGCGCTCTACATGGGGCTGCCCTTGACTCTCCTTCGGCGACTGCAGCGGGTACAGAATGCAGTGGCCAGACTGATGGCGGGTGTGTGCCACTTTGACCATATCACCCCAGTCCTGGCCCGTCTGCATTGGTTGTCCATTGTGTCCCGAATCAGATTCAAGGTCTTGGTTTTGATTTATAAAACCCTCCATGGCCTGGGACCTGACTACCTGGTGGAGCGGATCGCCCAGCGGTCAACATCGGCTTGACTGACCCAGTTCTCGCGGGCGCACACCCTGCGGGTGGCCACGCCCAGGGAGGCCCAGAAACCGTCCACCTGTTCCCGGGCTTTCTCTGTGGCTGGCCCTGCTCTCTGGAACCACCTCCCCAGCGATGTGCGCCTTGCACAGTCCCTGCAAGCCTTTCGGAAAACCTTAAAAACCTAGCTTTTCCAAGAGGCATTTGGTGGCTGATCTCCCCCCCCCCCCCGCCATCTGCTTCTTCTGATTGTTTGGTTTTATCGCTGATTAATTGTTTTTATATTGACTCATTTATTGTTATTGTTGTACCCTGTGTTGTGAACCGCCTGGAGTTCCTTTGGGAAAACGGGTGGTATACAAACCCAATAAATTAAATTAAATTAAATAAATAAATAAAATTCAGAAACATATGCTGAAAGCATTTGTACGTGTCCAACTGAATCACTAATTCACTGCTGGATTAAGGGGGGGAAGGTAGTTGAAACAGATACCACTGCCAATATTCTGGTCCAAATTAAAATTCTAAATCTGATTCCTGTCTCATGTGATGAAGGAAGGAGATTTTCGGTGCATTGGGCAAAGTAACAGCCGTTTTATCAAATCTGCTATCTGTGAAATTTACTAGCTTGCAGTTGGCTTCCTCATAACAATATTCTGAAGCAGTGGTGGAATTTAACATATTGGTGTGCTAGACAGCTTGACTCTTGAAATCACTAGGTGACAAGCAAGTGACAAGATGCAGATGTTGTGTAAAAAAGAACCTGAAATATGAGGGATTTTCTTTGGAAGCTTGTTTGTCGTGAGTAGTTTTATATTCATCCTGTCTGCAAGGGTTCCTACCCTTGATCTTTCCTTAGAGTATGTACAGGTCTTTGTTTGGTTTTGGCTCCAACGAGATGTTGGGATATGTGTGGTGGTATTCTAAATAGTATGTCTGTGAATTGTTATTTACTTTTTAGAGTATTGTTAGGATGGACAGAGGAAAGGAATTGTGAGATATATAAAATATTAATTCAGAGGATAGTAAAAAATAAGAGAGATTTGGCAAGAAGATATTAATAAAGAGATAAAAAAGGAAGAATGGGGGAAATGTGGAATAAAAGAATAGTGAAAAATATGTCAGTGAGAGTTAAAGAAAACTGTTATAAAGTATATTGGAGATGGTATTTAACACCTGCAAAGTTAAATATAATAAATAAAGAAATATCTCCAATTTGTTGGAGATGTAAAAAAGAAAAAGGGATATATTTAAATATGTGGTGGGCATATGAGAAAAGGAAATTTGAATGGAACTTGGTTTTCATTGAAATGCAAGAAATATTAGGGGAAAATATTCCAATGTCCCTCCAGCTGGTATTGTTAAACATAGTTGCAGATACTCAACTGAAGAAAGAGGAAGGGAAATTGGTAATCATAATGGTTATGACCGCAAGGTTGGTTTTTTCCCCAAATATTGGAAATCTAATAAGTAAATGAACTATGTTGACTATGCCTTATTTGCCCTTAATCCAATGTGAAATATTTTGTACGGCCTTCTTTCAGTTTATGGGTGTCTAAGGGACAAGAAAGCCCAGCCTGTAGACTATTGGACTCTCAACCTATATAGAAAATCAGATTCTTTATTTTGTGTACATTCTGACATAAGACAGTGGTGTATTGTTGTTGTTTTAACTCTGATATTGATAGGCAGTTTGAGAAATGTTTAGTGTTACAGGAAGATCCTAAATGGTGGTCCCTTGGCAGTGTGCGGTGCTATTTGCAGTGTTCAAGCATCTTTTCTTAGCTGTTTTCTGTACTTGTTTTGTGATTGAAGGATGGATGTAGTGTACATACTCTGCCAGAACAAGAGAGCAGTGTTCCAGGTGTGAGGTGATTTAAGGAAGAAAAGCACTGATGAATGAATCCCTCTGTCACTGAGGATTAAAACATGGTAGTTAGGTGTTCTTAGCTGTTCCGGTATAGAGCGTAGTATGAGGACTAAGGAGGACTAAAGAGAACAAAAGCACATGTGAATTTCTTTTAGAGAGTATCATCAATGCATTTCTCCTGCTCTTTCATGCTGTTCTTTGAGTGTTTTGCTTCCATTCAGAAATCAATTTTTGGCTTCCTTCCCCCCTTTTTAAACAGACTTTCTCAAAGGCTGCCTGTAAAATAACCTCAGCCATGACTGGAGAAGCCACTCCAGGTGCAAAGAGGGTTGAAGCAGTCTTTTGCAAGGAGTGGATCTCAGAAAGACTATCTGCTGGCTAGTTGAGAAGGCCAGTGTGAATTATTGGTGGAGAATATGGTTCTTGGTGCTCCCAGTGGGTTGACACGTGGGGTATAACCCACACCTGTGCAGAATATTTCGGAATGTTCTAGACCCTAGCTAGGAGAGTTGTCCACCCATTGTGGATGCTCACTGCATTCCTTGTAGCACCTCATTCTTTTTAGTCTCCAACATGTTTTGCAACCTCACCAGCTTTTGTTCTGAGACACAGTTTCTGCAGTCTTTTCCTTTAGTCCGTTCCTGAAAACCCTTGTTGATTCCTCCCTCAAAAGGAAAAAAATAAAGTTGATTTGGCATTCTGTCTCTGACACAGCATGGGCCTTCCTTTCCGTTTTGTTCGAGAAATGCACCCACTGTGGGGCCACAATTCACTTCTCTGACATATACTTTAAGTACCTTCTGTACCTTGGGGATAATTATAACAAACAAATGTGTAAACATGTCTGTGAAATGACCAGGAGGATGTGATATCAAGGTGAACTATAAAATGGAGGACTCGCCACTTACTTTCCTCAGACTGATGAAGCTGCAAAATGGATGAGTAGCAAAACGTTTCTGTCTCTCAAGAAAAGAAGTCCAGTTGCCATCACTCAACTTCCAGAAAAATGTGTAAACATTGCCTCACAGTTCTTCACCAGGGATGGGGAAACCTTGATGTCCTTTTCAGGGCTGTGCTTGGGCTGTTTTAATTTCTGGGGCAATGGCCACTCAATAGTCCTGGAAACTGATGGCAGTTCCCCATGCCAAACCCACCCCACATAGACAAACAAAAGCAGGGGGGGAACCCTCCACACAACTGTCATCTTGTTCAGGAAAGGAATAGGAATACCTAACAAACCTATTAGAGGCCCAGGCAGGATAGCCCACTTTGATCCCAAAGAACCAGCTTCAGACTTCAGTTTCACATCTTTCAGTGGTGTATACTAGGGATGGGCACCAAATGAAAAACAAAACGCTGATTCATCGTTCCGTTTCGTAACAAAACTAACTGGGGGAGCAGTGTTTCGTTAGTAACGAAATGAACTGGCGGTTTTTTACTTTAAAACAAATCAATTTGTTTCACTTTAAAACAGCTCTCCTGGCTCCTAGAGGCAAGACATTTGGTTTGAAACTTCCTTGACTCTCCCCTTTAAGCCCTCCAAATTTGGAGATATTTGGGGTTCAGAGGGCCAAGTTATTCAACTTCAAAGGGGGTACCTCCCCAGAAAAAACATTTAGAATTGCAATTTTATGTGCTTGAAAACAGTGATCCCAGGCAGCTAGCAGCATGGAAATTATAGTGGAGCTTCCTCAAGCTCTCCCCTTGAAGCACCCCAATTTGGGTATAGGGAACGGAGTTATTGAGCTCCAAAGGGGCTGTGGTGGTACTTAATTGAAGGAGTATGGATTGGAACGCTGAGGGGAAGTTCTCAACTAACCCTATAATTGGTAAGGTGTGCCGGACACACTCCTTTCATTAAGCACCCCTCCACTTCCTTTGAAGCTTAATATCTCTGCCTCTAGAAATCCTAACTTTTCCAAATTTCAAGGGATCCCCTAAAATTGCATGGGGAAGATAAGCCTGCCATTTGCATGCCAGAGATCAGTAATTTTCTCAGGCATGCGAAAGGCAGGTTTCTCTTCCCCAAGTGATTTTAGGGGATCCCTTGAAATTTTGAAAAGTTAGGGTTTCTGGGGGCAGAGACATTAAGCTCCAAAGGAAGTGGAGGGGCACTGCTTAATGGAAGGAGTGTATTTGGCATGCTTTACCGTTATAGGGTTAATTTACAGCTTCCTGCCTATTGTAAATCGCACTGAAGACACTCATTCAATCCAGAAACCCACCACCTCCTTTGGAGTTTAATATCTCTGCCCCTAGAAACCCTAATTTTTCCAAATTTCAAAGGGTCCCTTCAAATTGTTTGAGGAAGCCAGCCCTGTCACTTTGAGGGAGATATATGGAAGGGATGAGTATTTTCTACAGCATAGAAAAATATGGGGCACTTAATTGAATGAGTGTCTTCCAGCGCGCCTTACCATAGAGAGGGGAAGCTGTAAATTAACCCTATAATTGGTAAAGCATGCCAAAGACACTCATTCAGTTAAGTATCCACCACCTCCTTTGGAATTTAATATCTCTGCCCCCAGAAACCATAAATTTTCCAAATTGCAAAGGGTCTCCTAACATCACTTGAGGACACTAAGACTACCATTCGCATGCCTGGCATCAGTAATTTCCCATTGAATATATTTTTAAAAAAATATTCAGTGGAAAATTACTGATCCCAGGCATGCGAATGGCAGGATTCGTTTCCCTAAGCGAATTTAGAGAACCCCTTCAAATTTGGAAAGTTTTGGATTTCAGGGAACAGAGTTATTAAGCTCCAAAGGAGTTCTGGGGGTGCTTAATGGAAAGTGTGTCCGGCGCGCTATACCAATTATTGAGTTAATTTACAGCTTCCCCTCAGTGTTTTGATCCACACTCCTTCAATTAAGTACCCCCCCCGCGCAGCCGCTTTGGAGCTTAATAACTCTGTTCTCTGAAACCCAAAACTTTCCAAATTTCAAGGGATTACAGGGGGGAGCTTGAGGAAGCTCCCCTGCCATTTCCTCTAAAATGAATTGTGTTTCTTTTTTGGGGGGTGGCATTTCGTTTCATTTCATAATGAAATGTTGCAAGCGTTTTTCGTTTCATTTCTAAATGTTTTGTAACCTTGCAACATGATGAAACAGCATGTTGTTTTTCGTAAGGTGCCCATCCCTAGTTTTGATCCCACAAGAAAAGAAGTCCAGTTGTCAAAACTCAACTCCCAGGTCACCAACTGATATACAGTATAGCCAACTAAGGCTATGACCAATTTGGCACCATTCATTCTGTGCTCCTGGCGACAGTTCAACCGCAATTACCTATCATAGTATCATAGAATAGTGAAGTTGGTAGGGGACTATAGGTTTGACCGCATCACCCCCATCCTGGCTCACTTGCACTGGCTACCAGTTGTCTCCCGAATAAGGTTCAAGGTCCAAAGTAAGGAATCAACACACCCTCTAATTTTTGTCCCCGCTGTGTAGGGCATTTCCCCCTGCATACAGGCAACTTCACCCCCATGGGGATGTGGTCACAACTGGAAGGAAACAGTTGTAATGGGTATGTGGGGGTGAAAAATCCCCACATGGAGGGTGTCAGAGTTGTGCGCAGCCATGCAGCTTAGTGGGAACTTTCTCAGGAACCTTACACAAGCTGGACTAGCTGGGCATTTGGCCTGATCAAGCATGGCTCTTCTTATGTTCCTTCTGCTTCATCTGCAAGATTTGTGGTGGCTGCAACCACTCCCTCGTTGCTCTAAAGGTGCATAATGTTTGGTGTTTCCACCTACTACTTGTGATGCTTTTCAAGGGATGTAGTGTTGAGAAGGGAGGGGAAATTATTTGAGTGATCTTTGTTGCTGTTTATGTGACGCTGAATTTAACCCTCTAAACAGAGAACTGCATGCAAAAGACACCCATTTTCCCTCCGTATATCTTGTAGAACACTATTTAGATAATATTGTCATTTGTTTAATTTTTATTTTATTTTTAGGTGGCCTTGCTCCAGAATGAAAGTTTGGAAAAAAACAAAAGCATACAAACTTTACATAATCAAATCTGTAGCTTTGAAATCGAAATCGAGAGGCAGAAGGAAATGCTGCGAAGTAATGAATCTAAAATACATCACTTACAGGTGAAATTCTGACTCTTTCTTCCTCTTTCCAAGTAATCACATTCACATTCTGTTTGCAGAACAAGGTGTGGTAATTAAGGTTACAGTCCTTAATGCACTTACCCAGTAGATTTCAATGCGACTTCTTGGTAAAAAATACTTAGGGCTGATCTATGGCGTGCATTTTGATGACACCAACTTGATTTGTACCAGTTTAAACAAGAGGCTTCATAGTCTTTGTTTAATCAGAGGGGTTCTGTTCCTGTGTAGTCCCATGCTTATTTCTTTAAAATGGAATTTAAGTTGATTTTTCAGTAGGCTTATTATCGTTGTCTCTAATGTTAAATGCATGAATTAAAATTGGCTGCTTTTAGTTAAGAAGAACCTCCAATGTGTAAATATGAAGGCACTGAAAGGGCAAAAAAAAAAAGCTTTTTCTGTTACTGCTGCATGTGATAAGCGGTCTAATTTCAACGTTGACTATTGGATTCAGTAATAGGGCTCAAGCTGTAGTTTTGGGGGAAGACTATTAGCGGTGCAAAGTTACTTACATAAGGTCCCAGCTTCCAGCCTTGACAAGTACTGTATTTTTTTCGTCTATAAGACGCCCCCATGTTTAACACAACCCCTACTTTTCCAACCCAAAATTACGGATTCACAAGCACATGGTTCTCTCCTTGGTTTACCTCCATGTACAAGACAACCCTCAATTTTTAGACAAAAATATAGTCTTATATTTTCTCCTGTACCTTGGTGGGGACTCCTTGAGAACGGTTGTGCATGCACTGGTCATGTCAAGGATAGATTATTATAAGGCTCTCTACATGGGGCTTCCCTTGACCCTTACTGAGTGATTGCAGTGGTTGCAGAATGCAGCAGCCAGATTGGTGGTTGGTGTGGGCAGATTTGACTGCATCACCCCAATTCTGGCTCGCCTGCACTGGTTGTCTGTTGCCTACCAAATAAGGTTCAAGGTGTTGGTTTTTGGTTTACAAAACCCTCCTGGCAGAGCGTATATCCCAAAAGTCAACTGGCCCAGCCCACCAGAGCCTCTATGACATTTTCTCTCCGGATGGCCACCCCAGGGAGGCCCGTAAGGTTGCAATATGCAATCTCAGGCCTTCTCGGTGACCGGCCCAGCTGCATGGAACAAACTGTCAAGCGAGATTCACCAGGCTCCATCAATGGAGGCCTTTAAAAAGGCTGTAAAAATGTGGCTTTTCAAGGATGCCTTTGGCAATTGCTAAGGTATGTTTTGTTCTCCCCGTGTTTGTTGTGTGTTTTTGTTATGAGTTGCTCTGTGCCTCTTGCTGTGTATTTATTTCTTTGCTGTATTTGTCTTTGTATTATTGCTTTTTATCATCATCATTATTATTATTTCTTGTTTATTTCATATGTTGTTAGATGTAAACCGCCCAGAGCTCCCACCTGGGAAGATCAGTAGCGGTATAGAAAAATAATAAATAAATGATAAATATTATACAAAGAAAAATACTCTAATAGAAGAAAGCTCCACCTAATTTGTAAGAGAGCAACTGCTATACAGTAGGCAGCGTTGGACTGGAATGAGCAGATAGTTTGTCTCATCTGGTGTAAGAGAGCTGCTATGTTTCAGTGCCTCCCTTTAATATTTTGGAAATTAAACCTGACTGCTTTTAAGCAAGATTAGGGCCAGGTAAATTAGGGCTTTAAGGTGTATTTGCATTTCACAGGCACACTGGTTTGATCTCAGTTTAACTGACCAGATCTTCCCCCTTTGGATCTTTAGTTTCATTAAGAGATCTAGTATAGTTTCCTGAACCTAAAGTAGAAAAGTCTGGCCACCAAAGACGAGATCTAAGGATTCTCGATTCATAGGATAATCCTATGGACTGTTTGTGGTTAAAGTTGAATCCAATTTTTGTAGTATAGATATACTCTTGTACAAGTGGTACCTTTTATAAAGGAATTAATTTGTTCCAAATGAAATTATGTTAATTAAGCAAAGTTTCCTTTGTACAAATTTCCCATAGGAATGCATTGCAAATGGATTAATCCCTAATCACAACCATTTTTCTGTTGTACTGATTCGTCCCATAGGCAATTCTGTTAAGCGATTTCCCCCCATCTCCGGAAATTTTTTCCTTTAAGCAGATTTTCTGTTAAACTGCTTGTTATACAAGGGTCCACTGTACTGTAATTCCTAGAACCCAACTTATGTGCCCTAGCCCATTTATTCAAAGAGTACGATGTCTGTATTAATTTGTTCCTACATGTTTCCTTTGTTCATACATGTCTTCATGCCTTGAAAGAATGGCTTTTTCCTGTAATACATTTAGCTACTGGATGTGTAGTGCCTGAAATGTTACATTAAAATATGGAAGTTAGTCTTCAAGGTGCCACATGTTTGTGTCTTTTGTTTTGTTTTGTTTTTCTTTGATTTTTGCTTGAAATTCTTGAAAAGACTAACACAGCTACCCTCACTGAAACTTATACATTTAGCTAGCTATACTTAAAGATATAAGAAAGTTCATTGCTTATTTTAATTTATATATTTGCTAAATTCTAAATATATGATTATATCCTTAAAGTTGCAGTGAAGAGAAATCTCTTCAGTATTCTCATCCAAAAGCATTCACGTTTGGGTTCCTAGTATAAATTCAGTTTTGGAACCGGAAGTATGTAGTCTCTTTCCTTTTTGAAAATTAAGGTGTAGAGAAGCACGTAAGTTCTGAATAGTGAAAGCTGAAACAAGTATTTTTGATGAGTAAAACTCTCCTCAGTGTTTGATAGGTAAAATGTATCTTCGTGTTCAGATGTAATTCTAACATAAAGTAATCCCTCATCTATCATGGGGGTTAGGGTTAGGGACCCGACCCGACCCGACCCACGATAAAGAGAAATCTGCAGTATGTGGCTGCTGGGTCAGTTCGGGACTGGAGGGCCTGTTAGGCCTGGCGTTGCCCCAAACATGCTTCCGATGATGTTCCTGGGCCTATTGGAGGCCCATTCAGGGCAGTGCCAGTCCTGGGGTAAGTGCAGGAGGCCCCAAACAGGCCCATGCAGTTTCCCCCTGGAGCCATTGCCATCATATACTGCGGCCCTGCAATATACCAGGACCACAGTATATGAAACACAATATAGTGGCGGAGGACTGGATAATTACCAGGCTCTGAGAAAAACTCTAAAAACGAGTGTTGTTCATGTAATTTCTCTCTTCTTGATCCTTTTATTGGAAGTCATTCTTGCCCTCTGTCTTAATGCAGTCAAACAGCTCTTTTATTTTTTTAATCATACTATAATAGTGTTAAGAGTTTTACGAGGCACTATTGGCACAGATATAATTTTGATAATATTGTTTTTTTAACAGTGGTTTTGTTTTTTATTCTTTTGTCTCTGTTTTGTTATTCAAAGGGTGGGCCTGGTCCATTTTTGGCATGACTATGTACATCAAATGTCAAATGACAGAACAGAAAGTCTTTTTATAGCTAATGACTATCCACTTGAAAGTTGTATAAAAATGCGGATCTGCACTTTTTAAATGCTATTGATTTTCAGCTGCAGTTGGGTCAATATGATACTTATTTCAATTCAGTTTTTCCATTATTCACAGAGGTGAAGAAATTTGAAATTATGCGCTCTCTCTCTCGCTCACTCTCTCCCCCCCCCCCGTGCATGCATGCACACACGCATACACACACATACACACAAATTCTCACATAGATCAAAATTAAGGAGTAATGAAATGTATATAAAAGTAAAGGCCCCGATCCAAGAGCCCCTTCTGATATTTCTAGGTATTTTTAATTGAAAATGCTCAAACCTTTGGGCATTCCCAGTAAAAAAAATGATAATGTATAACTGACAAGGAAACTGTAGACCTCTGATGGGTTTAGGTAATGTTGATGTTGTCCTACTGGTCCATATAGCATGGTCAACCACTAGATTTTAATTTTGAAATCACACCCTGTGGAGTCGATGCACCCATGCCGATGGGCATACTTTTATATTATGTCTGTCTTCTTGTTGTCCTCCACATGTGTGAGCCGAATTACAGAGGGAGATGATCCAGCCTCAGCTCTTACATTGTAGTTTCATGGTTATAGCCCAATTGTGGATCAAAAGCTGTTTAAAAATACTGTAAATAAAATGGAATACTGCATTGTTTATTTAATAAGATTCATATTTACGTAAAATGCTCAGTGTTGAGAAACAGAATAGAGGTTCTCATTAACAAAGGTTTATCTGACGCAGCAATCTTCCACATAGAAAAAAAATATTCTACTGCCTTCTCTTTTCCTTTCTGAAGTGAAAAATAACATTTGTAGAAGCATGGAACAACATAGAGTAAGCACTGTATCTGAAATTAACAAATTTAGGTTTCACTGGTAATGTTTCCTATTAGAAAATATTATTGCATTTTTGTTATTTTAAATCACATGGTTGAAAAAGCTTCCGGCCAAATTTTTTTGCTCTGCAGAATTGGGCTGAGCAGTGCATTGAGTTAAAATGGATTATTGTCTCTAACACAATGCCTAAAAGCCATATTCTGTAACTGTATTCTGATAGCAAAGCAATCTTGTTTCTTTTTCCAATTGTACTCTTAATTTACTAGACTGAAACATAATATAGCAAAATGTCACTAGAACTCAGATCCTGCACATCCCCACACCAATAGTTACTATTTTTATTGGCCATAGAGCTATAATATTTATTGGGGGGGTCTTATAATATAAACAACCATCAGTGTTTTGATATGCATTGTGTGAATTTTATTGCAGCATTTCCATCTCATCTACAGATGACAAAGCTATTATTTCATCCTGAACGCTGCGTTTCAAGCTCACAAGACATGCTCAGAATAGTTTTTGAGTTTACCTAACTGTTAATCGGGAGCATTATCATGTTAGAAACTAGCCATGTGTATCTATTGGTCTGAAATGCCTGTACAAGTCTTCTAATGTATTTTTGTATAATAGTAGATTGTACCGCTATTCATTGTCTGCTACTTTCTTTGAGATTTCTTCTGTGAGTTTCTTCTTAATAACAACTACATTGTTTTAAAAAGCGGGTGATAGATAGTCAAGCAGAGAAGCTGAAAGAGTTGGACAAAGAGATCCGCCCTTTCCGACAAAACTGGGAAGAAGCAGACAACATGAAGAGTAGTGTCGAGTCCCTCCAGAACAGAGTGACTGAGCTGGAAAGCGTGGATAAGTCGGCTGGGCAAGCAGGTAGAAACACAGGTAAATCTGAGCACAGGGCAATGAAACACTGGGAGGTTCTCTGTGTGTTGTGTCATTACAGTCGTGACTGACTCTTCGTGACTCCATGTCCGTGGAGTTTTCTTGGCAGGAATACTGTAGTGGTTTACCAGTTCCTACTCCAGGCACCTACAGCACCTGGTATTCCGTGGTGGTCTCCCAAAAGAGAATTGGACTCTTCCACTAAGAAAGCCAATCTGCATCTTCTCAAAACCATTCTTGAAGTTTTGTCATGTGTTCATTTTGGTATTTTCATGCTACACTTTCTCAGAATTTGAGATCTTCAGCTGGGCCCCTGTTGTTGGCCCGACTAGGTTGGAGGTTTACACACATCGTAAGGCTTTTACTTGAGCGCCACTTTGATGTGTATTTACCTTCCGGGAAAGTCCCGGCTCCGTCATGCTATCTCAGGGATTCCCAAACAGCGTGCCACGTCTCTGTGGGATGCTATGAAGTTCCATGGGATGGAGCCTACAGCTGCCATGTGCCACCTCCTTTCCCCATCTCCCATCCTTGAGATTTTCCAGTGTCAGGACCTGTAAGGAGGTGGCTGTGACGTTCCTATGCTAAGCCCCCGGCCCTTTCACAGGCTATTGACAAGCACTGTCTGTAATTCGCTCTTCCACTGCCACCAACTAGTTCCTCTAGTAAATTAATGCTTTCCAGACTGATTTAAATTGAATACAGATAAATGAAGTTTATTTATAACAAAGTAGAAGTAAAAGCATAAATGGTAATTTGTTCAGGGACAAACAAAAGGAAGAATATAGCTTAATTACACTTATGATAGGTAGCAGATGAAATTGGTTACTTGCACGCCCTGTTCTTAAGTTTATAGACACTCAACACTTAAATGTTGTCTCAAAAGTTTTTAAAGTCCTATCTCTTCTCTCTCTCAGTTCCTTATCTGATCTCTCTGTCTCTCTTTGTAAGTCCCTATCCGTTTCTCTCTCAGTCCCTGTCTGATCAATTTAGTGATGGGCTGAGCCTCAAAACCACTCAGGCTCCTCCCCCAAACTCTCCCGTTGGTCAACAAACAACAATTCAACACAAGACACAGACACATATCTCATAAATCAATAATTCTGAATTTATTTATTTAATTCACTACTACAATTACAGTAGTCAGTAAATCAAGAGAGCTGTTGAGGCCAAAATGTTTAAGAACCAAAGTTCTGTAGCATTTTGTAAGGCCTTCAGTCTATTTTAATGTCTATGTTAAACCCAGCCCCTTCCTCCCCCCCCACCCTCCAGTCTGTTCTAAACTGTTAAGTTTCAAAAAACAGGGTGGTGGTTCTTTTAAGATATTAACTCTTTTAAAACCAACATTTAACTTTGAATTGCTTTGAGACAGAAAAGAGAGATAAAAGACCTTGAATAAATAAATAATACGGTAAATTATTCTGAGAACTTCAAGATGCATCTTTTTCCCTGCCTAGCCAACATGCCTTTTAGTTTCAGCCATTCGAGCAGAGAAAAGGACAATGCCATGATTTGGTTTTAGGCTCTTAGTTCTTTTATTTTAAAATAAAAACGTATGGTGGGTGAGCTTTTTAAACCCCGAAGTTGCAAAAGGGAGCCTCATTCATTCATTCATTCATTCATTCATTCATTCATTCATTCATTCATTCATTCATTCATTCATTAAATTTGTATACCACCCACCTGACAGCAAGGCCACTCTGAGCCTTGAGTCAATTGGCAGTCTGTGGCGGCCACTGCTTCTCTTAATTAATTGCATTATGCAGGTAGGACTGCACAACAGGATTTCAGTCAATATTTCTAGATAAATGTTGCACGTTCCTGATACCTTTTCTTTGAAAGAAAAACAGGGAGAGTAAGAGACTCTTCAACTTGGTCTGTTTCATTTTTGGCTTAGTGCTTTATAATTTGAGCTGTTTTTTTACCGTAGAGCTTATTGTCTTTCATGTGTAGTTCAGAAGCTAGTTTCATCTGGGGAACAGAATGAGATCTGATAAATTAAAAAGGTCAATGCCTTATTCAGTGAACGAGGCAATAAAGCCACAGATTAGCAGTATGGCAGGGACCTTTTCAAGTGTCTCACTCAGTATCACTTGGTACAAAGAAGAATTAGCATGAGAAAAGATTTTTTGCAAAGCCTAATCATGTTATATTTTGTCTGATATGTAATCAGCCCATTCATTGTTGAGTAGCAGCTGAACATAAACTGAGACCCTGATGCTTAGGTGGGGCTCTCATTGCTGATCTTGCCCATTGTATCTCAAAGGAATAATTTCCTCCCCCCACCCCCTTTCTTTCTAGGTCATCTCGAATCACAGTTATCTCGACATGACCAAATGCTGAGTGTTCATGACATCCGCCTGGCTGATATGGATCTCCGATTCCAAGTTCTGGAAACTGCTAGTTACAATGGAATATTAATCTGGAAAATCCGAGATTATAAACGTCGGAAGCAAGAGGCAGTGATGGGGAAGACTTTGTCCTTATACAGCCAACCTTTTTATACAGGCTACTTTGGCTATAAGATGTGCGCTAGGGTTTACCTCAATGGAGATGGGATGGGTAAAGGGACTCACTTGTCCTTGTTCTTTGTCATAATGCGGGGAGAGTACGATGCGTTGCTGCCATGGCCCTTCAAGCAGAAGGTCACCCTTATGTTGATGGATCAAGGACCTTCACGGCGCCACTTAGGAGATGCTTTCAAACCAGACCCCAACAGCAGTAGTTTCAAGAAGCCTACTGGAGAAATGAATATTGCTTCTGGCTGCCCAGTCTTTGTTGCACAAACTGTTCTAGAAAATGGAACCTATATTAAAGATGATACTATTTTTATTAAAGTCATAGTGGATACATCAGACCTACCAGACCCCTGACATACAGCAGAGAGGCAGATCCAACAGAAGACCGCTGCATCTGGGGCTCTTTTTTATATCTATCTATCTTCAGTGAGAGATCCCTAAAGCTCAGAGGGGCCACCTTGTGTTAACAGAAGGAAGAGTTTAGAGGTATAACTTGCGTAGGGTCCAATGGAAAACATAGCAACCCATTAAGGAATCATACCATGCTATATTTTCTAAACCAGTAGGAACACTTCAAGTTCTGCCAAGTCACATTATCTTCATGTGGACAAAGGTTACAGTCAGAAAAAGCTTTTCATAATTTATTGGTACTCCAATCAATGGGGAGTTGAAAGGCAAAGCATCCTATGCTGAATAAAATGTCAGACTTTATTCCTTTTTAACTACAAAACAACAAAATTCACACGTGGGGTAGCTAGAAACTGTCAGCATGTTAAGTACAAAAAAAGAAGAAATTATGAAGTAACATTACAGTTAAAGATATATTATTACTTTGAAATTCTAAGTGCAATCTTGTCCAAAAATATAGTATATTGTCTATTTTTAAGGCCTCATCTGGTCTCTGTTTTAAAATACTTACTTTGTCAGAAAATCTAGACAGAATGTCTAGATCTTCTAAAAAGTGTCTAAATCAGAGTCATATTTTTGTTTAGAGTTCTATTAATTGCTACAAAAACATTTTATTTTGAAACTGTTGATAGACTGATATTTCTTGGAAGGAAAAAAAAGATCAAATGCAGGTTATCACTTGTGATATGAAAAGAAACTATTCAACTACTGCTGTTATTTCTCTTTAGAAATGTAAACCTAAAATATATGTCGTAGTTAATGACACTATTTCAAAACTAAGGAAAAATAATCGCTCATGGATGCTGTGCATCATTATCAGATTTATAATTTTCACCCTAAAATAGGGCATTTGTTGAACTTTGGAGTTCTAAACGGAATCCTGTATGTTTTTAAAGTTCTGCCTCATGCGTTCAGACCAAGCTCTCTAAAATATATATGTGTATATATATTATATAATCTATTTTTTGCTAAAGCATAAATGTGCAACATATTTTTGGTGTTTGAGAGGAGATGTAGTGCTGAATAATTTATGATATGGGGAAACCTGCTAATTAATCCTCTGCTTTGAAAACATTGCATTTTACAGAGGATATGTGTTCGGAGAAAGCGGTGTCTTAATGGAAGAATGGTGGCTTGCATGCATTCATGTGCCTTAGCTGTGATGTAGTGCTTTATAGCTCATAGCTTTGTATTCAGCTTTTAATTTCCAATTCCTAAAATAGTCCTTTTAACTGGATCTTAGGCATAATGTGCTGACTGGTCTATAAAGCCCAACCAATATTTTGCAGTGCGATGAAATGGAAGCCAAGATTGGTGCTTCTGGCTTACCAGTGAATCCATCAGTTCACTGTCATGGAATACTGTTTATAAAGGTGCTATATTTTTGTGCACGACGCTCCTATGGAGCCGGGACTTCTGACAACATCCCCTCTTTCCAAGGCAATAGGATAACTGCTGTGTGGAGCCACATTTATAAAGGTAGCAGAGCTAACATGATTTGAAATCAGCTCAGTTCTGAATGGCGAGGGATTATAGTAACAAGTACATTACCCATTGGTTGCTTTCTGGCAGACTGACACACATAACCCTGCAGGAAAACCCACAGGATCCTCCTAATTAAACAACTACCTGAGCTTTACTAGAAAGCATTTTTTCAGCCTTCTAATCATGCTGATTGCAACCTACAGAACTTACAGGCTTCTGTTCCAGTTGCCGAACTTCTGCGACTAGTAAGTCTTAATGACATAGCTCGACTGTACACCAACCATGTGGGTGCTGCTTTAATTGCATGGGTGCTGTGTAACATGTGAGGGCTCCCTTCGATTGAGCTGATGTGCACAAGGGAAGAGAATTGTGTAGATCATGTCCAGATATGCAAGAGAAAGGGGTCTCCTGCACCCTCGTCATTGTTTTGAAGCAGAGGGCATCTCAGGAGGCACAACTTTGCTGAAGCTCCCTCTTCTCCCATCACTGTTAAAAGGTGCACACGCGTTATCCTCTTTTTCACCCTGCTGTACGAATTGTGTACCTTGTTTTCAAGCCAGTCATGTTGTGCCCACTTAACTTTCCACTTGGGTAGGATGTTATAGCCAGAGTTTATGTCTAGGGCTCAGTTGACGGTCCCCGTCCTTTCTAGTTCATTCCCCCCCCCCCGCTCTTGCCACTGTCTTTTATGGCTGTGCCTTCCCACGCAGTGCCTGCTGGAAGTATTTTTCTGTTAGTAAATATACAGTGCATGCTGAGTAGTCCACATGGGTTTTTTCAGGCACCTGCCTGAATACTGCCTGCTTTTTTGGCAGCCAAAAGCGTTCAGTAGCAACGTGTCTTCCTCTTCTTGCCTTCCATTGTCCAGGTACTGTATTCTCTCTTATGGTACTTTTCTGTCAACTGGTGCAAATTAATGTAAGAAGGCATGTGTTACAATTCCAGCTCTTTAATACGAAATGAAGACTTTCTGCCGTGGAAAGGCGCGGTGCAGTTTTATGCAGGCTGACATGAACCCATCACCTTCTGCTTTAGGGGAAAGAGTTAACTCAGCATGAAACACTATTCTAAGTAGTCATGAATATAGGCAGCTGAGCTTTTTGTATATGCAGTACAGAATTTTACTCAAAACAGGATTCCCTAGTGGAAACGTCCAAAGGGCTCACCTTCCCATTGCTCCTCCATCAGAAGAAATTTGTACAAGTGCGATCTTTTATGAACAGTTTATGTTCTGTTTGAATATGAGACTAACAGAGAATAATTGTGTTATCACCTGAGCCCTGTTCAGTTTAACAATCTGTTGAAGACAAATTTTGGTTTAAAATCCTTAAAAATGTGAATAGGGGTCTATAAATTCTCCCACCCACCCCAAGCTTAGAAACAGCATTAATAAACTCCCATCATCTACCTGACGGACTACAAATTCTGAGGCCATAGATAACTTGTAAACGTTACCTATTCCTACGAGGCCAGGCATCAGAGTAAATACAGAACCTGCTATGGCTGTATTGCCTCATTTAGTTTCCCCCATTGGTCACAGAATAGTACAAGTGCTGCCATTTATGTGTGTTGTGTCATTACAGTCGTGACCGACTCTACGTGACTCCATGTCCATTGAGTTTTCTTGGCAGGAGTGCTGGAGTGGCTTGCCAGTTCCTCCTCCAGGCGCCTACAGCACCTGGTATTCCCTGGTGGTCTCCCATCCAAGTACTAACCAGGGCCGACCCTGCTTAGCTTCCGAAATCAAGCGAGATTGGATGTGCTTAGGGCATGTAGGCAGCTCTGCTGCCATTTATAGTACTACTAAAATGACAGTCCTTCTTGCAGCAAGAACAGACTTGCATAAGGTCATCTTTGTACATTGTTCCATTTTGCACCATACCACTGACAGGAAAGCTGCTGGATTTGAGAGCACCTTGGCCTTCCCAAATGATAAGAATCATCATGTGCCATCAAGTCCATTCTGACTTACGGCAATCCTTTTCTGGGTTTAAACTCCCAACCTTGGGAGTACTAAATGTTACAGACTTTAGCAGGAACCATTTCTTGAGAATGGTTTAGCTAGGACTGTGTTACTGAATATGTCTTGTTTTAGGCACCCCAAGCAAACAAGCAAGCTGTTCTCAAAACCACTTCAAACCCAGGCCACTCAGCATTCGCTTGAGGTCAGTTCTACTCCATGTCCTACCATGTTCTGCTCTTGGTCACAGGGCTTGCTTACTAGAAATGTTATGCCCTGCAGGAATACTGGTTGGCTAATTCTTTCTTCACCTTTTGAACCATAATTGCCTATTTTGTATTTAGCTGAGCTGTCATACATGATGACTCCATTTTAAAGTAAAAACTGCCCTGAAATTCAGATAAATTTGATTTCTGCAGATGAAGCTTAACAAGTGAAATGAGTTGGCACTGATGTTCCCAACCATTCTTTTATTTATATTTGTTGGCCACCTCCAGAGCTTAGATAAGGAAACTGATGTCTTCAGAAACCTGTTTTAAATCAGGCATCGAAATATTATCCCATTAGTAGCAACTTGAAATTGCAAAAGCTGCCCCTTTTCCTTTTCCATTTTAAAGACTTCAAATGCTCCAAACAATGTTAACATTTGTCTTCATTTTTTATTGGATAGAATTATACCATTGGAGGTACAGGAAAGAGTTAACAGTCTCAAATAATATTCCTGTGTTTATTACTTTGTAAGCCTAGGAGTTTTACAACTTGTGAATTAAGATTCATGAGAAAACATATTAGGTTGATATTGACTTGTCTTAGAAATGAAGAACGGTGATTTGCTTTCTGAATATAAAATTGACACCTGTCTTTAAAGCATGCTGCTTATATACTGTCCCATAGCACTTAAAGCACTCTCTGGGCAGTTTCCAATTTAATTATGCATGCTAGACATGGCCCCCAGCCCCACCTCAGTGAGCTGGGTACCTAATCTCTAACCTTGAGTTAGCATTCACAGCGTGAAATCCTGTTGGTGTAAATTACTCTGCATGAAGCTGATGATGTCATCAGCCATTTTATTGTTATTTTTTTAATGAGAAAAAAATCTTGGAAGATGCCAAGATTCTCTTGGGAACCTCTTTGTCATGGGGAAGCTATTGGGGGACCATGGGTCAGGGGGAGATATTTAATTTCCAAAAATCACCAATGGAGAAGAGGCAATGCACAGCCTAGTCTGTGACTCTGCAGAACCAAGCTGTTTTGTTCATTTAAAAAAACTGCTAAAATCAAAAATTAAAACTGCTAAAAATTAACTGCTAAGCCAGAATGGCAACATCATGAGCCCTCAAAAGGGGGGGGGGGAGATGCCAACTCCTAGACAACAAACCGATGGGCGTGAAAAGGTATCCCTTCTTGGTCCCCCAAGGACCCGGGGTGTTGCCCCATAGAAGGGTTGGTAGGTTGTGCTCCCTTCCCTGCCACAAAAGGGCTGGATCTTGTACAGCTGGCCCTTAATTACGGCGAAGCTGCCTGAAATCTTGCTGGATGTGAGATCTGGTCTCTCCAGGCAAGATAGCAACAAGGTAGCAGCAGACAGCCTTGGCGTCACACTGTCTGCCCAACTCCTGCCTCCTGCCAAACCCACTCCGCCCCCCCCCCCCCAAATAAGACAAGGGGGGCATAAAAGCAGTTCTGTTAAGGTCTGCTCTTTAAGGCAGCTATGGAAGTAAGGAAGGCACAGAGAGATTCTTCAGTTTCTGTGGAGAATGACCGGTTATGATGTTGAGACCTTTTAATATCACTTTTTGAATTCTTTTACTTGAGGTCATGGCTGCAGTGCTCCCGCAGCATCACCTCCAGCATTTTGCTTTTCAAGGCAAGCACATAAAATTCAGCGTTAGAGTAAGAGTTCTGGCCACTGATTGTTATGAGCGAAGCACAGCCTCATTTCTCCTATTCTTTATTTGTCCCCATTGGGTGTCCAGGGAGAGTTGTTAATTTACACTAACGATGCACTTAAATCTGTTGCATCAAATTATATTGTGCCATATATGCACCTCTCCCTTTTGTTTATCTTGGTTTTGCCAGTCTCAGATCCAAACAGGATTAAACTGTTCCAGTATCTAAGATCAATCTGATCCTTAACCGTCTTTGCACTGCTTCTCTGTTCATTTTGTTTTAGCCGCAGTCAACAGCCATTATTAGGTAAGATGTGAATGGCTTACACTGCAACATTGAGTTACAGCTTTGTACTGTAACTGCCAGGATTCTTGAGAAAACTATAGAAAGAGGTGGAGGGGTGGGGAAACCAGAGGTACGGCATACTAGGTAAAAGGACGTACTAGTTACTTAACATGTAAAGGGAAGGTGTGCTCTTTCCCCCCCTTCTGAACTGGTTTCTCTGTATCCTGGGAGGAGGAAATTTGAAGATATGGAATGTTTGTGCCATGCTGCATCAGTGCTTTTTGATTTCTAAATAGAGATTTTGTCCTGCCTCCGCAATAGGTTCAATGTGTTTTTAAAACCTCACCTGTTTATATTTCTTTCCTGTCATGCCGAGCAAGGCATTTCTCACTGATAAATCAGCCTCTCACAGTTTTGGTAATTCTGTGCCCATCAAGGCAGGGAGGCACTGATTGCTCCAGAGGATAATTTCGGTGTGGTGGTGACTCGAGCAAAATCCAGTAGTTCCTACAGCCTTGATGCCTTCATAAATGCAAACTATGCAAATACAGTATATAAATAGGTGGATAGGTTTTAAAATAGCTTAGCATTTTAATTTTAATTATGAACTTTTCCACACACACGCACCCCACCCCCTCAAAAAAAAAATCCTGCATCCATTGCTGCTGACTAATGTTTCGTGGTAGCAGGAAGGGGTCCTTCCTCTGCAGGAAGAACACCTGCTTTGCAAGGAGATGTTCTTTCCTTCTTAGCCAAGGCTGCTTTGACACGACTACTAAAATCCGCAGCAAACTTTGATCCGGATCACCCCCCCGGAGCGGCCATGTGGTGTTGCGGATCGGATGTTCCCATGGTCGACTGAGAACCACAGCAAAGACACCATAACGGGGGTGAAAAGGTTTTGGTGCGGATTTCCCATGTTCCCATGGACTCGAGTAACTTTTTAAAATCCGCATCGGAACAGTGACAAGGATTTACGACCTCGAGACCGTGTATTTGTAAAATGCGCTGGGTTGTGCTTAAGTGGGCGTGGTCACTCTATTTTTTTTAAAGCCCACTTCACGTGAGGAAATGATTATATGCTCAGCATCTGCCAGCACTTTGCAGCGGATTTTAGTGGTCATGTGAAAGCAGCCTAAGAAGAATTTGATAGCAGATGCTCTGACAAACCTTTGCTGCGCCCTGGTAGATTCCAGAGGTGCAGGGGCCTCACTTGCTTACTCCGGATCTTGCAGGCCAACAACTACTCCAGTGTCCGCAATCAGGAATATTTTAACTGGTGCCCTTGAATTGGCAATTGAATTTAATTTTCTTTTTTTAAAAATGGGGGGGATTCAGACGTTTTGAGGGGCCCTAAAAATGACAAAAGCTACACCCACAATTGACTTTTTTGGGCAGACGCCTTAGAGAATAAGGGCGCATATGCATCATTTCTTCCGTCCCTGCCATAGTCTCTGGAGAGTTACTACCAACTGTATGGTCAAATGTAGCAGTTTCAAAGAAGCAGCCATGAATCTGCTTCAGTCATATCTGACAAAAAGGAAAATATTCTGGTATTGTAAATTCTGATGGTTTTGTTGCACCTGGCACTTGAGTAGATTTGTGTCTCAGGAAGCGGATTGTAATCTCTTAAATGCTCAGAAGGAAATAAATCTATAAGTCTTTAAGGTGCAACAGTCCTTTTGGTTTGGGTTGTTTTCTGTTAAATGTAAAGCAAATTCTGATGTTTCTAGAATAAAAATGGGGAGGGAGAGGGGAAATGTCTTAAGATGCATCTACAGCTCTTCCTTTTTGAAAAGCTGTGTGTGTGTCTTCGTGTGTGCACAGAGGGCGACTCGGTGGGGGGGGGGAGGAATCAGTTTCTGTAAATACAGCTTCCAAAAGAAATTGTTCCAGTGAACTGGGGTGTACATGTACCCTAACAGATCAGTCCTAGATTGTGATCAAATTTGCATTTCTTTCCTCCAAGGAACTAGAATCTTTAAAATAACCCTCCAGTTCCTAAATTACTCATATGTGGGTACAGTTTATCTTCTCTTTCCTGTGCTGTGAACGTACAAGGACGTTTACATGTTGGCACACTATCTTAATAGTTTTAGCAATTAAAGCACAGAACATAATCCATTCAGCTTTACCGAGTGCGAACCAGCAGCTTCCTGCTGCCTGGAAGCAGCCCCTAGTGGTTCATGTGCTGCCTTTAAAGCCAAACACGAGAGCAAGAATAACCAGATCCGAATGGAAATTAAATAAATCGACAGTATACAAATGTTTACCAGCTTTCACAGGTAACTGTGTCTAGTACTTCTCACTGTTATCAGTCCAAAAAAAGAGTTAATAATGCCAATGAAGCTGGGATTTCAATCTGTTTAAAATAGTAACTTTGGTGCTTGGTGCATCTTTTGACTGCACTGCTTTACAAAAGTTAGTCAAGGCCTCAAAATAAAGATGGCTTATTTATGTACAAAAACTTAAATTGAATGTTAACAATGGAGGAAAAAATCTGTGTTGGTGCTATATAGGATACACAGGCCGTTTCCTCCTTGTGCTCCTTTCAAGCCACTGACAAGTTCGTTAGTTTTTAAAATTTCTGTCCCATCAAGAAGAGAAACGAGGAACCCACTTTGCAGCTTGTAAAGTCTGTTAACTGATGCATCAGCTGTCATGCTTTGGGGACATTTCTGTGATGTGATCATTCAAAGGACCATGTTCTAATAATGTCCCTTTCCTCTTTGTACTTAATGGGAAATTTTGTGTGCTGGCTTATTTCCACATGTGCCCGGTAATAAAGATCATCTGTGTCTTGGTTTTATAAAATCTTCTGATAAAGCAATTTTTTTGTTTTGTGTTTTTGCTTTGGAGGATTACGTTTTAAGGGCTTTATTGGATAAGGCAAACTAAAAACGTACTTTTAAGTGCACGACTTAATTCTGGTTCTGTCAACTTTTGCACTGTGAATATTTTAATTACATGTTTTAAAACAAAATATTGAGGGCTTAACAGTTACTTCCTGCCTTTTAATTCAAGGGTCCGTTTCAACATAACATTCTTGCATTCGTGGGATGGCTCCTGCCATGTGTTCCTAATGGATAAATATATGGGACCCATGCATTCATTTGGGGGTAATGCAACCCACCCACTGAACTGGCTTACATATTCCACGTGCACTGTGCTGTGTTCAAGATTCTTGCTTCTGCCAATAAATAGTGTGCCCATTCTGTCAAATTGTCTCTTTGTTTTCATCACCCATGAGACTTGCTTCTTCAGGAGCCATCCTTTGTGTGTAAAATGCTATGCTGAAATTGCTCCCTGGTCTTTGTTGAGACCACTACTAGGTGGAAGAAAGTTGGGGAGTATATTTGGATGCAGATCAGGGGCATCCTTTATCATTTTGAAGCAGTAATGCAGGATTCAAAGGATTTGTGTAGAGTAATTCTAAATTGTCTTCTAATGTATTGGCAAGACTATGTAGCTTTTTTGTCTTCCATTTCATGACCGGCCGAGTCCTGATCCTAAATATTTGCTTGATATTTTGTTACTAATGTCAAGTTTCATTAGCTGGAACAGATGTTGGTTAGCCTTGTTCCACGCACTGATTTATAAGTTAATAATGCATAGGATTGGGCAGAGGGTGTCGGTATTAGATTGTTTCCACTTGGGTTAATTCCTTAGGGTTCATGTGAACAGCTCACCTTTTATAGACATGCAGCTTGAACTCTTAACTCATAATGCACTTCAAATGAAGATTTGGAGTCCTCTCCCACCAAGTGTGTTGATTAAGCTTACCCATCCATTTCAAAAAACCAAAACCATGAAGGATTTTTCTTGCCCTTGATAAACAAAATACAGCTGCTGATACCAATTCTGCAAGAATTTTACCTTCTAAATGCCCATCTGGTTCGAGCTGCTTGGTAAATTGGATTTTTGAGGTATGCTACTAACACCACCATGAAGGATCTGGTGGTGGACCTGAGCTTTTAAATGAAGGTTTTGCTAGTGAGCAAAACATTTTCCAATTGTGACCTCTTTCACCAGCACCCAGTTGAGTTTCCGTAGAATAGGAAACGAAAACACGCTCCTGCCATAGCTGAGGGAACTGAATCACCCACATAGTATTTATTTCCATGTAGCTCTCTAGAAGATATTCTGCATTTTGTCTAAGAAGCATTTTTCTCACTGTGATCCAAAAACATCAGTGATCTGAGGATACATAAGGGATGTTAGGCACACATTATGTTGAATGATGGACTGGATGAATCCACTCTTATTTAGGACAAGTAGGATAACCTCTTAGCATCCACAAAATGCCATTAATTAAGATGGAAAAAAATATGTGCAAGCTTTTCTGAGAAGAAATATCTGTTAAATACATCAGTAATCATGAACTGTGTACAAATCAGTCTGTATAAAATTTGTGTGACTTGTTTTATTTCTTTGGTTTATTTTATTTTTAAAAAGGTACATTGGTTGTGTTCAGTTTTCTGATCCAGAAACAAAGACCAAAGAAGGCCAACCTCATTTGATTGTGTATATTCTGCCTGTCTTAATTATTGATAGCTATAATGGATACAGTGCAAGTAAGTGAATCTGGTAATCAATGGTTTTTGTATTTTTTTTAAGGGAAGAAAACTTTTAACGTGTATAATTTATTGCTCAGCAATACCATGTTGTTAATAATGATTAGCAACGTGTCCTAATTTTCCAATAGCATTATTATCTGTTGTCCTTCAGTTTGTTGTATTGTTATTTGGTATTTATTTGTGTTTGAAGGTCTTGCTATATGTCTTGTATTTTGACGCTAATAAATGAGAAAAGTGTGTAGAATGCAAAACTTTGAAATGCTGAAAACTGTATTAAAGGAAAAAAATAAACCTAAGTAGGACGTCATATTTTTAATAAACATAATTGTGTTTTTAATGTTATTGTATAGTGTTTAGTCACAAAGTTCTCAATACCCTTTAACTTGTTTTTCTTCCACATATTTGGGCCGGAATCCAGTAGAAAGTTGCCACTAAAGTAGGTCCGTTGAATCAATGGTAGCAACACAGTAATTGATTCACCAGATTTCTGCTGATTCAGTCGGCCTGCTCTAGTTGCAACTTGTACTGGATTTCAGCCATGGTTTCTGGGTGCATATTCTGTTTCCACCCAGATCAGTGGTTCATAACCTAGGGCAGTGTTGGTGAACCTATGGCACGGGTGCCAAAGGTGGCACTCAGAGCCCTTTCTATGGGCACCCGACATCACCCCTTACAGCCTCCTGTATTCAAGTTAAATTGCTGTATTGGCATTTTGCAAAAAATTAGTGGGTTTTGAATTGCAGTTGAGGCGCTAAGTCTCTAAAAGGTTCGCCATTACTGACCTAAGATCCCCACACAGATATTCCTGGTCTAAAACTGCCAGAAGCCTTCAGCAGCAGCTGTGTTGGCCAATATTTCTTGGAGTTGTAGTCCAAGAACACATGGGGACCCAAGGCAGGGAACTGCTGACCTAGATAAACCGTGCATTCCTATTTAAACCTGTTTTCTGGAGTTGTGGAGTTTATAAAACAGACTATTAATTGGTAAATAGATATAATAATATTGAAGTGACACTTGTGATCAAGATGAATTTAAGAACAGACTTTAAAAATCCTTACCAAGGTGCTTCTTTGCCATTTTTTTTTTTTTTGCATCTATGCTGTGTCAAGATTAAATTCAGCAAAGGTTTTCTGTTAAAGCTACTGAAATGCTAACTGCAGAAAGCTCTACCAGGAGCTGCCTGACCAATCCTGTATATTTCCACTCAAAGGTAAGGATTCTGTGGCTTGGTGCAGATCAGTAGTCTGGCTGATACTCATTATTAGCATATGCTACTTGCACATTTGGAAGGAATAAGCTTAAGAATACTAGTTAGTGCTTGGGGAAGAACGGCAGGAGGAGAGGACCATGTATGGCCTTACAATCCTGTTTTGGGGCTTCATACAAGGATCTTATTGCTACTACAGAAAGCCAGATGCTGAACTGGTTGAGATGTTTTATGTTCTAGCAAGTATGTTATGTGTCTATTAGTTGGGGGAGACATACAATATTTTTCCATATATAAGACTATATTTTTGTCTAAACTTGAGGGTTGCTTTATACACGGAAGTAAGTCGAGGAGAGAACCACGTGGTTTTGGAACTGTAATCTTGGGTTGGAAAAGTGGGGTTCATCCTATATATTGGGGCATCTTATCGAAGGAAAATATGGTTTTATGTTTTTTATAAGTTGTGAGGCTACAACATGGCTACCTTGCATTTCTACTTATATTTTCAAAATCGCTTGGGTCAGAGACGGTCCCTATAAGATGCTGGAATAAGATTTTGTGCACACAAAAGATCTTACTAAAGACCATGTTAGACCTCAGCCCAGCCCATAATTACATGTGAACAGAAGCCTGCAACATGGTAAGACCTCACTGATGGGTTGTGATTTTGGAAGCACCTTCTGAATTAAATTTAAGGCGGTATATCTGAAGCTGCTCTATTCTATGGCATCATAAGGGCCAATTAAACAAGCATTTTTCCCATGGTTACCTCTTGGTTGGGAGTGGACATGTTCACACCTTTTCCTGGTGACCTCACAATGTGCATACCATCAAAAACTGTCCATTTCTGATCAATACCTGCCCATATCTTTTGAGTTGTTTGTTTGGGGTTGCTGTTTTTTGTTCCTTTGATGTGTTTGGCATTGCTCTGTTTTTCATGGTGGGTTTGAAGAATCGCCCTAATGAATGTTTCACGTCTGCCCAAAGCCTCTGGAACTTCCCAAAGCTGCTGCATTGATAAATTGAGAGACATTAGCAAGTTTCCCACCCCATCCCCACTATATATGCTTTGATGCCATGTGTCTCCGTCCAGTTCTTTTTTAACCGCCACTTTGTGAGCCCCGTTTGCCAACATCTCCAGCTTTCTGTGAGTACTTTCCAGTTTCTTTCCTAGAGAGAGAGAGTTTAGATTCTAGTATTCTGAGACGGACTCCCCACCCCAAACCAAAAATGAGATCAAATATTGTTCATGGCCTCTACAGTCTCAACATTATGTTTCTTATTCCAGATGGCCCAGAAGTTGAGTCATGGGAACTGGACTTTGAGAGAGAGAGATTGAAACATTTCACTACTCATCCAAACAGCTTTGTCAGTCTGAGGAAAGTTAGTGGAGAGTCCTTCAAATTATAGTTCACCTTGATGTCACATCACCCTTATCTGAATAGTCTCATAAGTTGGACAATGGCCTGAATAGTGTCCTTAGGGGGACAATGGCCTGGATAGGCTCATAGGTGGACAATGGCCTGAATAGGCTTGTTAGGTGGACAATGGCCTAGGGTGCATGAAAGTCCCACCTATGCAACTCGTCCCAAACCCCATTAAGTATGGGTTGTTAGTGGTGTCTTTGCTGGTGGAGGTGTGAAGTGGTTCTGATTTGTCGGGGGGTTGATGAAAGGACAGCTTGATAAGTAGCAGATAGACTGTGTCTGAGCCCCGCACCTCTGTTTGTTTATTTATTTATTTATTATTATATTTATATCCCGCTTATCTTCTAAACAGAACTCTAAGCGGCGTACAAACGGGCGACCAAGCGCCGACACAAAACAATAATAATATATAATACAGCAATAATCAAATAATAACAACCACAATATAAAAGACACATGTAACACATAAAATCCTGTAGCATCCTGAGACGCCAGCAAAGGCGAAAATCCTAACAATTGAATATCAAAGGATACCAATGGTCAGTGATCAATAGAGATCAATAGAGATGGCGGGAGAGAGGGGGGAAAAAATTATAGCTCGCCAAAGGCCTCTCGAAATAAGAATGTTTTTAAAGCTTTTCGAAAGGCCTGCAGGGACTCTGCAGAGCGCACTTCGCTGGGGATGGAATTCCATAAAGAAGGGCCTGCCACAGAGAAAGCCCGGTTCCAGGTAACCATCTTCCGGGCCTCTCGTGGGGTGGCAACCTGCAGTGAGTGCGCTCGCAACTGCCGAACAGGTCAGGCCGAGGTGGATCGCTGGACGATACGCTCTGTCAGGTAGTCCGGTCCCAAGCCATGGAGGGTTTTATAAACTAAAACCAAGACCTTAAATCTAATCCGGGCTGCAACGGGCAACCAGTGCAGGCGGGCCAGGACTGGGGTGATGTCATAACGACGCACACCAGCCACCAGCCTGGCCACTGCATTCTGTACCCGCTGCAGACGCCGGAGAAGAGTCAAGGGCAACCCCATGTAGAGGGCGTTGCAGTAGTCCAGCCTCGAGATCACCAGTGCTTGGACCACTGTTCTCTGTTGAGAGAGGGGTTTTCAATATGCACATGAATGACTTCCCTGGCCCCTCTTTCAAACCTCCTATCTTCTCTGTCTAATATGTGTACATAATAGACACCATTTCTTCTCAAGAAAAGAAGTCCAGTTGCTATGACTCAGCTTCTAAACAAAATCACCTGGATGACTGAGAATCTTTACAGACATTATCAGATGGCCTTTCCTCCAAGCGCTTAATTTGCTTAAAGCCCATCAGCCATTGTCTACCTTGCTTTCACTGTACTAATTTCAAAAACGCAGTTCTCTTCTCCTTTTTTTCCCTATTAAGCCCTTATCTTTGGAAACAACTGATAACCATCCATGGCTCAACAGGTCTATAAATCCACATCTAAACCAGCAGCTATAGAAAAGTCTATCTCAGAGGCTCCTAAAACCCATGCCATAGCCTCTGCTTTGGGAAGCCCTCAACCAACATCTCTTTTGGCTCTATCATGTGCTTTAAAATCAAAGGCTACTTCAACCTTGAAGAGAAAATCTTCAAAACTCATTCAACTCAGATTCCTTTGCCTATAGAACCATCTGCTGATCTGTTTCTCTCCCTCTGCACCAACCCTTACCAGCACATTCTGCCTTGCCAGATTAGAGTGCCATCTCTGTATTACCCTCTCTACCTCTCCCAACCTCACAACAGAGGATTCATTCAGATGTTTTGAGTCAATTTACTCAGCAGTCTCCACGGGATTCTGCTTCATAGGCATTCACATTGCCAAAACTCTGCCTTGAACTCATACCCATTCTGGCTCTATTACTGTGTCTCAACCTCTGCTTCATTCCGTGTGCCCTCAGGAACATCATTACCAGCATGGAGCTCTGTACTCTTGTAAGAGTCATGCTGTGCCACTGACAGGACCAGGTAATACCAACCTCTAGTATGCTACTGCCCTTTTGTAGCCAACAAACAACAGGCACCAGGGCATTACCCACCAATTTCGAGGTCTGCCCATCGGTAATATCCTAGACCTCCACCCTCTCTCAATGCCAAAGCCTTGGTACCAGTATCAACCTCCCCTGCCCTCAACATCAAGAAGTTATTTTTCCCCAATGCCTCCTGCAGCAAAGTCTTCTCAATCATCCTCCCCGGCACTGATTCACTCTAGCACCTTTGACTGCAGACCTACCGCAGCTCCTCAACACAGAGTGCCTCATTACCATGAGATGCCCATGGACGCTCAACTTTGGAAGCACACTTTACCTTCGACATCTGCAGTTCCTTTCCATGATGTGCCTCCATGCCATGTCTCAGCTCCCGTTACTTCTTCAACATCAAAGCCTCACTCTTGACCTCCTTTTGGTCCTCCATCTCAATTGCCACCAGTCTGTGCCTTTGATTCTGAACAAGGATGCATTGCCTCTTCTCAGGAAATGTTTCTCTCTGGTTGAGCTTCTCGACCTCAGGCTTATATTTATGTCTCCCGACATCTAGCTGACCCTAATCCTCCATCTCCAGCGGAGGTTTTTATTACATATTCTCAATTGATTATACATATGGCTAAAGCCCTTGACCTTAAGGCTCACCACCCAACCACACTGCTGTCAGACCACATTTATGAACCAATTAATAAGGAGACTACTACACCAGTACATCTTTCCATGGTTCCTTCCTGTTAGGGATGGCTATCCTGTGTCCTCCCATAAGGCAACCTGCCAAGTTGACAATCTTTATAGGGTCCATGATCCTGATGCCAATTTCTTCATAAAACAACCAGCACCTAATTCTATCTTTATCAACACCTCCTAATCACATCAAAAAGAATGCCAAACACCAACTCCGCCAGACAGGGACAGTTGGTGACAATATGAGTTGCTAGTTTTATTTTGCCTTTGCTCTCACCACGCCCATTGCCAACTATCAGAGAGCCATGGGAGCATACCAACACTTTCTTTGGGATAACATATCCACCCTCCTGTCATCTCTTCCAGACGACAAGCAACTCCTTGCCACCACTTTTCAACAAAAAGGTATGTCACCGGCGAAATGACAGATACTTTTAACCTGTCACACAGTTGACTCCGCGGCACATTCAGTGGCCATCGGTGCCACCTGTAGCCGTTTTTCCTAGCTACACATCACAGGGTTAACTGGTATTTTGAAAAATGCACAGAAAAAGTGCACTGCAGCCACTCAGTGGAGCGTCTACCCATCATATCAGCAGAGACCTCAGTGCCAGCCTTGGCATTGCTACTCCATTCGTTACGCTAACTATAACCTTGTAAACCACCCAGAGTGGCCTTTGTTGCCAGATGGTACAGTATATACAAGCCAAACAAATAAGCAAGCAAGCAAGCAAGTAAGTAAGTAAGTAAATAAATAAATAAATAAAATAACCAGAGATATACAGTGGGCCCTCGTATAATAAATGGTTTGTATAACATGAAATTTGTACAACATAAAACATTTCGGAGATAGGGGGTTTGCTTAACAGAATTGCCTATGGTGCGAATCCATACAACGTAAAAATGGTCGCAATTAGGGATTACTCTGTTTTCAATGCATTCCTATGGGAAATTTGTACAAAGAAAAATTTGCTTAACATAATTTAATTTGGAACAAATTAATTCCTTTATACAAGGTACCACTGTACTCCTGAAACATCCAGACAGCCCTCTCAGGCCTCTTCCGGCCACATCCTTATCGCCAATTCAACCTGCCAACAAGCACGCTGACCATAAATGTAAACAACATGCTTAATCTCAGTTGACTGAGATTGCCACTCTCCATCCCTACTTCTCTGGCAGCCCATCACCATTGACAAGTGGGTCCTGGCGATCGTCGAATACAGTTACCAGATAGAGTTTCGTTAATCCTCTCTTGTCTGCTGCAAAACCACATCACCTTCTGATGTCCTGGGAGAAGAAATAAGACATTTACTTACCAAAGATGCCCTGAAGCCAGTTCCTCACCGCCTAGCAAGCACTGGCTTTTTCAATTGCTATTTGGCATTTCCCAGGAAAAATGGCTGCTTTCGCCCTATTCTGGATGTGTGAGATCTCAGTCAGTACATCAACACTACAAAATCCCTGCAAGATGCCTACTTTTACATCTTGACACACCAGGAGCATCGTCCTTTTCTTCGCTTCCAGCTGGACCACAGAACCTGTCAGTTCAAAAGGCTGTTGTTTGGTTTGGCCATAGCTCCATGGGTCTCTACCAAATGCATGGCCATGGTGGCAGCTCATCTTGGCCTGCAATGAGTTATTGTCTTTCCCTACATTGACAATTGGCTCCTAGTAGCTCCCTCCCAAGTTTAGTGACAAAAGGACATTGCTCTCACCCTTTCCCTCCTTTTGTAATATCGGTCTCACCATAAACACTGAAAATCTACTCTGGTCCTGATTCACTGTATACACTGCATCAGAACAGTGTTTGACTTCAAAGCTGCACAAGCCTACTTGCCTCAAAACCAGACCTGTCAAGTGTCACGTTTTGGGCAGGACATTCATGGATAAATCACTCTTTCCCACAGTCTTCCCCCCCAAAAAACCCACATTTTCCCCTAAAATGTCCCACATTTCCGGCGGCGGGCGGCTGAGCTCCAGATGCTGCTGGGCAGCCATGCGGCCGGCCTCCAGGTGGCCCACCAGAGAACACTTCTCCCTGCACAACCCCTAACCCACACTCTACCAGCTGTCCAGATTGGTATATATATATATATATCCCCTAGAAAGCCGAGACACCTAGGTCACAGTGAGCATTTTGAAGCCACCGCAAGGGATTCTGGGAACCCTGTATGCAAATGAGGCTCCACCCCCTAGCCGAAGGGCCCAGCCATCAGTGCCCCGCTTCCCTGGAGCTCCCAGTCCTGGGCGGCCGTAGGAAACACTTGACAGCTATGCTCAAAACAGGTTCAATGCCCTTATTTCACCCCTCTCTGCCTTCAAGCCGTGGGCCACTGCTAATGCCATTCATGCTCAAAGCACCCTTGGCATGATTGCCTCGATGACTGCAGCCATCCCTCATTCATGACTCAAGATGAGGTTGCTTAGTTCCTAGCATCATTCTGTCCTGTTCGCCAGCCACCCTGTACTGCACTCCTACTCGTTGGTGGACAACCAACTCACATGGTGGAAGACACCTTTCAACCATTGCTTCATCTGGTAGTATGGAGGATGCACCGTCCCTTCTAAATGTTCTCCTTCAAGTCAGGAAACCATCTATTTAAAAACCCTACATGCATAAATTGAATAAATTCAAATAATTTACAGCCCCTCTGAAGAGGTCTCACATAAATCCATCTCTTCATACAATCCTGCCCTTCCTACACCCCCGGAAGCAAGCTGTTCTTTCTTTTTCCTCTCTCCAAGCCTACTTATCAGCCAGTGTAGCCCACCAACCTTCCAATTCTCCAGCTGCTGATTTGCTTCATTATCTCACAATAAAACATTTTTTAAAGAGCCTTGCACTCAAATACCCAGATGTCTGCCACCCTCCTTCTCGTTGGTCATTACCTCTTGTCCTCCAACAACTCATGAAACCATAATTTTGGCTTTTGACTTTTAAAACCATATTTTTAAGGGGCTATTACTCAGCCAGACACACTAGTGAACTTCCTGCACTCTGCCAAGATTACCCTTACCTTCAGGGTTTTTCCTGACAAAATTTGATTCTTTATGAATATCTTTCTTCCAAAAGTAATGTCAAGTTTCCATGTCATTACCCAACATCATACCTTCCTTCTTCCCCCTCACTTTCTACAGAACAGAACCAGCTGTTATATAGTCTCGATGTCACATGGGCTCTAGCCTTTTGTTTCTCATACCAAGTCGTTCCAGAGGTCTCTACGTCCTTTTCATCGGCAACCAAGCCCCTAACAAAGGACTCCAAATTTCCTCTCAATGCCTGATGAAAAAGATCCCGCATACAAACCAGATCACCTACCAAATAGCAAACATCCCAGTGCCTACAATTCTTAGAGCATTGGTGATAATCTACATCCTTATCCAGCGGTGTTTCATGAGCTGAGATCGGCAAAGCAGCCACTTGGTCCCAGCAGTCCACTTTCATCGTGCATTACCACTTGGACACATGTCAGAAGCTGGATGTGTCCTTTGCTACAGCAGAGATCTCCTCTGTGTTGCTGTGACACCCACCTGCCAGGTAAGTGAGCTGATCAGTCACCCATCAGTGTGATTCACAGAGGCCATGACAAAGAAGAACATTACCTAAATGTAACAGTGGTTCTTTGAGTGGTCCTCTGTGAAGTTAATACCTCCCAGTTCCCACCCATCTTCCCCTCTGTCACACCCTCACTCACAATGGCAGTTGACTAGAACTGGAGGAAGATGTGTGGTGCCATAGTAGGGATGGGGGTGGCACCCATGCTAATGTCTCGATTTATCTATGCAGAAGCCTTGGAAAGTTCTGAGGAGGATCTGCACAGGCATGAAACACCCATCACCATCAGTGTGACTTCACAGAGTCTCTCCTTTGCTGCCTTCACAGAGGCCCGCTTAAAAAACCACTGTTGAAGGGAGGTAACTTGTTCTTTCAATTGCATTCGAGTATATGGGATGGCTACTCCAGTATATGGGATAAACTACTTCATTGAGAAATGGAAAGTTTCCTGGCCACTCACCTACAAAGGGGAAGGGAAAGAAAGTTTTCTACAGCATTTCTTTTTCATTGTTGCTAATGTATCAACAATGCTTTGAAAGATGTCCTGCATTGGTTAGAAATCATTTACAAGGAATTTCAAAACCTCTACTTTCCCCTCTGCAGGTGAGGCTCAATCCCACCCCTAGATCTATCAACCCCACAGTCTCTTCAGGATTTCTTTCAGGTTCTTGAATGGAAGAGGATGGTGCACCACCCCTGGTCTTCTTATACATAGATACTGTATGTTTCTGTCTATAAGATGCCTCACTTTTCCAACCCAACATTACAGTTTTGCAAGCATGCAGTTCTCTCCTTGGCTTACTTTTGTGTACAAGAAAACCCTCAATTATTACTCAAACAATTTTAGACAAAAATATAGTCGTCTTATACATGAAAAATGTATAGAGTACTAGGCTACTCCCTTTGTGTGTGTTGTGTCATTACAGTCATGGCCGACTCTTTGTGACTCCATGTCCATGGAGTTTTCTTGGCAGGAATACTGGAGTGGCTTGCAAGTTCCTACTCCAGGTGCCTACAGCACCTGGTATTCCCTGGTGGTCTCCCATCCACGTACTAACCACACTTGGCTAATCACCTTGCTCCTCAGAAGGGTTGGGTGGCAAGGTTTGTTGAGCTAAACTGAGAGCAGAAATCCCCTCTCTAATCTGTTGGAGGAGCAAATAAATTCACACACACAACACCAACAGTTACAATCTTTGGACAATCTTGCTGGTTTTTATCTTAATTATTTGTATGGTTAAATTGTTTTCAGGTGCTTTAAAATCTTCTAATTGTTTTGAAGCATTTAATTTTTATTAGTCTCTCTCTAATATACTTTTATTGTATGTTACCTACTTTGAGATCTGTTGCTAACAGGGTAAGATAGGTATGTTGCAGGTATTGCGAGAGCCAGTGCAGTGTAGTGGACAGAATACTGGACTAGGACTGGAAGGATATATATTGGCCATATTAAGTCATATGGTTCTTGCTTGGCCATATTAAGTCAGAGGTGGCAAGGTTAAACCACTCCTTAAAACATCTCACACACCTCAGAAATCTTATTAGGGTTGCCCAAGTAGGAAGTGACTTGACCACACAGACCTGTAAGAAAAAATATTGTAGTAGGTAAACAAACAAATGAGCAGGCTGAATTGCTCAGTGGTTTAAGCTGTGGAGCCTGAGTTTTGCAGTTCAAATCCCCACTGTACCTCCTGGGTAGAGCCAGGCTTTGTAGCCTTGGGCGAGCCTCCAGATGAAAGAAGTGGTAAACCCACTTCTAAGTTGTTGTTTTTCTCCCTAGAAAACCCTCAAAAGGGTTGCTGTGTGGCAGAAATAACTTGACGGCACATTCTTATGGTTATAAACAAACATGTATTTGGTACCATTGGCTATGAATACCCCACATTTTTTTCTTGAGAATATCATAACAATACTGAAAGTATGCTACATCATCTAGGGTTTCTGACCTGGCTGGATAGCTCAACAGATGCTGGACTGCAGAGCCAGGAGTCCGGAGTTAAATTCCTTGTCCTGCCAACCAGGAGAAGAACCTGCCTATGTAGTATTTGCACCGTTCCAGGGTACTCCCCAGAAGAAGGGTAGGGTAAAGTCTATTTAAAACACACCCCAAAGCATTGCTGTAAATTGAAATCCGTTTGATGGCACAAAATTATTATTAAATAAAGGCTTCTGGCTCCAGGGTTGACCCCTGCAGTTCCTATGTCCCTCAGGTTAAATTTTGTTTGTGTGATTTCTTTCTTCTACGATCGAACCAAAAAGAGCCAGAAGTTTCTCAACCAGGGAGGTTCCACCATTAGAGGTTTTGAGTGACCTATTGAGCACTCACAAAGTCATACTGAAGGCTTACAAGTCAAGCCCTGTGGCACAGTGGTTAAAGTGCAGCTCTGGAGTGAGGCTTCTGCTCTGTTCCTGAGTTTGATTGTAACCTGCTCAAGTAGCCAGTTCAAGGTTGACTCAGCCTTCCATCCTTCCAAGGTCAGTAAAAATGAGTACCCAGCTTGCAAGGAGGGTAAGTTATTTTCATAACATAGTGAACACCCAGAGAGTGCTCTAAAAAATATGGGGTGGTATCTAAATCAAAGCCATTTCTAGAGTAGCAGCTTTCTGAGCCTGTGGTGTTGTGGATTTTCAATCTGACTTTGGGGAGGGGGCAGAATCATCTGCTGCCTCTGCCATGTGCCAGGACCCTTACGGCTGCCTTGGGTTGTTCTGAAGGAGAAAGGCGGGAAATAAATAAATAAATAAATAAATAAATAAATAAATAAATAAATAAA
>JAHTLZ010000225.1:2827587-2848501 GCA_023846285.1 Phrynocephalus versicolor | reverse complement strand
TTCTTCTTCTTCTTCTTCTTCTTCTTCTTCTTCTTCTTCTTCTTCTTGACTATCTGATATTTCCTTTTATATGAGCATATTTTACCAAAACAAATTCTGGGTGTGTCCAACCACACTTGGCCAATAAAAGGATTATGATTCTGATTCCTCCTCCTCCTCCTCCTCCTCCATCACCAACACCAACACCAACACCAACACCAACTATCTCTCTACCTGGTTCCTTGCTTTAAAAAAAAACACCTTTGAGCTCTCAGTGTTAAATTAGATCTTTAGCGTTGGATGATGGGGTTAACGCTCCCTTCCCTCCCTGCTACTTATCAAAAGTAGGAATGGACACTTCGTCTCCTTGGGGCTATGAATGCTCAGATCGCAGAAGCAGCCTGGCTGGTACATTTCCATCTCCCAACACAGCTGTCCACTCATGTGAGGAGGCAGGATGAAGAGTCTTCCCGCTCAGCGGCGTAGCAAGGTTTTGAGGTGCCTGGGGACAAAGTTGTTTTTGCACCCCTCTGGCCCTCCCCAACCCCATCACAACCACCCAGCAAGGGGGGGCAATCTTGTGGGCGTGGAGTGCGTGGGCGCATGGGTCAGTGTGTGTGTGTGTGTGTGTGTGTGTGTGTGTGTGTGCAGGTGAGGAGGAGGAAGGCACCACAGCCACTGCTCGCACACCTGCCTGCAGGTGTGGCAGGAGGGAGCAGGGCTTCCTCCCCCTCCCCCTCCAGGCGCCCCCAGATTTCTGCTCCCAGGGCAGATGTACCCTTCTGCCTCCCCCCCCCCCCGCAGATATGCCCCTGCTCCTGCTCAGCTGTTGAGTGGTTGGCTGTGCGGGGTGGTGGGGACGTTCTGGGTGGGCTACTTCCATGAATGGTGCATTCATGACATGGACACACGCATGACTGGGGCACGGACCATTGAGTAGACCAGCCAGTTCTGGGGGTGGGTGGGGTGAGAACAGACCTTCTTGGCACCTGTTGTGCCACAAGTTCCTCGTTTTTAATTAACAGCTATGGGTAGAAGTGATGCAAAAGGTTAGAAGGGGATGGAATGTGGAAAATTCTTATCTTTCTGTAGAACATGAAATTTTAAAGAGTAGCTAAGCTGCTTAGGCACATTCAAATAAATAAAAGATGTGCCAGGGAATGGCTAGTATAACTTCCATGGGGGAAGGAGGGTAGGTGGTTTCTGCTATCCTTCGCTTGATGCTTTTTCACTGTGGGTGGCTGTCTATCTGTGAAAATAATAGTATTTTTAAACAATTCATGTCTGTTGGTGTCTACATTCTGTATCATTATCTCCCTTCTTTTTGTTTGCTTCTGTTTTTTTAGTTTTATTTCACCCTCAGCGAAGGTAATAGAACACAAAGCGAGTTGATTCGATCCCCATCAGACACAGCCCAGCCGAGAGCAGCATCAGGGTCATTTGCGTGCTTGTCCTCATCAGGGCACGAGGCTTCCAATATTCAGTAGGCCACCAGTTATGATGACAGCAGATGTTCCTTGCTCAAAACAAATTTGTCACAAGGCTCCCTTCCCCCATACAAGCTGGCCACATCTTCATCATCTCTGTTAGGAGTTCACTCTGGGTTATGAAAGAGGTGGGAAATGAGAGCTCATGATTGAAGGCACAGAGGGCAAATATATACATTATGGATAATTCAGTGGTTTAAGTCTCTGGCCATGGAGCTGGAGGTTGAAGGTTTGTTTGCCCACTGTGCCTCCCTGACAGGAGCTGGACCCAATGATCCATGGGGTCCCTTTCAGATCTGCTGATCTGATATTCAAAGATTACATGATATACCAAATACGGCTCTACAGAAAGCAACTGGAACATTTGGGGACAAAGGAAAGCTTGTTTTGTGCCTGCCCATAGGAGACATAGGAGGCAAAACTGTAAGCAGAATCACAGCGTCAATGTGGATGAAGAAAATCGATCCTGCAAAGGGTGGACATCTGGCTGTCAATCCATTTTTAAATAAGATCTGTCATGGCTTAGACTGGTGGTTCCCTACCTCAAGTCCTCCAATGTTCCTGGGCTATAAGTCCAAGAAATCCTGACCAGCATAGCTAGTGGTGAAGGCTTCTGGGAATTTTAGTCCAAGAACAGGTGCCTCTCAGAAGAACACATGAAAGGGCCTTCTCTGTTGCTGCTCCAAGACTTTGGAACTCCCTCCCACTGGAGGCCAGCACTGCCCCGTCTCTGCTGTCTTTCTGGAAGCAGACTACCTTTTATGTGACTTTTGGAGGGATTACCATGCACGGACACCAGTGTTTTCCATGTTATTTCTTTCCATGGGCTCTTTGTAGCTTTAATGTTACCTTTGAATGTTGTAAGATGCCGCTTCTAATTCTCTGATCCTCACTTGAGTATGTCTTAAATGTTCTGCGCTGCATATTGCCCCTCATTATTGTAAGCTGCCTTTTTGGGTCCTTTTCCAAGGAGAAAGTATGATGAAAATATTCTAAATAAATAAATAAATAATAAACACCTGGGGACTCAGTGTTGTGAACCACTGGCCTAGGCTGAGACTAGATGTACAGTTCTGGCAATGGTAATTTATGGACATGAAAGACGTCTCTTCATCATCATCCCAGGACCCGTAAAGGATGAAAGAAGGCCCTAAGAAGCCTTGGAAACCGGTAGGGGAGGGGAATCTGACATCATTAATTGAAGATGAAAGGGTTCATCTGGTGACATCATCAGCCTTTCACACAGAGATTTATACTAACAGGATTCCAGCCATTGGAAGCTATAATGAGCAGAGAGGCCATCTCTCTTGTGTGTTCAACTGGAGTACATGCTTTCCACGTTAGGTTAAGGATCTAGGCTTTTCTATCTTGGATGTCACTTTCTCAATAAATGACAGGCAAAACCAAAATGATGAATATGAACGAAAGAACAAATTTTAAAAAAGACACAATTGGTGGCATCTTAAAGACTGTTATATATGTGAACCTTCGCAGACAAGTCCACTTCGGTTTTGTTACCTGCTTCTCGGGTTTTCTTCTGAGTCTGTTGTGGGACTGACGGTCCACTGATCCACAGCAGTACCTTCTCTGCTATATAGAGAGAAAGCATAATGTTTTAATTCTGTCTCATGTCGCGTGCATTTGCAACACCTCCAAAGTTGGCATCTGCATTGGAAAGAAGTTTAGCCGAGGTCTCAAGAGTACAGTACAAGAAGATGGGCTCGGGAGAAGCAAAGAAAAGACTAGTGACAAGAAATATGTTATAACTGCAATTGGCAGGCAGAAATAAGTACATGGTACAACTCTTGATGCAAAAAAAAAAATCAATGGTTTGCCTAGGTATGTGCCTGGTGACCGTGCATTCTGCTTGTGATGAAATGAATGCTATAATTCTTCTGATAGCACATTTTAATGCTCAGCTTGGAATGAAAAAGCAAGGAAGCTGATTAGGTGAACCTGGACGACCCTACCAGATGTGAATAAGAAAGCACGGTTGATACTGCACACCATTCCTGCAAATGGTTCCCTTTCTTTCCTTTTATTCAAAAAGGAAAGAAAGGGTGGCTCAATTTGAAGAATAAATCTAAGCCTTTGAAAGATGAGCAGGCTAGGGAACAACTGGGTTTATTTCTTTATATGCCACCATGTAAATAGAGTTTGTAATTACAAATATCTCAGTGCAGACAGGTGTACAGGATTTGGATGCCATACAAGAGCAAAAATAAAAAATAAAATAAAATGATTCTGGCACATCCTGAACATCCATTGAGTTCAAGATCCATATTCTTATGACCTTATCAAATGGTTTGCCATTGGTGAAGTAGAAAGTACTTATAAAGACACTCGTGTTCATCTTTTTAAATCAGGGATAGGACAGGAATGGGATGGCCCTGGGTATAATTGGGAGTGATAAGATCCGACTTGGTGGGTAATGGGGAGGCTTGCAAACTGTCACATTTAACCTTCTAAGAGCATTTGCTTGCTTGCTAAAGAAGCAGAGGAGCAAGATTAATTACTACAACTGTTGTGCTTTTCATTAGAAAAATGTACTTCAGAGTTAGCCTAGCAACTGGGGAAATTTAAAATGTTCTATATTGATTAAAAGGGTTATAGTACCCTTGCTCTTTAAAATGATTCTGCAAATGCGTATCAGGATTTTAAAAACAAATCCAATAGGTAGAAGATTGGGGCTCTCGTTCTTTAAACTCGTGTTAGCTGGATTTTTGTGGAACTCTGAAGAATATTGTGGAACTTCCTTCCACCTCCATTTTTAATTGAATGAATCTGATTCCCATCCACCAGATTAGCAAGAACATCATAGGACAGTTACCCTCGGGTTTTCACATTTCCACATATCTTGCAACTATCTTGTGGAAATTTCAGGGAATGAAAAGATGTATAGTTGTTCAGTCATTCAGTCGTGTCCGACTCTTTGTGATCCCATGGACCAGAGCTTGCCAGGCCTTCCTGTCTTCCACTGCATCCCGGAGCCCCTTATTCATGGGACTAGTACTGGTCAATTCGCATCCATGGCCTGAAAATATTAAAACTGTTAAAAAAAAAGACCATAGAAATATGTCTGTGGGGATTCTCAGTCATCCAAGTGAGATTCTCTGATAGCTGAGTCATGACCATTGGACTTCTTTCCTTGTGGCACCGAAATGTTTCACTACTCATCCAGTAGCTTCTTCAGTCTTAGAAAAGTTGGTGGGAGGCTTCCAATTGCTAGTTCACCTTGGTTTCACCCCACCCTGGTCTTAATAGGCTTGTTAGGTTTATAGCAGACACTCTCTAGCCTGTTGAACCCAGTACCTCTATTTTCTATCTCAATCAGTCTCTCTCATTCACTCACACACCCATCTTGTTTAATATTGACTCATTCACTCACTCAATGGCTCTGCTGCATTTCTTCTACAAAGGTGATTAAGAATCCTTATGCTCATTTGCCCACGAGTCTTATAACAACATCAGAACATAAGAAGAGCCATGCTGGATCAGGCCAACGGCCCATCTAGTCCAGCTTCCTGTATCTCACAGTGGCCCCACCAGGTGCAATTGGGAGCGCTTGAGACTAGATATCTGTCTCCTGATAGCACTTCCCTGCATCTGGCCCTTGAAGTACCCCAGTTTTAAGCCTGGAGATTACACATCTCCATCATGGTTTGTAACCTGTCATGGACTTTTCCTCCAGGAATCTGTCAAATCCCATTTTGAAGGCATCCAGGCCAGATGCCATCACAACTGCTTGTGGCAGGGAGTTCCACAGACTAACAACGCGCTGGGTGAAAAAATATTTTCTTTTGTCTGTTCTTACTCTCCCAGCCCTCAATTTGAGTGGATGTCCCCTAGTTCTGGTATTTTGTGAGAAGGCGAAGAGCTTCCCTCTATCCACTTTACTCATGCCCTGCATTATTTTGTATGTCTCAATCATATCCCCCCTCAAGCACCTTTTTTCCAAACGAAAGAGCCCCAAATGTTTTAGCCTTTCCTCATAAGGGAGGTGCCCCAGCCCAGTAATCATTTTAGTCGCTCACTTCTGCACCTTTTCCAGTTCCACTATGTCTTTCTTGAGATGCGGTGACCAGAATTGTACACAATACTCCAGGTGCGGCCTTACTATTGATTTGTATAATGGCATTATAATGTTGGCTGTTTTATTTTCAATCCCCTTTTTGATAATCCCTAGCATGGAATTGGCCTTCTTCACCGCTGCCACACATTGGGTAGACACCTTCATGGAGCTGTCCACCAACACACCAAGATCTCTTTCCTGATCCATCACGGATAACTCAGAGCCCATGAGTTGATAGATAAAGTTTTGATTTTTTTTTGTCCCAATATGCATTACTTTACATTTGGCTATATTAAAATGCATTTGCCATTTGGCAGCACATTCTCCCAGTTTGGAGAGATCCTTCTGGAGCTCTTCACAATCTTCTCTGGTTTTTACCACACGGAAAAGTTTTGTGTCATCTGCAAACCTGGCCACCTCAGTGTTTATCCCTGTCTTCAGGTCATTTATGAATAGATTGAAAAGCACCGGTCGCAGGACAGATCCCTGGGGCACACTGCTTTTCACCTCTCTCCATTGTGAAAATTTCCCATTGACATCTACTCTTTGTTTCCTGAATCTCAACCAGTTCTCAATCCATAAGAGGACCTGCCCTCTTATCCCCTGACTGTGCAATTTTCTCAGCAGCCTTTGGTGAGGGACTGTGTCAAAAGCCTTCCGAAAATCCAGATAGACTGTATCTACCAGTTCATCCAAATCCAAAAGCCTGTTGACCTTTTCAAAAAATTCTAAAAGATTTGTCAGACAAGACTTACCCTTACAGAAGCCATGCTGATTTTCTCTCAGCGAGGTTTGTTCTATGTGTTTTAAGATTTTTCTCTTGAATGAGGCTTTCCACCATCTTCCCTGGGACAGATGTAAGGCTAACCGGCCTGTAGTTTCCTGGGTCACCCCTCCTTCCTTTTTTAAAAATTGGTGTGACATCCGCTGTCCTCCAGTCCTCCGGCACTGCGGCCGTTTTAAGAGACAAGTTGCATATTACAGTTAAGAGATCTGCAATTTCATTTCTCAGTTCCCTAATAACCCTTGGGTGGATGCCATCTGGGCCCTGTGACATGTTAATCTTCAATTTATCAATTAGTCCTAAAACATCCTCTCTTTTAACCTGTATTTTATTTAATTCTTTAGTCAAGAGCAGCCGTTCAGGCAGCGGAATCTGCTCAATGTCTTCTGACGTGAAAACAGATGCAAAGAACTCATTTAATATCTCTGCAATTTCCATGTCCTCCATAACCTCCCCTTTTCCTCCCTCACCATCCAGAGGGCCAACCTGTTCTCTGGCAGGTTTTCTACTTCTAACATCTTAAATAAGCTTTTATTATTACCCTTTATATTGCTAGCCATGCATTCCTCAAAATCTTTCTTTGCCTCTCTTATCATCTTCTTACATTTCTTTTGCCAGAGTTTGTGTTCCTTTTTATTTTCCTCATTTGGGGAGGATTTCCATTAACAGAAAGACCTCTCCTTGCACTTTAGAGCGTCTCTAACTCCACTCGTTAACCATGCCGGTGTCCTCTTGGACTTAAATGAGCTCTTCTTTCATTGTGGTATGCACTTGTGCTGGGCCTCTATTATTGTTGTTTTAAACAGGCTCCATGCACTCTGAAGAGATTGGATTCTTTTAACCTTCCCCTTCAATTTCTCTCTAACTAGTTTCCTCATCTGAGGGAAGTTTGCCCTTCGGAAATCAAGGGTTTTTATGTCTGATTTGCTTGACACTCTTCCTCCAACATGCATGGCAAAGGAGATTGCAGCATGGTCACTGTTCCCCAGAGGCCGAGTGACATTCACATCCCTGATCAGGTCCTGAGTATCACACAGTATTAGATCCAGAGTTGCCTGTTCTCGGGTGGGCTCCATGACAAGTTGCTCTAAGGCACAGTCATTCAGCATGTCGAGAAACCCAATTTCTCTTTCTTGCCCGGAGCTTGCATTGGCTCAGTCAATGTGGGGATAGTTGAAGTCCCCCATGATTACTATGCTATCCCTCTTAGCCACCTCCATGATTTCTCTCATTTCAAGGTCCCCCTCAAGTTTTTGATCTGGTGGATGATAGCATACCCCAACTATCACATCACTCCTTGGACCTGGTAGTTTAACCCACAGTGATTCTATGGTGGAGTCAGACCCTCTGTCCATCTCCATTCTGCTGGATTTTACCCCTTCTTTGACATAGATGGCCACTCCACCTCCAACCCACCCCTCTCTATCCCTTCTATAGAGTTTATAGCCTGGGATTGCTGTATCCCACTGGTTCTCCACATTCCACCAGGTTTCTGTTATGGCTATTATATCTATGTTATCCCTGGCTGCCAAATGTTCAAGTTCTCCCATCTTTGCTCGGAGGCTTTGAGCATTGGCGTAGAATCACCTGGCCACAATCCCCCAACAACAGCTGCTGCTTTATTCTTTTCCCTCCACAGCTTTTATTTTCAGTAGACAAACTATCACATTCCATTATTCTCCCAGTGCTAATACCTGCTATGTCATCTCTATATGATTCTCTACCCTCTCCAACCTCATTCCATGGGGATGAGGTGTTCCGAACCGGATGCCACTCAGCTCCTGTCAGCTTTCCCCCAGTTATCAGTTTAAAAGCTGCTCTGCAGCCTTTTTGATGTTAAGTGTCAGCAATCTGGTCCCATCATGATTCAAGTGCAACCCATCCCTCCTGAACAGGTTTGGCTTGTCCCAAAATGTTCTCCAGTTCCTGACAAATCTGAAGCCCTCCTCTTGACACCATCGCCTCATCCACGCATTGAGGCTTCTGCGCTCTGCCTGCCTGGCGGGTCCTACAAGAGGAACAGGTAGCACTTCTGAAAATGCTACCTTGGAAGTCCGGGACTTCAATTTTCTTCCTAACAACCTGAATTTGGCTTCCAAGACTGACCGCTTAGCCTTCCCAACATCATTGGTACCAACGTGTACCATGACCACTGGCTCCTTCCCAGTTCTCTCTAACAAGCTATCTAGATTTCTCGTGATGTCTGCAACCTTTGCACCTGGCAGGCAAGTGACCATACGATTATCATGCTCATCACAAATCCATCCCTCTGTATTTCTAATTATAGAATCCCCTAGTACAAGGAGCTTCTCTCCTGCAGCCTGTTCATCTACATGCCCGTGATCCTATATCTCATCAATTGTGATGAGAGAGAGATCCTCAGGCAGAACCAGTTGTTCCTCTGTGCATGCCTCATGAGGTGTGATGAGGGAAAGAGCCTCAAATTGATTGTGCAATATGAAACGCTCTGAGCGATCCCTTGGCCTTCTACTCCTTTGAGTCACATTCCTCCACGCATCTACCTCCTGAGTTGGGGAAGTGACTTCATCCTCAGATGTGTGCCCTGTCTCTTCTTTGACTTGGATAGTCTGTTCCGCTCTGTCCAGGAACAGCTCAAGCTCCTTAATATGTTGCTGGTTTGATATGTGGGCCTCTAGCTGCTGGACCTTCTCTTCTAATAGTGCAACCAGCTTGCACTTGCAGCAAGTGTAGTTCTCCGTGCGCTTTGTCAAGATGACAAACATGGCACAAGTGCTACAGGTAACAACAGCTGCTCCCTCAGACTCCATTTTAGTGAGTGCAGTATTGAGGAAGGAACGCATGAAGAAGCAGGAGATAAGAAATATTTGCCAGGAAGCACTTTAGCTTAAAACTTCCCTTCCTCCTCTGGCCTCGCGAACTTCCTCCCAGCTCTGAATGCTGCCTCACCTCTAGAGCGTAGTGTCTGATACCCTCTGGTGGCCAATTCTTATATCTAAATTTGATTATCCACACATATATATGGATAATAATAAATATATACAGCAATTGCAAACACCTACACATAGGTATTTTCACTTAAAATGTTTAATATTTTCAGACCATGGTTAATCAGTGGATATCGATTCAGCTGATATCGCGGTCCTATTGTATATTTCCACTATGTCAATACTGGAACTGGCCACTAGAGGCAGCCAGATGCATTCATTATAATCTGGATTTTTCAACCTTTGTGGTGCATTGGGGGGGTACTTGAACACCCCCCCCCCCAGTGGGTATGGGAATACTACTGAACCAAAGTATATTGCTGGGGGATTTTTGACTTCCCTATGATCATACAGAGACCCTGTTGAGTAGTGGAGAATGAAAGGCAAGGAAAAGTGGGATTACAACCGGTCACAAATAAAAGCATGGAAGGATAATCTATAATTTTATGTGTGTGTGTCTCCTTCCCCAGGCAGTAGGAGAACCTTTGGTAACTTGTGGGGGAGGTAGTGATGATAGTGGGTGGCAGTGAAAATAAGAACAAGATGGTAAGAGTTAACGAATCAACAGAAGGGGGGAGAGTGTTCTTGGCCGAATTAAAATTATTTTTAAAAGCATTGATTTTATAATCCTGTCAACCGACACAAAGAATTTTAAATCTCCTTAGTTGCTAGGCTAACTTTAAATCACAGTTTATAATGAAAACCACAAAAACGCTGCCGCAACGATCTTTGCTCCTCTGCTTATACAGCATGTTGAAGAAAAGCAAGAACAACAATTGGCCTATATAGCCAGAGAAAACGGTGCAACTTTGCTCCTTACCGTCGTGGTGGCTGGCTGCTACTTGGTTAAAACATTTTCCCACTTTAACTCATTTTTAACTGCACATCTCCCTCCTGCAGAATGAATGCTCATTTTGTTCTGCATTCCGTTTGCACCTGCAGCTCTCTTTTTGCTGTAGAGAGCTTAGTCATTTGCTCTTAATTTTATTGAGATTTGTTGAGATTTAGGTGTTGTCTGGAGAAGGCCCAACTCTACACCAGATCTACTGTGGCGAGTCAATACTGGCCACAATCCAACACTATGCTGTCATTCTTGCCTCTCTTTTAATTCTTCCTTCCTTCTTGGAGGTTTTATGCACATAACATCCTTCACCTGATTTTCCCGAAGGAATTCTGGGCGGTTCACAGCAATCCATAATAATAATAAGCATGTGTCATCAAGCCATTTCTAATGTATGGGAATTTCATAGTACTCAGAAGGCTTTCCAGCTCCTTCTCCTGGTGGCATTTTGTCCAAAACTGCACAAGTAGCAGGACAAGTAACCCTATCTGTCTCCTATAGGCATGAAGCTGTCTGCCTGCCTATCTGTCTGTCCATGTGCCCATCTATCTATCTATCTATCTATCTATCTATCTATCTATCTATCTATCTATCTATCTATCTATCTATCTATCTATCTATCTATCTATCTATCTATCTATCTAATCTGATTTTTATACTACTCAGCTAGCCCGAGGGATCCATCCATCCATCCATCCATCCATCCATCCATTCATTATATTTGTTTTCTAGAAGGGTAATACCATATTTTCCCATCTATAAGATGCTGCCATATACTAGACACGCCCTTTTAAGACCGCAACATTAATAAAATCAATCAATCCTCCTTGAGTTCGCCTCCATCCCATCTCCCATTGTTTTCTTTTCTTTTCGGGTTCGGAAGACTCTTCTGCGCTTTGCTTTCTGCATGGATTGGAGCCTTCTTTTCAGTGAGGAAAGGCTTAATGAGCTGCTCAACTCCCAAGCCATTCCCTGCTGAAAAGAAGGCTCCAATCCTTGCAAAAGCAAAGCGCAGAGGAGTTCTCAGAACACAGAGGACTGCTGGAAAATGGGGTTCCCCTCTGGGGAACAGTGACCATGCTGCAATTTCCTTTGCCATGCATGTCGGGAGAAGAGTGTCAAGCAAATCAAAACCCTTGATTTCCAAAGGGAAGATTTCCCTCAGATGAGGAAACTAGTTAGAAAGACATTGAAAGGGAAGGTAAAAAGAATCCAATCTCTTCAGAGTTCATGGAGCCTGTTTAAAACAACGGTAGTAGAGGCCCAGCACAAGTGCATACCACAAAGAAAGAAGAGCTCATCGAAGTCCAAGAGGGCACCGGCATGGTTAACGAGTGGAGTTAGAGAGGCTCTAAAGCGCAAGGAGAGGTCTTTCCGTAAATGGAAATCCTCCCCAAATGAAGAAAATAAAAAGGAACACAAACTCTTGCAAAAAAAAATGTAAGAAGTTGATAAGAGAGGCAAAGAAAGACTTTGAGGAACGCATGGCTAGCAATATAAAGGGAAATAATAAAAGCTTCTTTAAATATGTTAGAAGTAAAAAACCTGCCAGAGAACCGGTTGGCCCTCTGGATGGTGAGGAAGGAAAAGGAGAGATAAAGGAGGACTTGGAAACTGCAGAGAAATTAAATGAGTTATTGCATCTGTCTTCATGACAGAAGATCTTGGGCAGATTCCGCTGCCTGAACGGCCCCTCTTGACTAAAGAATTAAATAAAATACAGGTTAAAAGAGAGGATGTTTTAGGTTTAATTGATGAATTTAAGATCAATAAGTCACCGGGCCCAGATGGCATCCACCCAAGGGTTATTAAGGGACTGAGAAATGAAATTGCGGATCTCTTAACTGTAATATGCAATTTGTCTCTTAAAACGGCCATAGTGCCGGAGGACTGGAGGATAGCAGATGTCACACCAATTTTTAAAAAAGGAAGGAGGGGGGATCCGGGAAACTACAGGCCGGTTAGCCTTACGTCTGTTCCAGGGAAGATGGTGGAAAGCCTCATCCAAGAGAAAATCTTAAAGCACACAGAAGAACAAACCTTGCTGAGAGAAAATCAGCATGGTTTCTATAAGGGTAAGTCTTGCCTGACAAATCTTTTAGAATTCTTTGAACAGGTCAACATGCATGTAGATTTGGGTGAACCGGTGGATATTATCTCTCTTGATTTTCAGAAGGCTCTTGACACAGTCCCTCACCAAAGGCTGCTGAGAAAATTGCACAGCCAGGGGATAAGAGGGCAGGTCTTCTTATGGATTGAAAACTGGTTGAGATCCAGGAAACAAAGAGTAGGTGTCAATGGGAAATTTTCACAATGGACAGAGGCGAAAAGCAGTGTGCCCCAGGGATCTGTCCTGGGTCCAGTGCTTTTCAGTCTGTTCATAAATGACCTGGAGACAGGGGTAAGCAGTGAGGTGGCCAAGTTTGCGGATGACACAAAACTTTTCTGTGTGGTAAAAACCAGAGAAGATTGTGAAGAGCTCCAGAAGGATCTCTCCAAACTGGGGGAATGGGTTGCGAAATGGCAAATGTGTTTAAATGTAGCAAAATGTAAAGTAATGCATATTGGGGCGAAAAATCAAAACTGTATCAACTCATGGGCTCTGAGTTATCCGTGATGGATCAGGAAAGAGATCTTGGTGCATTGGTGGACAGCTCCATGAAGGTGTCTACTCAATGCATGTCATCGGTGAAGAAGCCCAATTCCATGCTAGGGATTATCAAAAAGGCGATTGACAATAAAACAGCCAAAATTATAATGCCATTGTACAAAACGATAGTAAGGTCACACCTGGAGTATGGTGTACAATTCTGGTCACCGCATCTCAAAAAAGACATAGTGGAACTGGAAAAGGTGCAGAAGAGAGCAACTAAAATTATTACTGACCTGGGGGACCTCCCTTATGAGGAAAGGCTAAAACATTTGGGGCTCTTTAGTCTGGAAAAAAGGCGCCTGAGGGGGGATACGTGTGAGACGTACAAAGTAATGCAGGGCATGAGTCAAGTGGCTAGAGAGACACTTCTCCCTCTCAGAAAATACCAAAACTAGGGGACATCCACTCAAACTGTGGGTTGGGAGAGTGAGAACAGACAAAAGATTTTTTTTTTACCCAGCGTGTTGTTAGTCTGTGGAACTCCCTGCCACAGCAGGTGGTGATGGCATCTACCCTGGATGCCTTCAAAATGGGATTGGACAGATTCCTGGAGGAAAAATCCATCATGGGTTACAAACCATGATGGAGATGTGTAATTCCCCAGGCTTAAAACCAGGGTACTTCAAGGGCCAGATGCAGGGGAGTGGTATCAGGAGACAGATATCTAGTCTCATGCGCTCCCAAACGCATCTGGTGGGGCCACTGTGAGATACAGGAAGCTGGAGTAGATGGGCCGTTGGCCTGAGCCAGCAGGTCTCTTCTTATGTTCTTATGTTCTTAAAGGAAGAGAAAGTGAGAAACAGCAAGGTCAGGTCTCCTCCACCCCACCCCCAGCCTTTGGGAAAGGCTTACTTCGGTATATACGATGCCCCTTAATTTTTAGTGCCATGGTTTTAGAAAAAATACCATTGTACAAACAGAAAATACGGTAATATGCACGAAGTTCTTCTAACACATCTGTTCTACCATCTTAAAAATATCTGACTGAGTAGCAATTGCAGGCTTTTCAATCTGAATAAAATTTCTGGTGCCTCAAGGAAGTGATCAATCACTGGTCTCAATTTTAAAGAAAATGTGACCCTGAAGTACAGGGGTCCTCAAGGTTTTCAAACAGTGGGCCGGTCCACCGCCCCCCAGACACCAGTGGGGGCCAGACCACAATCCCAAAAAAAGGCTATGGAAAAAGGGGGAAGGGCAAGTGGGTGGAGTCCCCCTGCGATTGGCCCATGATTGGCAAATCTCCACGGCCCCAGGGATGCCTCCTGCTCTGGAATCCCTCTGGTGCACTTCCTCCTCCCACTCCTGCAGTGGGTGCAGTGGCTGGAGCGGATCTCCTTCCTTCTTTCCTTGTGCTGGGAAGGAGGCAAACCCGGGGCCCTCCTCGCCTCCTGGGCGGCCACTCAGGATGAGGAGCAGCAGCCACAGCAGGGGCAGCAATCCGGAGGGAAACCCACTTCCTCTCCTGGCCTGGCCCAGCCCGTCTTGTTGTGCTGCAAGCGGGGGAGGGAGGGAGGGAGGAAGTGAGGGCTGGGAAGGAGGGAGGTGAGGCAGGAAGGCCTGCCCAAAGCCACCTGCAGCCTGTTCACTGGCTGAGCCCAGCCAGTCTGTGACCCTCAGTTGGCTTTCCGACCTGCCAGTCACCAACCGCGGGGACAAATGCAGTGCCACCAGCCTCCCAGCAACCAGGCCTGGGCCACCTTAGGCCTTCTCTCCCTTTCTCTTTTTTTCTCCACACCTCCTCCTCACTGGTCTCGAACCTGGTGGGGGCGGCAGCCTCCACCTCCGGCCATGGCAGGGCACCCTCGCTCGCTCGCTCCCTCCCTCCATGGAGCAAGGAAGAAGCTCGAAGGGGGCTGAGCAGGTGGGAAGTTGCTCCGTTTCTCCCTTGGTCACCCGCCATCCCTCCCTCCATTGGTCCATCTGGGCAGTGGGTGGGGGAAGTGGGAGACCTTTCTGCAGCCTTCCTGCTTTGAACTGCTCCACTAGCCAACACGCAGATCATCTGGGCAGTGGATTGGGGAATGGGGGAAGCAACACAGCCCACCTCAGCAATATTAGCAGCCGTGGAGGGCAGCTCACATGCTTGCTCTCGAAGGAGGGGGTGAGTGGGGGTTCTGCAATTGGTCCCGCGGGCCGGATTCAGGACCCTGCAGGCCATATCCAACACCCCCCAGGCCGTAGTTTGAGGACCCCTGCTTAAGTAGATCATTCTTTGAATCTTCCATTTTGCTACATTCTTGACCTTTTATGACAAATCTGATTTTGGATCTGGGTTCTTTACCTGGTTTCAAAATAGCAGTCACTTATGACTTTCTCCAAATATTTGGGAACTATTAAAGAAATTAAGGACCCTTTTTTTTGTTACGGTTCCAAAATGTTTTATTGTTTCGATATGGATGTCACTCAGGTTTGCTGCCTTGCTATTTTTGCTGCTACAAATAACATTTTCCAATTTGCTCAAGCTGAAGGGTCTATCAAATTTATCGGTCTCCAGTTGTTTCTTTCATGTTTAAATTCTGATTTCCCACAACATTGTTTGGATCTACCATTAATGAGGAGGTGATGGGCTGCGGGATTTTCTGTAAATGTTTGCGTGAGTCGGGTCTTTGTTGGGGTCGTTGCTAAGCAGCTCTAGGCTTTTTGATTGTTTCTTGACATGTTTATTTCTTGCATGAGTTTGATCCAATTATCTCTTATCGTTTCTGAGAAATGAAGAGATGAATGGCTGTCCAGCCCAAATGTTTTCTCCTCTCAAATAATATTGTCCAAATTGTTGTCATCAAATGCACTTAATGATTTGTTCGGATTATTGTTCATGACTGTCCAGGAGCACTGATGTAAGCAGTCACTGCGCACTAAAAAGCAACCTTGTCATCTTTTGTATCCATCTTCCATCTTTTTCCAAGTGTATGCACAAGAAATATTTTCATAAATTTACAATGCCATCTTTTCTTATTGGTAGAAACAAATGAACTGAAGCTCACTCTAGAGGTGAAGGTGCCTTTGGCGCTGCTGCAGACTTTTGAATTTTGGGTACATTTTTCCTTTAATTGTGAAGGAGAAGTACAGAGATTCATAGAAGAAAATATTTATTTATTTATTTATTTATTTATTTATTTAATGTATGCAATTTATACACTGCCCACTATCCAAAGGTCTCTGGATGGCTTACAATAGAAATGAACCATTACAACAAAGCATTAAAATGTCAATTAAAGCAATAAAACATTTAAATACAGTGTTATTTGATTACAATTAAATACAAAATAGCTGCAAGTTCCTCATAGCCACCTCTTTTTCTGGCACTTAAAGTCTCAATAACTCACTCTGAGATGTTTCCAAAAGAAAGAAGGAAAAAATCGTTACTTACTGTTACTCCAAATTACATATGTATGTGTGCTGTTTTCTTTACTGCCTCTATACATAGCAACCAACTGAATAGTTCAACAGCAAAGAAACTGCCACCAACCAAAGGAAGAGAGGAGAAAACAACACTCAGCAGAGAGGCTCTCTTTAAATTCAAACACTGGCAAGAATGAATTGTTGTGTCGTTACAGTTGTGACTGACTCTTTGTGACCCCATGTCCATGGAGTTTTCTGGGTAGGAATACTGGAGTGGTTTGCCAGTTCCTACTCCAGGCCCCTACAGCAACTGGTGTTCCCTGGTGGTCGCCCATCCAAGTATTAGCCAGGCCTGACCCGGCTTAGCTTCTGAGATCAGGCGAGATTGAGTGTGCTCAGGGCATCTAGGCAGTGGCAAGAATGAATAGTTAGTGCTATATCACAGGAAAGCCCTTCCCAGTCACAAAAATTTACAGAAAGAAGGTAAGGTTGCAAATAAAACCAACTGAGGAGGTTGCTTTGTATGCACAAAACCAAGATTTGTTCTGGGCTTCATCAGTAAGATTATGACTGCTCAGTGTTGTCGTGTTATATCCTGGAAGTACTTATACTTATAATGAATGCCCACATAGCAAAGGTTATTTTGCAGAAAAAAAATAACATTTACCAGCTCTTTCCCATAACCATGCCTTTCAGTGAGGAGAGTTCAACATCTGAGATCCATAAATTCATATTGACAACTTTATCAGAAGCAGATCTTTTGTATTTGCTGTCCTCTGTTATGGTAATACATGTGAAAATATTTTTTTTGAATATTTTTCATAGAATAGTGAAGTTGGAAGGGGCCTATAAGGTCATCAGTTGAACCCACTGCTCCATACAGCAATACATATCAAAGGATATCTGCCTCTTGGAGCAACCTTCTGCTACCAGTTGATTGAGGGGGGTTTACCCCAACCCAGCAAAGGGGGGAAGCTTTTCCCCTTCTTTGCTGGGTTGGGGCAGGGGTAAACCTTCCTCCCTTTTACTGGCTACCCCAACCCAGGGGGACGGGAGTGGGCAGCGGTGACTCATACATTCATGCTCTTCCTGTGTCCAGCAGCTACCCCTCCTTTGCCTGGGTCTCTGCGCTGAGCTGTTTTGGTGCAGAAAATCAGATGAAGGGGGAGCAATGGCGGCTTCTGGGCTCGTTTAGAGCCCCAGTTTGCTCTGCAGCCATGCTGCTCTGGGCATCCCAAGAGCGGCATGGCTGCAGAGTAAACTGGGGCTTTGAGCGAGCCAACAAGTCGCTGCTCCCCCCTTCATCTGGGTCTCTGTGCCAAAAGAGCTTGGTACAGAGACCTGGGCAAAGGGGCAGTGGCTTGTACGCTCATTCGGAGCCCCAGTTTGCTCTGCAGCCATGCTGCTCTGGGCATCCCAAGAGCAGCATGGCTGCAGAATAAACTGGGGCTATGAATGAGCCCAGCCCAGTACTTGGATGGGAGACCACCAGGGAATACCAGGTGCTGTAGGTGCCTGGAGTAGGAACTGGCAAACCACTCCAGTATTCCTGTCAAGAAAACTCCATGGACACGGAGTCACAAAGAGTCGGTCACAACTGTAATGACACATCACATGAATGAGCCCACTAGCCGCTGCTCCAGGACATTTCCTGGGATTGATCTCAGGCTGACTAGCCTGTAGTTCCTGGGTTCATCTTTTTGGCCTCTTTAGGGATAACATTAGCCCTCCTCCAGTCATCTGGGATCTCACAGTAAATTTCTGTTACTGTACTGCTCACCTGTTAGGAAAGCAGGCCAAGTGTTACAAATGCTTCCACAGAGAACAGGCCCTGCTTCACCTAGAAAGGCAAAAACTGTAATGAGAGTGTGGGTTTTGCCTCCTTCCCCTTTTGTTTCCATCCCAGATTGTGGTCACTTTTCGACTTCTCTTCTCTCAACGTCAACCATGCTGTGTAAGGAATGGAACCACAACGGAGTCCATCAGATAATAATAATACCAACAACAATAAAGACCTATCCAGTGGCCAAAGTATAATGAACCAATTTCTCTAAGTTGGTTTATCTCCAGAACATTAATTGGAAAAAAAATTAGACCCATTTGATGCTATTATTAATAATGATAAGATAAGGCACATTTCAGACCAGGAATGAGAATAATTGGTAATGCATAGCAGCTGTAAGGAATGTTACTGTTCTGCAAACAATGAAGGAAATCCAATTAATTAAGGTTTAATGATATCTCCCAAACCAATTTTAGACAAGCCATAATTTTCAATTCCAGCCCTTTTGGGATATTTTTTGTTACCATTAAGAAGACTACAGTGGGTTGCGGACTGCAGTCTGAAAGCCTCGAACAGGACCTGCAGGGCAGGCAAAAATACGCCAGGGCATAGGATGTACGGTCAGTGGTAGCGTTACCATTGAATTTATTTTCACCAGTGAATGTTCAGGTTATACCTCCTTTCATATGTTTCCTCTGCGGGTTTCTGAAATTACCATGGTAATATCATTTCTGTTAAATTTGAGAGCGACTGAGGCATTTTTGTGAGTTTCAAAGCGGTAGCTATTTTAATCTGCTTCAATGGAACAGACTTGCCATTCAGATTAAGATATGTAGGAGCTTTTGGTGGATTAGTCACCCATCTGATGAAGTGGATTTGTAATCTACAAACGGTCATACGAACGCAAATTGGTTAGACTTAAAAGCACTACAAGACTGCTGTTTGAACGAATCTTTCCTATCTATTCGTTTCATCACATACGTACATCTTCCTTTGCTGCAAGAGCCTTCCCTATGATTCTCAAGTATGGTACGTTCTGGTTCAGGCTGCCTACGATGGCCCACCTACTCAAGCTTCAGCAGTCAATCTGCTTCTTGTGCTTTTGCTATGGTCAGCTGGAGGCCGCTCTCTACCATCATGTCCACATTTGGACTTGAGCCCATAACTCAGTGGTAACATACATGCATTGCGTTGTTAGTCTATGGAACTCCCTGCCACAGGATGTGGTGATGGCATCTGGCTTGGATGCCTTCAAAAGGGGATTGGACAGATTCCTGGAGGAAAAGTCCATCACAGGTTACAAACCATGATGGAGATGTGTAATCTCCAGGCTTAAAACTGGGGAACTTCAAGGGCCAGATGCAGGGGAGTGGTATCAGGAGACAGATATCTAGTCTCATGCGCTCCCAAACGCATCTGGTGGGGCCACTGTGAGATACAGGAAGCTGGACTAGATGGGCCTTTGGCCTGATCCAGCATGGCTCTTTTTATGTTCTTATGTTCACAGGTCAAGGTTGAAATTCAGTGGCTCTGATCAAAGCACAGACCCATTTAAAGGTCCATTTAAAAAAATCACCCAGAGTCATGCCTTTGTTTTTATAACAATTTTCCCATTGCATGTGGATTTTTGTAGGCATCTTCCGCCAGCTTAAGTCTTTTGCATATAATTTTGGAAGGGAGGCAAGATTTGGACACATGCACAATCTGAAAGATAACTGGGTTCCACTAATCCATCCACTTGTGGGTCTGTGAAGTGCCAATTGGCTCAGTTTACATAACAACCCTAAAGGGAGGTGAATAAAAACACACCTGTTTCCCAGTTAGCTATCTGACACTGTCACATAATACTTCCTTGAGATTCCCAAGTGTCATATGATACTTAGTCGTCCAAAGTTCATGAGGAGTGCTGAAAAGACAAAGTACAAACGACAGGCTTCAGAATGAAGGCTCTTTTCTTCTCCATTTTGTTAAATCATCTCGGTAAGTCAGATAATATGTCTGTAATATTTAAAGACTGCGGAAAGAGGACAGGAACCACCCCTCCCTTGTGGGATGTATAGGAGAACTATAGATTATGCAGTTCCTAACATATTCAGGCAGAAAGCTCCTTTCCAGATGGACAAAAGAAAGTATTTGAATGGTAATCTGCATATCCAGCACACTCAGGGCAACTTTGCTTAAACTGTCCTGTTTCTTTTTTGGTTCTTGTCCTTGCATTCCTCCACCGCCATCCATAAAGCCTAAAGCTGTGCACGATGAGCTGATTTCTGTTGAATATGCATGGCTATTTAACATTCAGAGGCCATGAATCTTTACTGCAAGAACTGATTAAACCACAAGGCAGAATATTTATAGAAACGCAGAATTTGCATTAAAGTAAGTGCATTATGGCTTCCTGAAATTAGTAAGTGTAGTAGTAGTAGTAGTAGTAGTAGTAACAACAGCAATAATAACAATAAAGTAGCCCTTTAAAGAGATTAAAATCAATCTAAAAATTAGGAATAGAATGCTTGATGGAAGTGTCATTTTGCCTCAGCCGAGAATTACATTGCAATTTACTATATTTTATTAAATGAAATAATACAGTAGATGTAGAAATTGAAGTAAATTAAATAAACTGAATGTTTTTCCTGGCACCTTGATGATGATGCTACTGCTTACGATCTACATTTTGAACTTACTCTAACCTCAATCAGTTTTACAATACCCATGCAAGGTAGGTCCCAATTGTCATCATACCAAATTTACTTACTGGTACTTACTTACTTACTGCTCCATTGGTGCGACATGTTATTCTGGGCTGTTTGCAGTATGCTAAAATGAAACCCAGCAACAATAAGATAACAATATTTATTTATTTATTTATTTATTTATTTGTGTGTATGTGTATGTGTGTGTGTGTGTGTGTGTGTGTGTGAACTGCCCAGAGTTCCCCTTGGGAAATGGGAGCATATAAATGCATAAATAAATAAATAAATAAATAAATAAATAAATAAATAAATAAATA
>JAHTLZ010000225.1:2813771-2827577 GCA_023846285.1 Phrynocephalus versicolor | reverse complement strand
TAAATAAATAAATAAATAAATAAATAAATAAATAAATAAATAAATAACAATTGAACAGTAAACAAAGTTCAAGAGGCATATTTTCCAGATAAAAGGTGGAGCAGGAGGCATGAGATCAGGCAGGACTGCAAAGGAAGGACTCTCTGAAAAGCAATGTTTTCAGGAGTCTTTTAAACATGGTGGTGAGGTGGGGTGGGGGACAAGGCAGGGCAGGGAAGGACCAGTTCTGCAAGGAGATGATTTTAGAGTGTTTAATCTCACAGCAAAGGTAGCTTGGCTTCTCATGGATGATTTCCTGGATGGCTAGCTGCCTTTATGTGTAGCTGAGATGAAAAGCAGAGAGGTTGTCCCCTCTTTGGGTCCAGATTATCGAATGCCCTCCCAAGTGAGGCCCGCCTGGCGCCAACGTTGATGACATTTCAGCACCAGGTAAAAACATTCCTGCGGGTGAACAGGAGTTAACGGGTTAACGGTTTCATAAGCTAGCTTGCAGCTACCATTATCAGCAAGGCTTGCCATGCCAAGAAGCTTATGACATGGTTTACTCTGCGCATGCTCTAGGCATAAACAGTTCTATTGTTTTACTTATCTCTGCCTAAGCCAATGATAGCAGTTAAATGTGACTTCATGCACACGTATGGACTGACCTACTTTGTACTCAATAAAATGATTGCCATGGGGGTGTGCACGGCGTGAGAATTCTATCTTTATGCACCAGATATCACGTCTGCAGACTCCATTCTTTCTGACCGCACCCTTTGAGGGCTGGTTTCCCTTCACATTCCTGTTCCAGAAGTTTTTTTAACTAATTATTGTGGGTCCTGATGGTGATTTTAGTGTAGCATTTTAATATATGGTATTTATTGTATTTAAATGTGTTTATTGTTTTAATTTTATTGCAATTTTGATGTTTTAATTGTCAGAATTGTTTATTTTGATTGTGAGCCGCCCAGAGACCTTTGGGGTAGTGGGCAGCATACACGCTAAATAAATAAATAAATAAATAAATAAATAAATAAATAAATAAATAAATAAATAAGTTTTAAATTGGAGTATTTGCGGTCCATGTGCCAAGCCATGAGTCCAAGTCTCAAGTCCCTATTATTTTAAAACAACAGGTACTTGAGTACGCTTCTGGACTACAACTGGCAGAGTCCCCTAGCCAGCACAGGGGATTCTGGGACTCAAAAGTGCCCCCCCCCGCCCCTCACTCACCATTCTCCATGGCATTGTCAGAGGCATCCGTTTCCTCCTTCTCCCTTGGAGCAGCCAGCAAAATTGCAACAGAGTGGCAGTGGCATCCAGCAGAAGGCCTTGCTTAGTTCATTCTGGGGAGCTACTGGGTTGCTATGCAGGAAGGAAGGTAATCAGATAAGGACTCCCAATAGCTACCAAGGAACCTGTCTCCTCAGAGCACCCTAGTGACCTGAGTCAGGGCAAGAGGGATGCTCTGGGTTGCCTCAAGGCCCTTCTTCAGAGTCCTGGAGTGTGAGAGAGGAGCCCTGTTGTAGCCATGGCTCAGGAGATAGAAGACTCTATCCTGTGACCCAGAAAAAATGTCCAAGTCTTTAAAAAAATGAGCTGAGTCTTAGGTGCGACCAGGGCCGGCGCTTCCATTAAGGCGAACTAGGCAGTTGCCTAGGGCGCCAAAATGAAGAGAGGGCGCTGGACAGCCTGCCGCCCCCCTACTGCTGGCCACCGCCATCCGTCCCCCCACTGCCCACCAGCTGCCCGTTGCTGTCCGCCCATCGCTGCCCGCCACCTGCCGCCCCCCTACGTCCATCACCACCCACCCCCATGCCTGTTGGCGTCCCCCACCATTGCCCCGCCCCCGTTGCCGTCCTGCTACCCGCCCCGCCGCCCCACCCCCACCCCACCCCCACCCCACCACCCACTCCCTGCCCCTCGTCTAGGGCGCAAGAAAACCTAGCACCGGCCCTGGATGCGACTTAAGCTGGACTCAACAGTGGGTCACAGTGCCTAAACTAATTGGGGGCAGGCAAGAGGGGCATGTTTCTCAGGTGCTGGTGGGGACACCATCAAAATGGCTGCCGTTCGGCTCCATTTGTTCCTGGAGGAGGATTGTGTCCTGGATCCATTCCAGTCCAGATTCCGGCCATGTCAGGGGACTGAGACTGCCCTGGTCTCGCTGGAAAATGACCTCCTCAGGGGGCTGACAGGGACTGCTCTAGCTTGTTGGTTCTCCTGGATCTGTCAGCGACCTTTGATACCGTCGACCACAGTATCTTTCTTGGTGGAGATTGGAGGCACAGCTTATAACTGGCTATGGTCCTTCCTTGGTGGCCATTCCCAGTGTGTTCAGCTGGGGGAAGAGTTGTCAGCTCCTTGAACGCTCCCTTGTAAATGAGAGTAGATAAATAGGTACCACTGTAAAAAGTGGGAAGCTAAACAATGTTCTGTGTGCAGAAGTGCATTCAGCCATGCTGGCCACATGGTCACAGACTTACACAACACGGAGATGAGCACGACCCCCACAGTCGGGCATGACTAACACGCATGTGCAGGAGGAACCTTTACCTTTTTAATTTTTTTTTTTAGATCCAGAGGCTTTAGAAGTTGGTTTGTTGTTGTTTAATTTTGAAGATAAAATGGCAGGCAAGGGCCATAACTGAAAGATATATCATGTGCTTTGCATATGCTTTGAAAAACCCTACCATAGCCTGTTAAAACAGCAAGTAGAAGATGTGAGAAAGGCCTTTGTCTCCCTCTGGACTGAACTGTGTACCTTCTTCAAAACAAACTATTGGAAGACAAAACACGTTGATGTTTCAGAGCTGTGATACTGGAAGACCCCCCATGTCTGAGAAATAAGACTTGCAAACAAGGCCTGTGTTTATATATTGAAGACCAATCGTAAACTAACGTAATAAGATAATCTGCACATGGCAAAAGGTATGAAAAGCTCCTGGTGTGAGAAACAAGACTTTCAGAACTTCTAATGGTGTGCTCTCTGTGGCGTAGAACAGCCATTGTCAACTGATGCCACGTGGCCCTCTGGGGACCCCTGGCGCATTTGAAGGAGGCCACAGAGAGGAAGCAACTCTTCACATACTACCTCATAAGGTTCATTATGCAATTTATAATCAATCCTAATTTAGCCTAATGTTTCTTTCATATTGTGTTCATGGCCATGGCCAACAAAAGGTTGAACATAGACTTTGAAAAGCCATTAACAGCATAGTCTGTATTGGTCTAGAATAGATGAACAAATGGCATGAAGCCATTGCCTCCATTTCCACACAGAGGATTCATCTGAAAAAGAAAAAAAATAGCATTTCTACCTTCCCAGTGATTCCCTATTGTTTACCAGTGAAATGCTCTTTGAGCAGGATGCATCATTGTTCGGAATCAGTACAGTTGTCTTGCCTGTCTCTAAGGGTCTCTTGCATTCCGCTAATTGAAAATCCTATAACTGGAGATGACATCTCTTTACCAACTGCTGTTTAATTAGTTGCAGGGAGGAGGAGGATTTCTATTGCATTCTTGCCTCCGAGATGTATTTCACATGAGAAATAAAAATGTCTGTCTTAAGCATTATTTTAGCCTTCTATATAATCTACCATCTGATGTTAGATCTTTTGTACAGGGCATGCATTACGTGACGGAAGCCCCAGAGCTACAAATCCTAATAATTAAACTCGTATGATAGTTGGCCCACTAGGACATTAAGCTCCGGAAAATGGTCTCATTAATATTATATTGTGACCATCCTTTTATGTTTGGAATGATGTGAGCTTTGGTCATTAAGAATAGTGGCTAATTAATGGGCAATCACTGAGGCAAATGAGATCAGGTGCAAATACAGCAATTGCCGTGGGACTTGAGTTGGAAAAGTTAGTATTCAGGGTTACAACTGCAAGAACTTCCCAGCCAGCAGAATTGTGGATATTCTAAGGCAGGCCTGCCCAACAGGTAGACTGTGAGCTACTGGTAGCCCGCGAAGGGTTCAAAAGTAGCCTGCCGGCCACCAATAAAAAAGGTGAGGACCTGCACTGCCCCAGCAAAGTTCTGGGTCTGCCTGCCCACTATCGCAGCTGAACTGGGCAGTTCAAGGGCCGTGGCGTGGTCCCCTCCTCTCCCTGCTGGCCAGATGATTGAGCAGGTGCAAGGGAAGCGTGTGCATGGTCAGCCTTCCCATAGGAATGCATTGAAAAACTGTTAAGTTAATCCATTCTGGAGGGAATGGATTTCAATGCATTCCTATAGGAAACTGCTGCTCTACTTACATTTTTTTTTACTTACGACTCGAGCATGTGCTTGGAATGGATAAAATTCGTAAGTAGAGGTATTAGTGTAGTAGCCCTCAGGCACTTTGGGCCAGAAAAAACTAGACCTCAGCCTGTTCAAAGTTGGACAGCCCTGTTCTAAAGTGTCCAGTTGCTTGATATGGGTTTCCTCAGTGTAAGTGCAAGGTGATGATCTTCTTGGTAGTGGCACTGAGGTTATGGAATCAGCTCCCAGAGGAACTCCTCTTTCTAATCATTTAGGGGACAGAACATTAATTTTCAAGGAGGCTTTTCACTTTGGCCCCAGGTGAACTCATCACCTCTTGTTCTCCTTCCTTATGACAATCTGTTTTGGTGCCACTGGTTTTTATGTTTTTATGCTATTTGATTGCTATTTGTGTGGTGATTTAGTGTTATTGTTTGCTGTGTTTGGTTTTAATTGCTTGTAAACCATCCAGAATAATGCTTGGGCACTAATGGGGCTGTATATAAATTAAGTTGACAGATAAATTATAAATACTCTAGAGGAAGAGAAGCGCTACTAAAAGGATATACTGTTTTGTGAGCAGGGAGCTTGGAATGGACAGTTACGCAATTTCTAGGACATAGAACAGGGATCCCCAAGTGTTTTCAAGTCATAATTCTCTTTTATAATAGCCAAGAAACCTGTGACCCACCTACCCCCAACATGTAGGGATAAAAAGGCATTTTAATGAGGTGAGGTCATAACTTTACACACACACACACACACACACACACACACACACACACTTTAATATCTTGCCCTGAAAGGTCAAAGAAGAAATGATTTAACAAGGACTACACAACACATATACAGAAACACCCCCTTGAGGATCATGATGCCTAGGTTGGGAAATAGTGATAGAGCCAACAAAACTCCATGGACATGGAGTCACGTAGAGTCGGTCACGACTATAACCACACAACACACACACATTATAGGTGATCAGACAAATAACTTCTATTTTTGTTATATTTTTATTCTGAATCCACTATAAGTTATCTGCTCTCCTCATTTGACCCTATACTAATACCCACCTCCTGCCCCAACGTAGCTACTTTGCTAGTTGTGGTGAAAGCTGGGGAAATACAATTGATGGTTGCTTAGCAACCACCAGGCATAGCTTACTCCTTCCGAGTCTCTGATAAATGTATTGGGAGATGGGTGAGGAACACCAAATGCTTTCTTCCTTTCTGGAAAGTTTCCTTGCAATAACAAAACCATGACCTATGTATACAGACAGTGGAATTTGGAGTTGGAGAACATCATACTGTACTGTAGTCTTCTCCGATCTTCAATAACTGGCCTGGAGAATTCTGAGACTTGTAGTACATTAGCACACCTCTAGTTTATTTATTTGCTTTTATTTATTTTAGAGTATTTTTACCCTGCCTTTCTCCTTGGGAAAGGACCCAAGGTGGCTTACAGTAATGAGGAACAATATACAGTCCAGTACAAGTAAGACATATTCAAGTACTGTATTGAGAACAGGGAATTGAGGGACATCTTACACAACTTACAGGATTAAAAGAATTACATTAAAAGGGAATGGCCTTCTAACAGATCAGGCGGAACACCCTCCAACAACACTTCCAAATTGTCTGGATTGAGCTTCAGTTTATTGACCCTCATCCAGTCCATTATCGAGCCCCAGGCATGAGTTCAGAACAGAGACCGCCACACCTGGATTGGTGGAGAACAAGAGGTGGAGCGGAGTGTTGTCAGCATATTGTTGACTCCTCAACCCAAACCTCCTAACGACCTCCCCCAGCAGTTTCATGTAGATATTAAATAGCATGGGGGACAGAATAGAGCCCTGGGGAACCCCATGACATAGCTGCCATGGGCCACAGCAACTATCCCCCAGCCAAGTAGGAGCGGAACCACCATAGAACAGTGCCTCCCACTCCTATCCTAACCAGTCTGTCCAGGACGACACCATGGTTAATGGTGTAGAAAGCCATCGAGAAGTCTAGAAGGATCAACAGGGATGCACTCCCCATGTCTCTCTCCTGGCAAAGGTCATCATACAAGGCGACCAACGCAGACTCTGTCCCATAACCTGGTTTAAACCCCAAATGAATCTAGTAGATAATCCATTTCATCCAGGAGAGCCTGGAGCTGCTCATCCACCACACACTCCAACACCTTGCCCAAATAAGGGAGGTTCGCCACTGGATGGTAATTAATCACCAGCCCTGGGTTCAGATTAGGCTTTTTTAGGGGTGGCTGAATCACTGCCTCATTTAATGGGGCAGGGACAACTCCCTCTCTCAACAAGGAGTTGATGGACTCCTGGACCCAGGTATGACCCCCCCCCCGGCAGATTCCTTTATTAGCCATGATGGGCAAGGGTTGAGTTGGGTAGTGGTGGCATGGACAGATCCAAGCACCCTATCCACATCCTCGGGTCGCAACAACTGAAATTCATCCAACAAATTGTGACATAAGCCCAGAACACTGGACACAGCCATGGACTCAATATCAATGGTGGAGTCTAATTGTTTGTGAATCAAAGCAGATTCCCACTAAAAGTGGGCAGCAAATTCACCACAGTGAGCCACTGAGTGGTCCAGGACTTCCAACGGGTTACCCAATTGAAGAAGATCCCGGACCACTTGAAATAGCTCTGCTGGGCGGTACTCTGAGGAAGCAATAGGATTGAAGAAATACTGCCATTTCACCAGCCATATTGCCATGGAATAGGTCCAATAATGGGCTCTCGCAGTGATATTTTCTCCACCTGCACACAAGCCATCTCCCAACCCACTTCATTGCCTGTCGCTTGTGTATAATATGGAGCCCTACAGGCTCTGCGGGTTGAGAGAGGGTGCTCAGGTGTGATTGTGTCAACCGCCCCGGGTCATCTTGTTCCACAAGATGACCTGGGCTTTGACAGCAGCGCCGACCATATCAGCTGGAAACTCCCCCAGAGCATTCAGGAATCCTTCAGGATCCATAAGTCTCCAGGGGTGGATTATTTTAATTGATCCCAACCCCTGCAGAGGGCAGCAGTGGCAGAGAGTCTAAACTTTACCAGGAAATTGTCTGACCATGGCAATGGGGTCAAGGTTAATCCCTTCACATCCAGACCACCACCACCACCCCACCATTCCGTTTACTAGATCGAGTGGATGGCCTTTCTCATGAGTCAGACTGATAACATATTGAGACGGCCCCATGGTCATCATGGTGGCCATGAAGTCCTGAGCTGCCTCTGTCAAGGTGGCTTGGGCATGGAGGTTGAGGTCCCCCAGCACCAATAGTCTGGGAGTCTTCATCACCAGGTCCGAGATCACCTCCTTGGTTGCCCCCAGCCAGCCCCTCCTGTTGCCCAGCCAGTTCCTCTGTCAGATCCAGATGAACTTATTTGTTTGCTTTAACACTGCAGTTGCCCCACCCCCAGCCACTGAAAAGGCTCTAAAAGTGTGATGAAAGGGTGCAATGACTGGCACAGTTCCATCGAGCTTGAGTTGCAGCCAGCTAAGAAGCCTCACAACTGGGCGTCCTTTTGCAGCTCCTCCCATGCTGATGGCACTCACTCTTACTTTCCGGGTTCCTCTCACCAGCCCAAAAGAGAGGTGCAGATGGTCTTCAGCTTGGGAGGGCAGTAGAGTGCACTGGCAGGTGCTCGCAGCTGTGGTGGGGGGTGCATCACCGGCTAGCTCACTGGCTCTGATGGCTCCAATGGGGGGCGATGACTGGCACATGTCATCATTTTTAAGTCAGAGATGGACAGGGGAGCACTTCAAATGGAAGATTACCCTGTGGCAGTGTTTCAAATTCAGGAATGTGCTCCCTAGAAGAGGACACATGGCCATATGACAAAACACTGCAATTGAGAGCCAGTATTATGGCAGGATAGAGCTGCCTAGATGCCCTAAGGCTAGCACATCCAATCTCGCTTGATTTCGGAAGCTAAGCAGGGTCGGCCCTAGTTAGTACTTGGATGGGAGACCACCAGGGAATACCAGGTGCTGTAGGCGCCTGGAGTAGGAACTGGCAAACCACTCCAGTACTCCTGCCAAGAAAACTCCATGGACATGGAGTCACGTAGAGTCGGTCACGACTGTAACGACACAACACACACACACATTATGGCAGGATGGCTCAGTAATTTAGGTATCTGGCAATGAAGACAGAGATGGGAGTGTGTGGCCTTGGACAACTTCCACAGTCCCAGAACACTCCCCAGAAGAAGGGAACAGTAAACCACTTCTGAGTACTCTCTTCTGTGTACTCTCAACCTGGAAAAACTTGAAAAGGATCACCGTAAGTTAGAACTGACTTGACAGCCCATGATTATTAAAGCAAAAGCAAAGTGTTCTGCTTATATACCGCCCCATACCACTACAAGTGGTCTCTGGGCGGTTTACAATTTTAATTACAGTGTGCAGGCTACATATTGCCCCCCCAGCAAGCTGGGTACTCATTTTACCGACCTCGGAAGGATGGAAGGCTGAGTGAACCTTGAGCCTGCTACCGGGGATTGAACCCAGGTCGTGAGCACAGTTTTACCTGTAGTAGTCTCTGGGTGGTTTTCAGTTTAATTATGCAGGCTACATATTGCCCCCCCCCCGCAAGCTGGGTACTCATTTTACCAACCTCAGAAGGAGCTGGCAGGATAGAGCTGCCTAGATGCCCTAAGCACATCCAATCTCGCTTGATTTCGGAAGCTAACAGGGTCAACCCTGGTTAATACTTGGATGGGAGACCACCAGGGAATACCAGGTGCTGTAGGCGCCTGGAGTAGGAACTGGCAAGCCACTCCAGTATTCCTGCTATTCCTGCCAAGAAAACTCCATGGACATGGGGTCACAAAGAGTCGGTCACGGCTTAATGACACAACACACACAGAGAGAGACTTTTAACCACTGCACCACGAAGCAGGTAACGAGGCAAGTAACGTATTGCATAGATTGTGACAGGGATCTCAGAAACCCAAGTTCTTGTTCCGCTGTGTCGTGAAACCCACTTGGGAGATTCTCCTCCTTTCAGATTACCCTACAAGTTCTTGGGAAAGTATTGTGAGGGGAAGAGAGCACAATGCCCATCTCTGTCTGGTTCTGCTAGCTCGGAAAGGTGGGGGAAAGGATGCAGAAGCAATATAGATGAAAGATAGCAGATACTGTCCTTGTCAGAACTTAAGGATTGCTGCGGGACTGAATGAATGAACTGCACATCTGTTGCTTGATTACAATCAGCCACTTACAGCCTTCTTCAACTATATTCTTAAAATACATTTTGATCAATTCCCCTGGTTTCTGCCACATGTCTGATTACCCCTGATTGAAGATGCTAGCTTTTCTCTAAGTCTTATATAGCATTGTGTTTCAGGGCAAGCGGGTGGTTTTTTTGGTCAGGAAATGTACGTAACCACAGATTTTTCAGTAATAGACTATTCTTTGCCTTCCGAATTGTATCAATGAATGATGCTCCAGGTCAACGGGGTGGACTTTGCAAGCTATACTATTTTTCATTTGCCTTGGTGCAAGAGACTCAATAATTGGTTCTTGGCTTGAGAAGGCTTGTGATGACTCTTGCTCTAATGGAACTGCCACCCAGTCCCTCCAGTCAGCAGCTTCTGGCTGTGCCTAGCGACCCTGCTTTGCACACGCCATCAAGCCAAACCTGACAATTTTTGGGGTTTTTTTACTTCCCCATGAAAATAAGAGGAATGTACAGTCATTTCTAGACATCCTGCTGAATGTACAGAGAGCCAGATAGGACTTGTTCCTGGCCATGAGGCTAAATCCAATTGGTAGTTCCAACTAAACCAGCGTCATTGAATCTGTGAACATTACACATGGACTGACTTAAGTATGATTGATCGTTTCACCTTGTTGCACTCCTGCAACTAAATTGGAAAGTTAATGCCACTAGTCTATAGGAACGTAAACACTACATATATAGGGCCTCTCTGTGCAGTCTTTGCCCCTTGAACAGACATGGCCCCCACTTTCATTATATATATGTCAGAGATAAAAACCTTGGAGATGCTTCACCAACTGTCCTTCTGACCATCGTTGGCACCCCATCCCATCTCAAAACCCAAATATGAATTGGTGTTGAATCTGTCCTGAGTCCTGGTTATAGGACATTGCCCTCCAACACACTCTGGAGGCTGCAACCAAGCTAATTGGGGTGTGACATGGAGGATACTTATGACATTTGTCCAGTACCTTTTTATTACCTCCAGCATCTGCCACTTAAAGAATCTCCCTCACTCTGTGTACCACCTGTCCCTTCTTCACTGTAATGGCCAAACTTCAGCCCTCTAGATGTTTTGGACTACAATTCCCAGAATTCCAAGCCTGTATTCCCAATCACAAAGGACTGTGGAAGCTGTGGTCCAAAACTTCTGGAGGGCCAAAGTTTGGCCACCACTGTCTTAAGACAACAGGACACAGGATGTTTTCTAACTTAATTTGGTTTATGGAGGACAACATGGGCACTCCAGAGAAATCAGAACTACATTTCACCTATAGCATGAGAAATCATAGAATCATAGAATGGGAAATTGGAATGGGCCTACAAGGCCATTGAATTCAACTCCCTGCTCAAGGCAGGAATGCTGTACAAATCATAGGATATCTGCCTGGTGGTTATCTAAATTTCTCTTGAATTTTTCCAGCATCGGAGCACTTACCACCTCTTGAGGTAACTGGTTCCATTGGCGTACTGCTCGAATAATTAGGAAGATTTTCTTGATATTCAACCGAAATCTGGCTTCCTGTAACTTTAGACTATTGTTTTGTGTCCTATATTCTGGGTTCATCCAGAACAGATCCTGCCATTTCTCTGTATGAAGGGCTTTCAAATATTCGAAATGTGCTATCATATCTCCTTTCGTCTCCTTTTCTCAAGGCTAAACTTACCCAGTTCTTTCAGACTTTCCTAGTAAGATTTGATTTCCAGTCCCCTGATTATCCTTGTTGCCCTCCTCCGAACTTGTTCCAATTTGTCAGCATCCTTCTTGAAGTGCAGTGTCCGGGACTGGACACAGTACTCGATATGAGACCTAAACAGTGCCCAATTTCTGTGAAGATTCTCAGTCATCCATGTGAGTTTATCTGGAAGTTGAGTCATGGCAACTGAACTTCTTTTTCTTGGGAGATAAAAAGGTTTCACCGCTCCTCATCCAAGCACCTTCATCAGTCTGAATACACCTAGTGCGAGTCCTCCATCTTATAGTCAGCTTTAACCTCTTGTCGTCCTGGTCTGAAATAGGCTCATAAGATGGACAATGGCCTGGACAGGCTTGTTAGGTAGACAATAGTATCCATAGCTTTAAGGTGAACAATGGAAACTAGAACGAGGCTATACTTCTAGAGTCTCCAAAATTTTGTTATAATAATGGCCATTGATAGCCCTTCATTATGGTGAGTACAGAATACTTTGGATGCCCTCCAAACCAGGAATTTATACACAATTGTTTTGCTTGGTCCTCTTCAGAGAATGGAAGTGGCTTCTGAGAGGGTCATTTTCAATCATTCATTTCTTATATCTCACCAAATCACTCTGTCATTGAATCTTTGTCCCACAGAATCCAGTGGTTTTTTTCCCCTTTAGAAAGTTATTGATATATTTATTGGCATTACAATGTTATTTTTAAATCACATTTTTACCTGACATTTCCATTACAAGTTAGTGGTCCTGGTGGCTTACAATAATCATAAAACAAAATAAAACCAACATGTAAAAATATATTCAAACGCAGCATATTCATTAAAACAAAATGAAATGTTACATGACCATTAACACCATAACAATCAGTTAGTCTGCAGTAGAGATGGGCATGACTCAGAAAAATTGTTCGTTTTCGTTTTCGTCTAGGGGTCCGTTTCGGCTCGTTTCCGTTTTCGTGAGCTAATTTCAAAATTTTTCATTTTCGTTTCATTACGTAACGAAAATGAAAAAACGAAAACGAAAATGAAAATTTTTTCGTTTCTTCCCATTTAGCTCCATTGAGTGCTTTCCCGGTAACGAAAAATGAAAATTGGCTCAAAATTAGTCGTTTCGTTTCCGTTTTCGTTCCAGTTCTGAGCCGTTTTTCGTTTTTTGTTTCGTTACGTAACGGAAACGAAAAATGAAAATGAAAACGAAAATACCGCTAAGTCGTGCCCATCTCTAGTCTGCAGTATGACAGGAAATTAAACAGTACCACAAGGCTGCTTAGAAAGATGTGTTTCCACACTCTTCCCAAAATCAGTGAGAGTGGAAAGTATATGTACCTCTGAGGGGAGTGTGTTTCATTCTGGAAGCCACTAAGGAGAAAGTCTTATCCCACATGGCGGTCAGACAGGTCTCTTGCAGCTCTTGATATTCTTAACAAGGTTTCTCCAGAGGATCTTATCATCTGGACAGGTTCATAATGGTTCCTTATCCTTAGCATTCTTTTATTATATTTCTTATCTATGATAAGTTTCAGCGACATTAAAATTGCAATAGTACTGTTAGGAGTAAACTCAAATCAGCAAGAAACAATAATTCCATTAGTAGAATATATAAATATTCATTCTGCTTGAAACAGATTGAAGGGGATTGGTTGTTATCAACACCCAGTTTTTGATCTTGTCCACTTCTGCATTCTGCCAGTGCTACAGGTGCGGTCAGTTGAGAACAAAAGTAGTAGAGAACTGGGGAACTGGGGAATGAAGGTGTGCATAAAACATGTATTGTAGACAATCTAGAGCAGTGGTTCTCAACCTGTGGGTCCCTAGATGTTCCTGGACTGCAACTCCCAGAAGTCTTCATCACTAGATGAGCTGGCCAGGATTTCTGGGAGTTGCAGTCGAGGAACATCTGGGGACCCACAGGTTGAGAACCACTGGTCTAGAGTCCTGTTTCTTACTTTCTTATGTGCTGTCAAGTCACATGAGATGTTATGAATGAGTGACCTCCAAAATGTTCTAAAACTGACTGCTTTCTTTGTGCAAGCTACGTCTCCCTTGATGGAGTCAATTCATCTCATATTTGGCTTTCTTTTCCTCCCGCTGCTCTCCATTTTTCATAGCATTAGGTCTTTTATAGTGAGTCAGGTCTTCTCATGATGTGCGCAAACAATGTCGATCTTAGTTTCATTATTTTTGCTTCTACAGAGAGTTTGTCTGTCTGTCTGTCTGTCTGTCTGTCTATCTATCTATCTATCTATCTATCTATCTATCTATCTATCTATCTATCTATCTATCTATCTATCTATCTACCCTGTTTCCATGAAAATAAGACATCCCCCGAAAAGACCTACTTAGAGTTTTGCTTCTCGTGGAAATATAAGGCATCCCCCCAAAATAAGGCCTCCCCGATAATAAGATAACAATAAATGTGTACCGTATTGTTCTTCATGGAAAAATAAGACATCCCCTGAAAATAAGACCTAGCGCATTTTGGGGAGCAAAAATTAATATAAGACACTGTCTTATTTTTGGAGAAACAGGGTATCTATCTATCTATCTATCTATCTATCTATCTATCTATCTATCTATCTATCTATCTATCTATCTATCTATCTATCTATCTATCTATCTATCTATCTAT
>JAHTLZ010000225.1:2754427-2803723 GCA_023846285.1 Phrynocephalus versicolor | reverse complement strand
CTATCTATCTATCTATCTATCTATCTATCTATCTATCTATCTATCTAAAATTCTGAACATTCCCACCAAGAACTTCCTGGCTGCTGCCACACGATTCTGAACCAGCTGCAATCGCCAAACCATCTTCAAAGGCTGCCCCACGTAAAGTGCATTACAGTAATCAATATAGGGTGTTACCAGTGCATGTGTAACTGTCATGGGCCTCCGCTCATTCAAGCAGGGGTGTAGTTGGTATATTTTCCTCAGCTGGAGAAAGGCATCCCTGGCCACTGAGTCCACCTGGGCTTCCAGAGTTAGACCCAGGCCCAGGAGCACCCCCAAGCTGCGGACCTTGTCCCTTAGGGGGAGTGCAACACTTTATTATTTATTTTATTTTAGAATATTTTTACCCCGCCTTTTTCCTTGGAAAAGGACCCAAGGCAGCTTACAGTAATGAGGGATAATATACAGTCAAGTACAATTAAGACATGTTCAGGTATCTGGGAGCTGAGTCATGGCTACTGGACTTCTTTTTTGAGAGATGGAAACGTTTCGCTGTTCATCCAAACAGCTTCATCGGTCTGAATACAGCTAGTGCAAGTACTCCATCTTATAGTCAGCTATGACCTCTTGTCACCGTGGTCTGAATTAGGCTCATAAGATGAACAATGACCTGAATAGCCTCGTTAGGGAGACAATAGCATCCATAGACTTAAGGTGAACAATTGTTTCTATCTCTCAAAAAAGAAGTCCAGTAGCCATGGCTCAACTTCCAGATAAACTCACCTGGATGACTGAGAATCTTCACAGACATGTTCAAGTATTTGAGAACAAGGAATTGAGGGACATCTTACAGCATTAATAGACAACATTACATTAAAGCAACACGGTTATAAGTAGTCATAAACACAAAGTCTATGTCAATCCATAGATTCATATAAAATACACATGCCCCCCTGAAATGTAACTTGAAAACAGTTATATTTGGTTTGAGCACAGAGCAATTGCACACACCTCTCCCTGACATGTGCCAGCCTCCCAACCTGTCATAGCACTCTTTCCAGCTAGCACCTGGAACCACCATGTCAGGAGTGGGGGTCAGCTGGGATACAACCATGTGACCATGGACCACTATATAGTACTATCAAAAAGAGGGATCGATGTAAGCCCCAAACCCTCTTTTCCCAGGGAACTTCCTGGAGATGATTAGCAGCAAAGTACTTATTAAATATTTAAGTATTTATTGAAATTTTAATTATCTATTGGGGGAACCCCACTGTGTACAACCAGGGCCGGCACGTCCATTAAGGCGAACTAGGCAGTTGCCTAGGGTGCCAAAATGGAGAGGGGGCGCTGGCCAGCCTGCTGACCCCCCGCCGCTCCCCGATGCTGGCCACCGCCGTCCGTCCGCCTGCCACCCGTTGCCGTCCACCCGCTGCCCACCTCCCCCGTGCCCATCACCGCCCATCCCCCCTGCCCGTCGCCACCCCCTGCTACCCTGCCACCACCCCGTCACCGCCACCCCGCTGCCCGCCCCCCCGCCCCTCGCCTAGGGCGCAAAAAAACCTAGCGCCGGCCTTGTGTACAACCAAAACAATGTTGCTCAGATCTGTATAATGCAAGGAAGGAGTGTATACTGTATTGGAATTTATTAAATTTTGCGAATGTGCTACAATACTTTTATTCCAGGGTATTTTTATACATGTTGAAATGACTACCTCATTGAAAACTGACAGAAGCCAAGATCTGAAATGTTGAGAACCACTAGACCTATATTACATGCATTGACCCCTTCCAGACTCTAAAAGGCTGTGATTTTAAAATCCTGTCAGCTGAGTGGGTCTCGATACCAGAATTTTTCACATTAAATGTTCTTTATGATTTCATTAAGAGATGTATTGACTAAAGCCTGCAAGGTTGAGTGCAGGGTGCGCTATGTGTGAGGCAATGAATAGATGACATTTTCTCCGCTATTCTTTCATTTTGTACTTGACATTGTGCGAGTCACTACAACTAGAGATTGCTATAACTCCCATAATGATCTTGAGTTGTCACAAAGTGATGAGAACAGATGCTGCTCTGGTTATTCGGCTAGAATCTCCAAATAGAAAATAATTCTATTTTCCAAAGATAGAGAGGGAGGGAGGCACAGTTTCACTCCGTGCTATTTGGAAGTCTGCTCAGTATCATGTTTCCCTCGCCTTTGTTTTAAAAATCTCTGCATGTCCGCACAACGCGTGCATTTCATACCCTCACCGCATTATCCAGAATTAATCTTCCTACTGTTTCAACAGCGCCCATAAACTAGCTGCAAGCAGAACCCTAGTACAAATTGAGAAGAAAGAAAAGGGCTACTGCAGTTTCCCTCACAGCTGACTAGTTCATCCCTCATATTTTCAACAAGGAGGTATGGCATTAAATATTTAAGCAGCCCTGGCGATTCTTCCTTCTCTTATAGGGTTCTCTTTATGCACCGAAATCCAGCATGCTTCCTGATCCCTGACGCCTCCCTAGGTCGGGGGTCTGCAACCCGCGGCTCCGGAGCCGCATGCGGCTCTTTGGAACATTTGCCGCGGCTCCGGGAGGGTTCAGAAATTTCAATACAAAGGCGCCGAATCTCGCGAGGACAGCCCGTCCCACAAGGCGGCGCGAAGCCAAGTGCGGCCACACTCTCAGCGCGCTCCCTCTTCTTCAGAGCAAGAGAGAGAGAGAGGGAGGCGTGGTGGAAAGTGCCCGCCGAACGGCAGCCTTTTTTCTTTTTTTTTAACTTCAAGAAAACCTCCCAGATCTGGATTGTTGCCTCCCCCTCCCTGAGAAAAAAAGACGGGAGGAGAAAACCCTCCTTCCTTCCTTCCCCCCTTCCCCTTCCTTTCTTGCTTGGGTGTTTGGTGGGAGGGGGAAGAAGTGATGTGTGTGTGTGTGTGTTGTGTGTGGGGGGCAGCGTTTAGACCGGACGGTTCAACGTGGAGGAAGAGAAAACCCTCCTTCCTTCCCCCCTTCCCCTTCCAAGCATTGCACATGTGCAGTTGGCATCTCTCTCTCTCTCTCTCTCTCTCTCCTTTTGCTTCGCTACAGCCCCCCCAAAAAAACTACAGCTTTGCACTAACTTGCCGGGATGAAGCTCCAAAAATGCGGGGGAGCGGGCGCGCGCGCGCGGTGTGTCTCCGCGAAAGAGAGAGAGAGAGAGAGATTAGAAATTCCCCTCCTCTCCCTCCTGTACTATTTTTGGAAGATTTTTAAAAACGAGTGCGTCGTGCGGCACGACGCACTCGGGCTGCGCTTCCCTCCTCCATGGAGGGTGGGGGCAAGAGGAGGAGGAGGAGGAGGGAGAGATGGAGTGTGTGTGTGTGGGGGGAGAGTCAGATCATGGCTGCAGGATCCGGGCAGAAGGCAGCGAGGGTGGAATGGGAACCTCAAGAAAGGCGGCGTGGGGAGGGGGCCACAGCTAGTCTTCTCTCTCCCCACCCACCCCCGCCGCCGCCGCCGCCCTGCTTCCTTGCCCGGTGCTGTCAGTTCTGGCCCAACAAGCAAGGGGTTGGTGGCGGCAGGAGCGGGGAGGGGGGAGCGGCGGCGGCGGCGGAGAGGCGAGAAGCAACGGAGGAAGTAGGCTTTTCTTTGCGCGAGATCAACTTGGCAGTCGAGGGACATGGCATGACAGCTAGTTCAAGCCTGCCCCCCCCGCCCGAGGAGGGGTCTCTCTTATTACACTTCCAGCGGCTCCCTCCTGGAGTCAGCCGGTTTCGGCGGTGGGGTGGGGGCGCCGGGCTCAAGTTGATCAGGGGCCCCTGGCCGCCCGGGGAGGCCAACGGCGCGCCACCTGGCTCGAGAAGCTGAGCCAAGCCAAGCGGAGCGCCTGTGCGCCTGCCTGCTTGTCTCGCTCGCTCTCACTCTCGCTCTCTCCGAAAGCCCGCCAGCAGCTGCCTTCCGCTCCATTCCAACACACAGAACGTGCCTCCTGCGTGCCCACCCACCCCCCAGCCCGGCCCTCCCCGAGGCTGGCGGACACGCAGCCGCCCCAGTTGCGCACGCGGGAGAACTTGAGGCAGGTGCGCGCCTCGATGGAAACCCTCGGGGACAGGGTGGCGGGGTGGGGGGAGGTGGTGGCGGTTTGGGCTCGCCCGCTTGCTCGCTCTCCCGGCGCCCGAAGTGCCGAAGAAGCAACTTTCACTGGCTTCCTTCTCAGAAGCCCTTCGGGGGTGCCCGGAGGAGCCACAGCCGCCGGCGCCGGGGCGCAGCGTGTCCGAGGAGTGCACGAGGGAGTGTGTTGCTTGCGAGCGCCCAAAAAGCCAGGAGCGAGGGGAGGGGAAAATATATTTGCAGTGTTATATTTGTTTTAAATGTCGCAATGGTTTTGCGGCTCCCAGGGTTTTTTTTCCGTCGGAAACGGGTCCAAGTGGCTCTTTATATCTTAAAGGTTGCAGACCCCTGCCCTAGGTGAACCTTAAGGTTGGCAACGGGCACAGGAGAACCAACAAAAGCAGAATCAGTATTCTCCCTGCATATATTAAGCAATAGGGCAGAATCACTACAAAAGCTTCTAGCAAAAGTAGGGAAGAAGCAGCTGACAGACCAGGATTTCTCAACGTTTTCTAACCTGTGCTGCCTTTTGAGAAACATAAGGATTGCCATGATTATTGTTGAGTCTCAGTAAGGCTGGTCCCTGCTGTATACTGCTGGACCTCAGAATTCCCAATAAAGAGAGTCCAACACGAGAGAGTCCCAATTAATTGCCAATTTATTGAGCTCAGTAAATATAGCAATGGGGAACAACCTCCGCAAGGCAGAGAAGACTGCCCACCCCGAAGACCAGGTGTACAGATGCTTTATACCCCTTGCCCCTCCCACAAGGCATGCACAGACCCCTGGGATAGGTAGGTGGTGGTCTTCGGGGAGGCCACCAATGGTGACAGTCCAAGATGTCTCCCATGGCGGTCCTGGGGGTGGCCACAGAGTCCTGTAATACTACTCCGGATTAGTCCTGCCATCCAGGTGTGGCCGAGCCATTTAGGTGTTTTGATGGGCCATAAGGTTTGAGGACAATAGGGCAGGGAAAGGGTGGCATTGTCCAATTATCTGGGTGATTACAGAGTCAATAGAGATTCCGGAAGAGTCAATAAGGAAATCCTAAACTGCCAGACAGGTTCATTGAGGAGAATGGATTGGAGATGATGAGATGCTTCTGTACTGAAGATAATCCTGATGTTCCTGGTGATGGCCATTGTCCTGGAGATTTTTTCACCAAAACTGGAGTCAGTTGGTCACGTCTTCCAGCTGAGATGAAAACAGCCTCCATTTCCCTCCTTCCAGGTTTTGTCCAAGATGGTGGTCCCAAGCATTAGAAGGTGGTGGTGGGGATCGAGTATAGGAACACGTAAAAGCACACCCAGGGAAGAGTGGGGTGGGGTGAATATTAAGAGAGGAGTAGGGGGAGTTTGTGTGGTGCTTGTGGCAGTGTGGAGTGTGTTTTGGGGGGGCTCAGGGGACCCCAAGAGCATCTCTGAGAATTTCATTCTGTCCAATTGTGACTCTACACTATGACCATGGTGGATTAAAATCAAGGTCCATCAAAATGTTTAGGGCACTCAAATATAGAAGTGGATCCACTAGTGAGTGTTAGAAAATAAGTCACAGTGCCCTCTGGCTTACTTTGCTTTTTTAAAAAAAATACACAAGCTTTCTCTTTCTTTTGAGGGAATACTACATGCTTCTCTTCTGTTTCTGTGGGAGACTTGTGTTGCAGAGTTTTGAATTTTGGCTAAAAACCTCTAGGTGTGCAGCAGAAATGCAGGGATTTACTAGAGCAGAGACGGCTACAAGTCGTCCCCCCAATGCCCCCAGGATAGACCATCCCTTATTCTTTCATCAACTGGTACTTCAGGTCTCAATAACTCACTATGCGACATTGGAAAGAGAAAGAATTTTAAAAAAATTTATTTACTCAAATTGAAAAAGAGCATGTTGTACAAAAAAAAGGACTGCTTTTGGGAAGAGGCCTCCTCAGACAAATTCCCTGCTTCAAATATGTTCCTCCAGACTATTTTCTAACTGCATAACCACAGCACAACTGCATATTAACTGCATACTGACAGCACACTTAACTGCCAGAAGACTAAAAAAAGAAGGGGAAAAGACATTTAAGCAGAGGGGCATTTCTCTCTTCAAAATCAGAGGCAGGGAAGGGACCATTGTTTCATGCTGGATTGACTGAGAATCACCCCAGTCTAAAAGGGTGCCTTCCAGCCAGACCAAGTGAAGGCAGAATACAAGATCTGAAATAATTCCAAACAGCTCTTCTGCCTTAAGAACATAAGAAGAGCCATGCTGGATCAGGCCAAAGGCCCATCTAGTCCAGCTTCCTGTATCTCACAGTGGCCCCAACAGATGCCCCCGGGGCGCACATGAGACTAGATCTCTGTCTCCTGATACCACTCCCCTGCATCTGGCCCTTGAAGCACCCTAGTTTTAAGCCTGGAGATTACGCATCTCCATCATGATTTGTAACCTGTGATGGACTTTTCCTCCAGGAATCTGTCCAATCCCCTTTTGAAGGCATCCAGGCCAGATGCCATCACCACAACCTGTGGCGGGGAGTTCCACAGACTAACAACGCGCTGGGTGAAAAAATATTTTCTTTTGTCTGTTCTTACTCTCCCAGCCCTCAATTTGAGTGGATGTCCCCTAGTTCTGGTATTTTGTGAGAGGGAGAAGAGCATCCCTCTATCCACTTTACTCATGCCCTGCATTATTTTGTACGTCTCAATCATATCCCCCCTGAGGTGCCTTTTTTCCAGACTAAAGAGCCCCAAATGTTTTAGCCTTTTCTCATTAGGGAGGTCCCCCAGCCCAGTAATCATTTTAGTCGCTCCCTTTTGCACCTTTTCCAGTTCCACTTTGTCTTTTTTGAGATGCGGTGACCAGAATTGTACACAATACTCCAGGTGTGGCCTTACTATTGTTTTGTATAATGGCATTATAATGTTCATTATAATGTTCATTTTCTCTGAAATGTGAAATACTGTGTATAAAAGCCAAATGAAATAATTTGTAAATGAGATGGTGGATTCTTTTGATAATTCGATTCTTCGGTTATTAAATTATTATGAAGTTCTTGCAGCAGGTATGTTTCCCCCCCTGAACAACACACGCCGTTCCTGAAATCCTGATATGTAACCACCGGCTGAGCTTCACTGCTCGAGAGTGTTGACAGGTGTCTGAAACACGGAAGAGCTGCTTTTGGTGTGCACACCCCCACTAACTTTTCACTACAATCGCACGCCATTTGCACGTTTTGTAAGGCTTCGAAAAGTGCACGGCGGAACTGACAGCAGGACAGAAGAAAGGTCTGCAGCTGAGTGGCAGAACCCATACTTCATATTCTGGGTATGGGTGGGATTGCCCTGTGGAAACTGCTGTCAATACAGAATATACTGAACCAGCTCCATGACTTAGGAGCCAGAGGTTGGGCGCCTCCTGTCGCCTTGGGCAAGCTGTACAATCCGCAATGTACCCCCAGGGGGTGATGAACCCCTTTGAGTGATAGCTCCCTACTGAATTATCTTGGAAACTGTCATCATAAATTGGAATCAACTTGATATCCCACGGTCATTGTTATCATCACTAGGACCTGAGGCACTGTAAGACCACTTCCTGCGCTTTGCAGTTGATGATAAATTAAATCCCTCCTAATAGCCCTTTGATAATACTGGCATCTAGTGCTGATGCTGGTTTGTGGAACTGAAGGTGTTTAAATTAAGCACCTATTCTTTTATATTACCCTGCTGTAGAACGGTACCTTTGGTGTTATTAAATCTTCAAGCACCGCTGTTGCCCACGCCTTTCGTTCAAATAATTGTCTAAAAGGGAATCGATTGTTGCTTCTCTTAAAATAAAATAGGTTATTTTGCATGCAGAGGAACAAGCCTGGATTGATTAAGCATCACGTGTCTGGTGAGGTCACAGCTCCAGATTTTCACTTTCACTTTCTTCACTAAAAAGAGGGAGACCCTGGAGACCTTTTGTCTCCTCCCCCCACTCAGGGGGGATATGATTGAGACGTACAAAATAATGCGGGGCATGAGTCAAGTGGATAGAGAGACACTCTTCCCCCTCTCACAAAATACCAGAACTAGGGGACATCCACTCAAATTGAGGGTTGGGAGAGTGAGAACAGAGAAAAGAAAATATTTTTTTTAACCCAGCATGCTGTTAGTCTGTGGAACTCCCTGCCACAGGATAAGGTGATGGCATCTGGCCTGGATGCCTTCAAAAGGGGATTGGACAGATTCCTGGAGGAAACGTCCATCACAGGTTACAAACCATGATGGAGATGTGTCATCTCCAGGCTTAAAACCAGGGTACTTTAAGGGCCAGATGCAGGGGAGTGGTATCAGGAGACAGATATCTAGTCTCGTGCGCTCCCAGACACATCTGGTGGGGCCACTGTGAGATCAGCAAGCTGGACTAGATGGACCTTTGGCCTGATCCAGCATGGCTCTTCTTATGTTCTTATTTACTGCCCTGATTAAATGGTCATCAGGTGTAATGATCTGTCACTGGAAACCAAACCAAGATCATCTGTGGCTATGCTCTTATGTTTCTGATCACCACGTCCGGATATAAAATTTGGGTCGAATATAAAGCTGACAGTGGGGAAAATGATTTGTTTGAAATGTGGTTCTGGAGGAGAGCTTTGTGGATACCCAAGATGGCCAGAAAGGCACGCAAGTGAGTGCTAGATCAATTTAAGCCCAAACTATCTCTAGATAGTTGAAACTGAAGCTGTCTTACTTTGGGCCCATCATGAGAAGGCAAGAGTCTCTGGAACAGACATTAATGCCGGCAAAGCACAGGCTTGAGTTTGCAAAAGCTGAGCAGGGTGAACAAGGACAGGGCATTGTCGGTAGGACATTGCTCATTCATAGGGTCACCATACATCAGGGGTGACTTAATGACATGGAACAACAGCAAGGCTCCTGCCATTTTCTTTTCGTGCCTATTTCTCCTGTCTGTCAGGGCTAGGTCCCTGGGTTTCTTCCTCCAATCTTGGCAAGATGAATGTGTCAGCAAGACAAGTGATGGGGGGGGGACATTATCGGATGTATCTGGAAGTTGAATCATGGCAACTGGACTTCTTTTCTTGAGAGATTGAAACGTTTCACTGCTCATCCACGTACCTTCGTCAGACTGACAAAGCTGTTTGGTTGAGCAGCGAAACGTTTCCGTCTCTCGAGAAAATAAGTCCAGTTGCCATGACTCAACTTCCAGATAAACTCACATGGACGACTGAGAATCTTCATAGACATTATTGGATGTTCTTCCTTATTCGGCGGAGTTAGACATCCAGCAGATGTCAAGAAGGTGCATATCCTGCACCTTGCTACTGCTTCCAGGAGCTGAGTCATGGCAACTGGACTTCTTTTCTTGTGGGATTTCTTGCTACTCATCCAAGTGGCTTCTTTAGTCTGAAGAAAGTTGGTAGGAGGCTTCCAATTTACAGCCCACCTTGGTTTCACCCCACCCACCAACTTTCCTCAGACTGAAGAAGCTACTTGGATGAGTAGCAAAATGTTTCAACCTCATAAGAAAAGAATCCCAGTTGCTATGCCTCACTGCCTGGATAACCTCACCTGGATGACTGAGAATCTCCACAGACATCTTGCTACTGCTTGTTTTGTCATCTATTCCAGCAAAGCACCACCCATATTTTCCACTCTCCAGGCAGTCTCGGTGAGATCCTGTTAAAATGTTATCACTTTTGTTTCTTCTTCATATATTTCTTTCCCTAAATGTTTTCAAACAAAGCTTTTGTTCTCACAGGAAAGTATTTCCATACAGAAGTAAACATTCATATGCATATAACACCATGATTCTTCTTCTCTTCGTGTTGTATCTACTCCTTTTGAACAAGGTCTGCTCTTTGACTCCAATCATGAGTCCCTTCCTACCAAATCTCAGTGATGTTTATCAGATTGTACTTACCTTCTTGTATCAGGATTTCAAGCTCAGCCTATTTGTCTCTTGCATTTGATTCATGGGCATGTGGGTACTGTATACTGTATGTAAGGAATTAAGGGTACGGTAATAGTCCCCAAGGTTATCACGGGTAGAGGCAGCAACTCCCCAGAGAAACCTCATTCTGTAATGCTTTCTGCTATTGCTTCCTCAACAGCAGCACTTCTGCCTTGGCCTGGGCAATTTGTTAGCTGAGAAAAGAAAGGGAAATCAATGTGTTGCTAAGCAACCCCTTGTGCCTCTCAACCTTCCACAGATTCTGCCAAAGTGGTGTGCCTGGATGGGGACTGGGGATTTTCTGAACTACAAACACCATTATTCTCCATTTGGGGGGGGGGTCTACCTACCTTGCAGGCACCTTTCAAACACTTCAACCTGATGAATCGGGAAGAAAAGTTTAAACTGGGAGGCTGAGCTAGGCCCAGCTTCTTGTTACTCTTCCTAGGTGGAAGCTTTACTCCCCATGGAGGAGGATGGGGCAAAGCTTGCCCCACAATCTCCTAACTGAGACATTTTTCTCAGGTGCATCACACTGAAGCACCCGCAAGGTATGTAGAACTCCCAGTATGCAGAATGATGGTATTTGTGATCCAGAAAATCTGAAAATTCCCATCCTAAGTGGTATACAGTAGATAACACCTGTTGTCAATAGGCAAAATATTTAGGAGGCTATCTAGTCTGCCACTTAAGTGACTAATTTGTTGCATCCACACATATTTTCAAATGAATAGCCTCCGGTGGCTCCCTCAGCACTGTTACATGTGAAATGGCCTTTACAGGTAAGCCTTTATTGTATTGGGGGGGTGGATTTCGGTCCACAAATCTTACCTTGAAATAAATTTTAGTCTCAGGTGTGATGCAATACTTTGCTCTCGCTATCGTTACTTCTCCCCGAAGCCTCCATGCCCCCAAATGTGTGGATTGTTGGTGCACATGTGAAACCAATACTGTAATTGGTTACTTAGCTTGGTAGTGTAGGCTCAGCAGTGTTCAGGAATGGCTCCTGTCTCTTTGGGGAGAGCGATTTCAAAGAGCCTTTATCTTCAGTGATGGCGTGGTGGTTCGAATTCCGTCCCGATGCCCCTCTCTTCTGAACACAATAAAGGAGGCTGTGTTTGAAAAAAAAAGTAAATGGTTTATTGTAATTTTTCTTAGAACTTCCCAACAGTCAAAACAGGATTTAGAATGGAGGCTGTAGGGGTTGTGGGAGTTTTGTAATAATTGATAAGTCCTCAAACAAATGGTTTTCTCCTTGGTTCAGCCCAGAGACAAAATCAGACCAAACCGCTGTCTCTGCCTCAGGATGCACCCTTGCCTGAGGGACAGGTTCCTCCTCTTTTATGGACCCATTCCATGGGCCAAATTCGGGCGTGTCTTCCCACATCCTCTCCCACGATGTTGTACCCACTTCTCCACTTTAGTGAGTTTCAAGGCTCTTCCTGAGGGTGTCAGTCTTCAGGTCCAGAGTCTATCACAGCTGACCGGGGGAGAGGCCTCTCTTTCTATCCAGACTTGCCCCCCCTCTCTCTCTGCAGTTGGAGACATATTTCTTTACATTTTCTGTTATATTCCCTGGCCTCCCTTTCACCCCAGTAGGAACACCCGAGTCAATGTTGCCTCCTTTGGTAGCTTTCAGCCTCTTTGTCTGGCATCATCTTTTCCCAGCAGCCTGTATAGTGGTGCCTCGGATAACGACAGTAATTCATTCTCCGAGGTTAGTTGTTATCCGAAACACGTCATTATCCAAAACACAGTTTCCCATAGGAATGAATGGGAAACCATTTAATCCGTTCTGGAGCCTAGGAAAAAGGCACAGATACCTGTTTTTTTGCTCAAAACTCTTTAAAAAGTGCACTTTAAAGGTACAGATGCAATTTCACCTGGGATAACTTTTTTACTGATGCATGCTGGAAATTCATTATCTGAGGCAGTCCATAGGGAAAATTCATTGTCCAAGGCAGCCCATAGAGAAAATTCGTTCTCCAAGGCAGACCTATATTTAGGAATTGCGATTTGTTATCCGAGGCAGCCCATAGGGAAAATTCATTATCAGAGGCAGCCCTATACCCAGAAATTTTCAGTTGTTATCTGAATTATTTGTTATCCAGGGCAGTTGTTATCCGAGGTACCACTGTATCTGGATTCTCCATCCAGACCCATTGCCAGCCTGCAGGGAGATTCGGTGGATGGTTCGTTCCTTTTATACCCGGTCTGCTCTACCATTGGCCCTGTATTCAAATTTCCCGCCTCTTCCTTTTCCCGCACATTCAGCTCAGCCAATCGGGAAACACTCTTTCCACCCGCCCCCTTACAGGCTTGCGCTCCCTCAGTGACCCCTCCCTCCTCAAGACAGGGTTTTGACTAGGTTGACGCTCATTCCGTTGATGCTGGAGCAGACGGCACGCCCTCTGGTTGAGGCTCTCCAGGTGCAGCTGCTCTTCCCCATCTCCTCCAAAAGTCGGGACACAAGGCTGAGACCCTTGGGTAGGACAAGCCCCATATGCTTTCTGGAATAGTCAAGAGAATGCTCTGCCAATGCAAACTCAAGGGGAGAACCATTCAAGCAGCAGTCGTCCATACTTGTGCGGTCATTTCTGCTTCTGCACACCAGATGAGGAAGGGAGAAATGGTCATAGCAACTCCTGGTGTTGGCAATGCATAATTCGTAGATGTCATTCTGAATTCCCAGTGTGTTACCTCTTTGTGGAGCACATACAGAGAGATGAACGCTGCCCTAGCAGATTGTGGCCAGCTTGTTGGTTATGGAGCAAAAGGCAAAAACGTGCCTGCCTTGAGTTCATGCATGCCTCCGAATTCAGCATGTTGTGCTCACAGAGAATCTCTTTTGGAAACCATCAAGATCAAGAGAGAGAAAAGGAGAACATTAAAGAAAAAACAGAAGAGCCAGCCTGCTGCCTGTGTGTAATAGAGAATGGAGTGCTTCCCTGCGTCAGTGGTCAATGGAGCATATATTGGCCTTAAATGGAAATTCTGGACTTTGAAGTCAGCCTATTGTATATGTTATACTGCAGGTGTTGTCGCTGTTTTTAAATCTCTGTGGAATGTTTTATATGAGTTGAATATAGCAACCGTGAAATTTCGTTGTTCCTGCAAGGGGGCAATGACAATAAAGATTCCTATTCCTATTCCTCCCTTCCCACGCACCCACTCCTGACATCCAAAGATATGCCAAGGAGGGCCTGGCCTTTCATGCTCTGGGTTGCCCCTGATTGATGCTCATGAGGAGGAAGATAGCGAGCGAGAAAGATGGCTGCTGGGGAGGAAGGGGAAGGTAGCACTGCCAAACGACAGTCTGGGGTCCCGGCAGTTTATTCTTAGCCTTCTAATTGGTATGGGAAGGATGCACTAAGCCTTGCTTCAGGAGTCCTGTGGCTGGTGGAGAGGATGATCTTGAAATGCCAAGTGCTCCCCAGAGAGGCAGTTCCTATCCAATTGAAATGTTCTGCTCAAATCCTAAGGGCCCAGAATGGTTTCTCTGCTTTCTTTCTCTCTCTCTTTCCCTTTCTTTTTGAAATGGCAGGAACATTGACTCAAAAGGAGAAATGGGAGAGATATTATGGTGATTCACCTCAGTAACAGGAGAATAGTGGACTTTTCCTGATAATGGAAAAGTTCAAGGAAGGGACCCCAAAGTAATAGAGAGACAGTGATAGATCACTCTGCTATTCAGGTCTACATTAATGCAATGTAGCGTGTTGGGCTCTCTATCAGACTGAGGCATATCCATGCTGATCTCATATTGAAGATGTGTTCATACGGAGAAGAGACCATAGCTTAGAAGGGAACATAAGAACATAAGAAGAACCATGCTGGATCAGGCCAAAGGCCCATCTAGTCCAGCTTCCTGTATCTCACAGTGGCCCCGCCAAATGCGTCTGGGAGTACACGAGACTAGATATCTGTTTCCTGATACCACTGCCCTGCATCTGGTCCCTGAAGTATCCCGGTTTTAAGCTTGGAGATGACACATCTCCTCCATCATGATTTGTAACCTGTGATGGAGTTTCCTTCCAGAAATCTGTCCAATCCCCTTTTGAAGGCATCCAGGCCAGATGCCATCACCACACCCTATGGCAGTGCGTTCCACAGACTAACAACATGTTGGGAAAAATATTTTCTTTTGTCTGTTCTCACTCTCCCAACCCTCAGTTTGAATGGATGTGCCCTAGTTCTGGTATTTTGTGACAGGTATTTGTTCCACTGTTTCTGCCACAGAATCATTGAATTGCTCAATACAGGAATCCAAGTCAAAACAGATGTGGCAGAGGCCTGTCATGATTTGTTCTCAGAGTGAATTGGCCATATTGAATTCTGGGAGAATGACTATACAGAAATAGCTGCACACCTGTGGAATATTTGTCTGATAGGTATAGACATCAGGTGCCACTTTGCACATGCCCAGTTTTCCAAATGCCGAATCATTGTTGCATCAGCCAAAAGTATAAAAAGGAGGCTTAATGTATAGCACATGTGGTTGGGTATGTTGGAGAGAGCAGCATGTCATTTTGCTAGTCGGATTAGTGAGTTCCTGGATTGTTGGATCACTGGACTGGACTGTATTTTGACTACACTTATGCCTGCCGATTCTACAAAGTTTTCTGTTTGTATATTTTGTAAATACTGTATAGGTAAGTTTGGTGAAGGGAATCACCGCTGCATCGGTGTTTTTATTTAAAGCACTGCTATTTGGCTCTTCTATAGCCCACACCAACTGCATTTCCGCTGGTCAGTACAAAGCTCTGCCAGGTTATAACTTATTTTGGTGATACATAAACCTTGACACATTTTCTCTGGAATACCTCTAGCATTGGAGCAGTCACCACCTCCTGGGGTAATTGGTACCACTGCAATACTGCTCTCTAACAGTTAAGAAGTTTTCCCAACATCCAGCCTAAATCTGGATTCCTATAAACTAAGCCCATTATTACATGTCATGCATTCTGGGATGGTTGACTGATCCTCACTATTCCTTCTGATATGTATTCCACCAACCAAACAGCATTAGTGCTAATTGTAAATAGATTCGATCTTTTGGCCTGAGTAAGGATATATTTTGTTTGCCCAGAAGAGCTTGTTTTAGGGATTTTTTTTTGGGGGGGGGTTAGAGTTTCTGCTTGCGTTATTTTGTCTTGCTGTTAAATTGTGTGATTGCCTATGTCACTTCTTTGGAGCAGTTGCTGGGCATGTTCAGAGAGGCATAGTGACGGTGAACCATACCCTCTTTCTCTGCCCTCTATTCTCAGTGGTAAGGACCACAACTGCAATGCAATTTATAAAGTGTATTATATTTCTAGTTCAGTGCTGGTGAAAGAGGCAGGTAAAAAAGGTAATTATAATAGCAGAAAAAGAATATAAGAACATAAGGACATAAGAAGAGCCATGCTAGATCAGGCCAAAAGCCCATCTAGTCCAGCTTCCTGTATCTCACAGGGCCTTTTCACACGACCCCTAAGATCCGCTGGCCACTTAAATTCAGACCAGAGATCTTGGGGGTTCGTTGCTCTTCCTGCGTCCCCACCCCTCCGCACTTCCTTGCTCCTGTCTGCGTGAGGGGAGGGAGAAAAAAAGAGAGGAAAAAAAATGCAGGCTCACCTCCGAAGCCACCCAGAGCCCCGTCGTCGACCTGATTCCTTCTCTTAAAGGGGCGGGAGGCAAAAACAACAACAAACAGAAGCGAGGAGAGCCCGGCACTCTAGGTTACATCCAGATCTGGGGATTTTCACCCTCCGAGAGCAGGTACATGAAAAGTGCACTGGGATGCGCTTAGGTGGGCGTGGTTGCACTTAATTTTCTGCAAACTCCGGAGCTGGTGGGGAAACAATTGTAAGCTCCGGAGCTGGCAGCCATTTGCGGCGGAGTTTAGGGGTCGTGTACAAATACCCACAGTGGCCCCACCAGATGCGTCTGGGAGTGCACAAGACTAGATCTCTGTCTCCTGATACCACTCCCCCTGCATCTGGTCCTTGAAGTACCCTGGTTTTAAGCCAGGAGATTAGACATCTCCATCCTGGTTTGTAACCTGTGATGGACTTTTCCTCCAGGAATCTGTCCAATACCCCTTTGAAGGCATCCAAGCTGAGATGGAAAAGGGGGGATACCTGAAAGGCACCTTCCTGGGACAAACTACATGTTTATGTGTCAACAAAAAAAGATTTAAGTGCCAGGCTGGGGTTCATAGAAATTCACATCAGCACAGGACATCTTAATGTGTCTTATGACTTTACTTGTAGGAATCCTTTGTCTGTGTCCAGAAGGCTGCACACGAAATCCCTGTTGTCTTTATGTAAAGCTAGAGGAGAATCCTCCTTGGACTGCTGCCGCCAGTCAATATTGATGATACGGGGTGAGACTGGCAAAGGGTCTCACTCATTGTGTAGCAATTCCCTATGTTCCTCTGTGCTAAAAACCGAAATAAAAACATACATAGTGCTAATGGGGAACTGGCCAGGTGTGATACAGTAGGAAACAGAGTGAGTACAGGAAGCCCTTTCTGATATCTCGTTGGATATCGCATTAGATCCAGACCTACAGTTAGGCAGATGGAAATGAATCTTGGAATTGTAGTTATATTTGCAGAACAACAGTATGTTCCCGACAAGAGAAAGGGGATAGAGATTGGCAACAAGGCTCCCTCTCAGTCCTCTCTGCAGCTAGGTCTGACTTTAATGTCTTCTTACCCTTCATCCTTCCCAAATCTTTGACTTAGACACATAGCAGTAGCAGCAAAATGTATTTATTTATACTCTAGACACAACTCTGGGTGGTTTATGAAACATAAAAACACTCAAACCCTCCACCCCTGAAATACAACAATCCTAACCCAATAGAACAATTGCTACCTTGGGTAGTAATGGCCACAAAATCACTAGATTCAACACATTGAATAACAGTCTATCATGGCAGGGGAGAGATATCCCGACAGGCCTCTCAAAAAATCTCTGGTTTGCTAGTTTTCTGAAAAACAGAGTGATTTTTGCCCACCCATGCATCAATCTTGCCTAGGCTGAAGAAAGGTGCTAGCAAAGAGGAAATTGAATCCCTGAGGGTCTGGTGATGAAAGAGGCAGGAAACCACCACTGCTCCCAATAATGTCCATGTCACTGAAGGACAATCAAAGCTAGGGTTCAACATGAGGTCATCGGAAGTAGTGCTCACTTTTAGAGAGTATCTTGTGATGCTGGGAGGAGTACAATTCCTTTTGGGTTGGCCTGGGAGACCTAAAGAAAACTAGCCTACACCTAGTGCTTGGATGAGTTTCTAAAGAGAAGCAGCGTGAACACTGCTTTCTGATTAAAGCTCGGTGCTGAGGACAAATGGACATAGCTGGGTTTCGAATTGTGACAGTCAAACCTTGCTTTCCATATCCCTGTATATGACCTTGTCATCAGCCACCCTGGCTTGTATTTTGCTTTGTCTTGTTATTTGCCTCATCTCTTGTTTTGTCCTCATCTGCTGACTTTGAACTACTTGACCTTGAGCTTGCGAATTCCCTGCTTGGAGTTGACATTGCCTCATAGAATTTGGCATTTGATTTGTTTATTTATCTGATTAATTTTTATACTGCCTGATTTGGTGAGAACTCACTACTCTAGTTGGTGCACAAAAGAAAACAAACCCCTAACAACAAAATCAACTCTCCTAAGAACAATACAAAATGGCCAAATAATATAAAGAGAAAGTAAAAGATCCACAAATTACAACCGAGTAGAACAGAGTCAACAAAATCAAGCCCAATGTTGACAAAGTCAGATCTAAAAAAAGTGATAGATCTCTATCTTAGATATTTGATGTTTTGAAAGGTCTCTTCATAGAGATGTGTTTCAGTGTTGCCATTGCTGTTTCTCTAACTCTGTCCCTGGTTTATCCAAGCTGGATTAAAACCAAGTAGTTTACCCTACCGAGAACCCTGTGGGATATATGCGCCTGGAAAGAGCATCTTGTGTTTGGCCTGATTTCTTTTCTGATTGGTTATTGGAAGGGAAGCAAGGCTGGAGATAAAAGAACACCACACTGCCAGAATGGTAAACCATGGTAAACCAGTAAACCATGTCCCTCATTCAGTTCTGGACATCTCCAAGCAAGGCCAGGGAAGAATTGTGCATGAAACTCTTTAGACCTACTGCCAGCCAATGTCCAGAGTACTGTGTTGGTTGGCCCAAAAGATAGATTCATTGTAATGCTACTTCCTATGCTGTCCTTGCATTCCTGGAATCAAAGCCTCCCTGGAAAGATTAGATGCTCCATTTTGCTGTTTTGTTATCAGAACTTTGGCAGAAACAGAGACTTGTGACTTGAGGTTCGCTGTTGAGTCTGACTTGAGTTGCGCCAGCGACGTGACTTGCACTCGGCTTAGGTGTTTTGTGGGGAGACCTGGACCCAGTTCAAGATTCAGACCCATTTTTCTGAGTCTCCTTCCTTGGAAGGGAAGCTGCACCTGCTCCTGCCACTGCTGCTATTTTCAGAGCCTGCTGTCTCTGCTCATATGCCACCAATGGGGGCAGGACAAATGACTCCAGACACGGACTTGAGCCGTGGGATTCAAGTCTTGGATCCAAAAACCCGGACTCAGCAAATGGACCATAGACTTCTCAGCATCTTTGAACATCGGCGGAGGTGTGCTGGAGGTGATGGTGGAACAGGAAGCATCAACAGAGAGGAGGCATGCTGATATACCTTAGTCGAAGGTAGTGATAATAATTTCAACAACCCTGGCCCCTGCCAAACATTGCAACTTGAGGCAGAGATGGCTGGGGATTTGGGGTATGTTTGAGCTCTGATGATGAATAAATAAGCCCATACAGTCCTCCATAGAGCAGATGGATGGATGGATGGACGGATGTGTGTGTGTGTGTGTGCGTGCGTGCGTGCACTGGGAGAATAATGGGATGTGGTAGTTTGTCTACCAGAATTAAAAGCTGCGGGGGGGGGGGGCGGGGGGACGAAGAAGCAGCCATTCTTGGGGGACCCACTGTACAGGTGTTTCTACACAACTGCTCGAAGCCTCCGATGGGAGAACTTGAACATTTGGCAGCTACGGATAACATTGATATAATAGCCATAACAGAATCCTGGTGGAATGCAGAGTACCGGTGGGATACAGCAATCCCAGGCTATAAACTCTATAGAAGGGATAGAGAGGGGCGGGTTGGAGGGGGAGTGACCATCTATGTCAGGGGTGCCCAAACTTTTTGTAAGGAGGGCCAGATTTGGTGGCTGAGAATGTGTCAGGGGCCGGTTGCTCCCCAACCCTGCCACCCCACTGCAAGCCCCACCCACTTTTTTAAAAAAAAATTGGGTGAAGGAGGGGGAGGGAGGGTCAGGCCAGCCAGCCGTGGGTCACTCAGAATGGCCTGACGGGCTGGATTTGGCCCCTGGGCCGGACTTTGGGCAGGCCTGATCTATGTCAAAGAAGGGGTAAAATCCAACAGAATGCAGATTGACAGAGGGTCTGACTCCACCATAGAATAACTGTGGGTTAAACTACCAGGTCCAAGGAGTGATGTGATACTGGGGGTATGCTGTTGTCCACCAGATCAAAAACTTGAGGGGGACCTTGAGGAGACAAATCATGGAGGTGTCTAAGAGGGACAGGATAGTAATCATGGGGGACTTCAATTATCCCCACATTGACTGGGCCAATGTGAGCTCGGGGCAAGAAATTGAAACCGGGTTTCTCGACTTGCTGAATGATTGTGCCTTAGAGCAACTTGTCATGGAGCCCACCCGAGAACAGGCAACTCTGGATTTAATACGGTGTGATACTCAGGACCTGGTCAGGGATGTGAATGTCACTGAGCCTCTGGGGAACAGTGACCATGCTGCAAGCTCCTTTGCCATGCATGTTGGAGGAAGAGAGTCAAGCAAATCAGACATAAAAACCCTTGATTTCCGAAGGGCAAACTTCCCTCAGATGAGGAAACTAGTTAGAAAGAAATTGAAGGGGAAGGTTAAAAGAATCCAATCTCTTCAGAGTGCATGGAGCCTGTTTAAAACAACGGTAGTAGAGGCCCAGCAGAAGTGCATACCGCAAAGAAAGAAGAGCTCATTGAAGTCCAGGAGAGCACCAGCATGGTTTACGAGTGGAGTTAGAGAGGCTCTAAATTGCAAGAAGTCTTTCTGTAAATGGAAATTCCCCCCAAATGAAGAAAATAAAAAGGAACACAAACTCTGGCAAAAGAAATGTAAGAAGATGATAAGAGAGGCAAAGAAAAGACTTTGAGGAACCCATGGCTAGCAATATAAAGGGTAATAATAAAGCTTCTTTAAATATGTTAAAAGTAAAAAACCTGCCAGAGAACTGGTTGGCCCTCTGGATGGTGAGGGAGGAAAGGAGGAGGTAAAGGAGGACTTGGAAATTGCAGAGAAATTAAATGAGTTCGTTGCATCCGTCTTCATGACAGAAGACCTTGGGCAGATTCCACTACCTGAATGGTCCCTCTTGACTAAAGAATGAAATCAAATACAGGTTAAAAGAGAGGATGTTTTAGGACTAATTGATATATTGAAGATCCATAAGTCACCAGGCCCACATGACATCCACCCAAGGGTTATTAAGGAACTGAGAAATGAAATTGCAGCTCTCTTAATGGTAATATGCAACTTGTCTCTTAAAACGGCCACAGTGCCGGAGGACTGGAGGATAGCGGATGTCACACCAATTTTTTAAAAAAAGATGGAGAGGGGACACGGGAAACTACAGGCTGGTTAGCCTTATGTCTGTCCCAGGGGAGATGGTGGAAAGCCTCATGCAAGAGAAAATCTTAAAACATATACAAGAACAAACCTTGCTGAGAGAAAATAAGCATGGTTTCTATAAGGGTAAGTCTTGCCTGACAAACCTTTGAGAAACCAGAGAAGATTGTGAAGAGCTCCAGAAGGATTTCTCCAAACTGGGGGAATGGGCTGCAAAATGGCAAATGCGTTTCAATGTAGCAAAATGTAAAATAATGCATATTGGGTCAAAAAAATCAAAACTTTATCTATCAACTCATGGGCGGATCAGGAAAGAGATCTTGGTGTGCTGGTGGACAGGTCCATGAAGGTGTCTACCCAATGTGTGGCAGCGGTGAAGAAGGCCAATTCCATGCTAGGGGTTATGAAAAGGGAGATTGAAAATAAAACAGCCAACATTATAATGCCATTGTACAAAATGATAGTAAGGCCGCACCTGGACTATTGTGTACAATTCTGGTTACTGCATTCCAAAAAAGACATAGTGGAACTAAAAAAGGTGCAGAAGAAAGCGACTAAAATGATTACTGGATTGGGGGACCTCCCTTATGAGGAAAGGTTAAAACATCTGGAGCTCTTTAGTCTGGAAAAAAGGCACCTCAGGGGGGATATGATTGAGACGTACAAAATAATGCAGGGCATGAGTAAAGTGGAGAGAGGGACACTCTTCTCCCTCTCACAAAATACCAGAACTAGGGGACATCCACTCAAATTGAGGGCTGGGAGAGTACGAACAGACAAAAGAAAATATTTTTTCACCCAGCGCGTTGTTAGTCTATGGAACTCCCTGCCACAGAATGTGGTGATGGCATCTGGCCTGAATGCCTTCAAAAGGGGATTGGACAGGTTCCTGGAGGAAAAGTCCATCACAGGTTACAAACCATGATGGAGATGTGTAATCTCCAGGCTTAAAACTGGGGTACTTCAAGGGCCAGATGCAGGGGAGTGGTATCAGGAGACAGATATCTAGTCTCGTGCGCTCCCAGATGCATCTGGTGGGGCCACTGTGAGATACAGGAAGCTGAACTAGATGGACCTTTGGCCTGATCCAGCATGGCTCCTCTTATGTTCTTATGTGCTTATATGTTGCCCTCGGATCATATCATATACTGCAGTGCCCCAAACAGGATGGAGATAAACGATGCTACTTTTTATGAAAGGGGGGGGGGGGTTCTAAAGTTTAGTCTGTCATTGGGAGCCGTGTTTTTGTAGATGTAAAGGAGAGAGGGCATGTTCTTTCCAAGGGGGAAAATTGAAATAAAAATGTTGGGTATATTCAGCATAGGGCAGTGGTGGTCCAAACTCCTTTCTTCTCTGGGCTTGATCAATACATCATTTAGCAGAAGTGCTTCCAGCAAAATGAACACCAATTCCACCATTGGCAGCAACCCAACATTAAGAGGATTGCAGCATCAGGTTGTGTAAGAATAAATGACAGGCAAACGCTTTGAGTCAGGTTGCCTGATGCTCTACACTTCCAGGTAGGCTTTTGTGGTGAAGCGGGGGGTGGGGGGGGAGAGAGAGAGGCTTTTGGAGTTGTTTGGGCAATGGAAAGCAGAAGCAGCCTGAAATGAATGGGCCTTCTAGAGAAATAAAAGCATCTGCTTTCACAGCTTGGACAAGAGGCAGTAAATACATTCTGGAACATAAAACATTGGCTTCCCTTAAAATTCTGATTGCTCAGGCGCAAGGATTTAAAAGAGCAGCGTTGTGGAGGGGAAACTGTGCTGTCACCTATGATCTCAGCAGCATCTGTTGGAGTTTTTACAACTTTGCATGCTGCCTGGAGAAGGTATGCCTAGGAGGGACCTTTCTGGGATGGGGTGACTGTCAAGGAATCCAGCACTAACCAATAGTTTCCTCCTGCCTCAGAATTCAAAGAGAGTCTTGCCTTTCTGCTGAGTGTTTGTCCCCTCTACTCTTTAGTATGTTCATCTGATGACGAAAGCAGTCATGTTTGTCAGCTTGCTGTTTAATCTCTTCAATCATAAGTAATGCAACTTTTTATTCTTTGTACTACAAATGTCTCGGGGTGAGTTACTGAGGCTATGAGCGTCAGTAATGAGGAAACGGTTGAGCCACCCTGGGAAACTTGAAGCTATTCTGCTCTGTGACCCTCAGCACTTCTAGTGTACAGCTAGAAGAATGTAGCAAATATAAATAAATTCAAAACTCTCTAACAGTATATTGTGTTGTTTGATTCTTACAGTGTGTTCTAGAAGCAGAGTCTAACCTACTTACTGCAGAGTCTGAGCAAAGCATGTCTATAAGAGGAACATAAGAACATAAGAAGAGCCCTGCTGGATCAGGCCAAGGGCCCATCTACTCCAGCTTCCTGTATCTCAGAGTGGCCCCACCAAATGTGTCTGGGAGCGCACGAGACTAGATATCTGTCTCTTCATACCACTCCCCTGCATCTGGCCCTTGAAGTACCCCAGTTTTAAGCCTGGAGATTACACATCTCCATCATGGTTTGTAATCTGTGATGGACTTTTCCACAAGGAATCTGTCCAATCCCCTTTTGAAGGCATCCAGGCCAGATGCCATCACCATATCCTGTGGCAGGGAGTTCCACAGACTAACAGGAACGAGAACGACAAATCAGACCCAATTTTTCTTTTATCGGTTCGAATTCAAGTTCTGGTGGAGTAATTGTCGTTACCGTTTCCGTTATGTAACGGAAACGAGGAACGGAAACGGAAACGAGAATTTCGCCAAGTCGTGCCATGTTTAATCCTGACCATCTCGAAGCTATACACAAAAATCCAGACAAGGCTCTAAAGAGCCAATTATTATAATTATTTATCCCTGAAACATACCTAATTGTATAGTAGCTTTAGTTAGACTTTTCTCGACTGGTTATATGGTTTCAGTAGATTCAGTCAGACTCTGGTTTTAAAGATTTAAAATGTATCTCTTTTAGTCACAAAATCTTCATATACTCTATGTCACAATACAAGCTAAAACATATTCACTTGTTACATCATTTCAGATCTTAACTGGTAACTTCATTATTGCTGACTAACTGATTGGTACACAACAACTACTTCACTCAGAATCTGTTGTAGCTGCTGAGCTGACTCCATTACTATCTAACATTGCCAACTGACTCGTAACTGGCACAACCTTGACTGGGTAAAAAAGTGAGAAAAGGAATAGAGAAAAACAATTGGGTGCTACTATGTGATTGACATTCACCCAAAGTCCCTCCCAGCCAACCACCTGTAAAGACATAAAATACAGGTTGCTATAATTTCAACAGTATTAGCATATTGGCATTGTGATTTTGTTTACTATGTATGTATAATTGCTAGCCCCAGCCTTCTCTTGCTGGCTTCTATCTATGTTATGGCTGTTTGATGCGTTAAGTCTATTTTATTTTTACTATTTTTAGTATCCTTGTATTATTATTATCACTTTTTATCTTTATTATTATTATTTTCTTTATTATCTGTACTTTGATTGGGGATGTCTGGGGTTTGTAGGTTTGGGTAGTGGTTATTTTTTTGAACCGTGCTGTACACCGCCCTGAGTTCCTGCGGGAAAATCAGGTGGTTAATAAGCATAAAAATAAATAAATAAATAAATAAATATCTTCTGGGCATCAAGTGAAAAAATATTTCTTTTTTCCTGACCATTTTATTTTTCTGGAAGACTGCTGGTCTTGTTTTTCTACTGCTGTAGCTAGACCCACTAGTTGCGTTCACAAAACTATCAAGCTGGAAAACAGCTAAAAGGTCATATCGTCCACGCCCTGCCAATGCAGGATATCTCCTGTTACAGCTTTGCTGATAGATGGCTATGCACTCTTTTGCCTAACAGCCCTTGAAACCTCAAATGGAGAAGTTTATAGTTTTACAACTGGATTTCGAAAGGCAATGGGTCATATTCAATCAGTGCACCTAAGGCTGCTGTCTAAAGAAGATCCTCAATCTCTTCTCCCCATAGATTTCAGAGCCCTACCTACCATAATCCTCAAGAGTCATCAGGCTCTACTGAGGGGCAAAGGTTGTGCCTGGCATGGGAGAGGGCACTAAGTAGAGAAAATGGGAGCTTTTGAGAAAATTGGGTGTCTTGGAATCTTACTGTGAGCACATCATAAGGTGTGTCTGTGTTTTTACTTGGGAATAGAAAACTATGGGTAGTTAACGATAGATAAAGGTAAAGGTTCCCCCCACACATGTGTGCTAGCTGTGTCCGACTATAGAGGCAGTGCTCATCTCCGTTTCTAAGCCAAAGAGCCAGTGTTGTGCAGGCCCGTGGCCATGTGGCCAGCATGGCTGAATGCATGTCTGCGCACGGAACACTGTTTACCTGCCCGCTTTTTACGATGGTACCTATTTATCTACTTGCATTTACATGCTTTTGAACTGCTAGGTTGGCAGGAGCTGGGGTTACCAGCAGGAGCTCACTCCGCTGTGTGGCGCCCAGGATTCGAACCGCCGAGCTGCTGACTTTGCAGCTGACCATTTTCAGTGCTCCAGACCACTGAGCCACCGCACCCCAGGGTCGTTATGATAGCACTCTTCAAATACTTGAAAGATTGTCATACAGAGCAATATCTGTTTCTATTGTCCCAGAGCGTAGGACATGTAGTAATGGGCTCAAGTTACAGGAAGCCAGACTTTGGCTGAATATCAGGAAAAACCTATTAACTCAGGCATGTCCAAACTTTGACCCTCCTGATGTTTTGGACCACAACTCCCATAATTCCAAGCCTATATTTCCAATGGCAAAGGACTATGGGAGTTGTATCCAAAACATCTGGAGGGCTGAAGTTTGGACATGCCTGTCTTAACTGTTAGAGCAGTATGACAACGGAACCAGTTAGTTTGGGAAATGGTGAGCATTCCAAATGCTGGAGGCATGTGAGAAAAAACTAGACAGCCATCTCTTGAGTTCTGCACTGAGCCAGGGGCTGGATGGCGTTATCTGCCCCTTCCATTATTCTATTATTCTGACCCCTCTGGGAAGACTGGAGGGGTTAGAATACAAGGGTGTATTTTTAGAGGCCTTAGGTGCTCTCTGGCAGAGATGGCTGCATACAAGTCCATTTCTATCAGCACTATTATGCCAGCATTGGGCTGGATTCAAGCCATGGTTAATAAATTACTTTTTATGGCTTCTGCAAAAAGTCACCTTCAACACTGGTGCAGAGAGGGAGGAAAGGAAATCATTTTAAATAAATAAATAGACTCCCACGCAAATGCTAGCATTCATCAAATTTTGAGCATTTGCAAATGGAGAGTAAATCTATCAGTGGCTCCTTAATAAAGAACCTTCTCTAGAGCTTTGCTGAGGACAGAAAAGTCTTCTTAGGGAGGCAAAACCTTTATGTCAAACAATCCAGGGTAAGCTTGGAGCTTCTGACCACCATCTTAGAAATGAAACCCAAACTCTACCTACAACATTTCTTCTACCAATACTGCCTCTGGAATGCAGTATAGCCAATGAGGAAACTCTGGCCAAAAAGGGTCTCACCCTTGAGGTCAGTGGTTCCCGACTGAGGGGAGGACCAAAACAACGCTGGATGAACACCCCTGAGAACAACATGAAGTTGTCTCAGGTTCACCCGGACCTAAACCATCACCATACCAAGTGGAAGGCCAAAACAAGAATAGCAGATGCCACCAATGAATGGGACAAATGCTATGAAAAAAAAGAACACAACCTCTGGAAGATAAACAGTCCCTCATCTTTAAGATTCCTCACAGCACTTTCTCACCACAGTATGGTTATATATTGTGTCCAGTTTAGCAAACGCTATCCCTCAAATGGCTGTCTCTGAAGGTGGGTGTGTCATACATTGTCCACCTCTGGGGCTTCCCCTGCCCAGTTAGGCACTTGGAGAACAAATTGTTGTATTAGACAGGCCTTTTATTAGATCTGGCATCTTCTTATGTTCTTAACAATTACATTTGTGCAAATTATATGGAGGAAAGCTCGGTCATGGAAGCCTATACTGTATGTCACTTTCCCCCAATCTAGGCTGGGAAAAATTTGCAGTAGGTTGTGTGACGGCAAGCATGCATCTATTCATTTTATTTCAGATTATTTTTACTCCGCCTTTCTCCTTGGAAAAGGACCCAAGGCAGCTTACAGCAATAAGGGACAATAGATAGTCCAGTCTATGAAGGCATATTCAAGTTTGAGAACAGGGATTTGAGGGACGTCTTACAGCATTAAAAGGCAACATTAAAGCTAAAAGAGAACACAAGCAGTTAAAGGAAAGAGTCTATAAAATAAATAATAAATTCCTGTGAGCCTGTATTTCTCAAGTAATGTTTGGTACTTGAGTGAAAAACACTGAATTACAAATAGAGGCATACATTGGATCTGTCAAGAATGAGAATCAGACATGTAATAAACCCAAGTGCTTCTCAACAGGCGTGTTCTGCCTGGGATGAACTACTTCCCATGGTCTTTTTGGCCCAACATTTAGGAAGACCTGTCCTAACGGCCCAGCTTTCTAGGTCAAGTGTGGCCTGTTGGTGAGTGAGCAGCTTCCTTGAGCTTGCATGGCAACAGTAATAAAATTATAGACCCCTTTGTGGATTGATCTCGAGGAAGGAGGACCTTCAGGTTGATTTCCACTCTTTAAAATGTCCACAACCTGGCACAGCTAGTTTTAGCGTCTTGTTTTGTTTTGCTCTGGGTGTTTTGTTTTATTTTTCCACTGGGTTGCTGGGGTGCCATGCATTTTGCAACACATGCTGGGCCATTTTTACCAGTTCTGACAGGGTATGGTACTTCTTCCGTTTTGCTCATCCAGTAAAGGTCATTAAGCCATATCATTAAAAAGGACTTCCTTTTGTTATTCCTGTTAGAGCATCCAGCCTCATCCCCAGTTTTGGGGCTGGCTCTGCATAGTAATGGGAATCTGGAGGGAACTTTCTGAACCGCCAGGGGATGAACAGCAACAGCATTCTTCCTTGATGAAGCCGGCAGAAGATTAAAATCTGTCCAAGTGCATTTCTGAAGGAGAGACGGGAAATGAATCAGAACATCTGTTTACATATGACTCAAGAGCTATCTACTTTCTTTTCTCACTCTCCCTCATAAATCTCTGTATCTATTATTTCTCTAATCTCCATTTCTATCTTTATCTCGGCGGTTAAGCAGTAGCCTAATTATGACACGGCGGAGGGACTGTTGATGACGGCATATCGGACTGGGTCCCCGGCTTCATCTACCAAATTAGAATGAATGGATGGAAAACAGTTGCATTCCTTTTTCCCGTAGAGCCCTTCCGGGGGGACAGACCAGCTTTCTCAGACTGGCCAACTTCGTGTGACCTTTTCTGTTCTTTTTTGGAGCCTGAAAAGTAAAAATAATAATATTTTTTTTAAAAAAACGGCTTGTCAGTTGTTGCTGCTGTATGCCATCAAGACTTATGGGGATCCTAAGAAATGAGAGGTCACTGAAATGTCCTCTTCAACAGCCCTGCTCGGTGCTTGTTATCTCAAGCCTGTGGATTTCTTTTAGGGAGTCAATCCATCTTGTGTTTGGTCTTCCTCTTTTTCTGTTGCCTTCAAATTATCCCATCATTATTGTCTTTTCCAGATACAGTGGCACCTTGTATAAAGGAATTACAGGGGCACCTCAATTTACGAATTTAATCTGTTCCGACTGCATGCTCTTAAGTCAAACTACTCTTAAGTCAGGGTACCTATCTAAAAACTGAAAAAATAAGTTAAAAAATCAAAAAATGAAAAAAAAATATTTGTAAGTCGAGCAGACCATATTTAAAATTTGTAAGGCAGCAGTTAAAATGCCAACCTTTTCCTGCTCTTAAGTCAAATTGCTTTTAAGTCGGGGTACCACTGTAATTTGTTCCCAATGAAATTCTGTTAAGCAAATTTTCCTTTATACAAACTTCCCATAGGAATGCATTGAAAACGGATTAATCCCTAATCACGACTGTTTATCTGTTGTATGGATTTGCCACATAGGCGATTCTGTTAAGCAGTTTCCCCCTATCTCTGGAAATGTTTTTCTTTTAAGCGGATTTTCTGTTAAACAAAATGCTTGTTATACGAGAGTCCACTGTAATTGCCTTCTTGTGATGTGTCCAAAGTAGAACCAGCCCTGGTTTCAACATCTTGGCCCCCAGAGATAAGTCAGGCTTGATTTGATCTAGGACCCACTTGTTTGCCTTTCTGGCAATCCATTGCATCTGGAAAGCTCTCCTCCGGCACCACATTGCAAGCAAATACACTTCTTTCCTGTCAGCCTGCTTTACTACCCAGCTTTCACACCCATATGTTGTGATCGGGAATACAAATGTGTGGATTAGAGATGGGCACGACTCAAAAAAATGGTGTTTCGTTTGTCGTTTGTCGTTTAGGGGGTCCGTTTCGGTTCGTTTTTGTTTTTCGTGAATTTTTTGCAAAAAAATTCGTTTTCGTTTCATTACATAACGAAATGAAAAAACGAAAATGAAAACGAAAAATTGCTGTTTCGTTAGCATTCATTTCAGTTCAATGTATTTGCCACAACGAAAACGAAACACACGACAAAATTTCTGGTGTTTCGTTTCGTCTTATTTTGGAGACAAAATTCGTTTTTTGTTTCATTACATAACGAAACGAAAAAATGAAAATGAAAACGAAAAATTGCTCGTTTCGTGCCCATCTCGAGTGTGGATGATCTTAGGCTGCTACAATTATTTCAGTGTTATTTTTCAGCTTTACGCTAATGTTAGATACTACCAGTTAATCATCAGTACCACAATCTGCTCCTGGTCTTGTTTTGGTGGAAAGGATATAGCTTCTCCTGCTTCCAATTTCATACTTTGTTTAGTTTCTGTATTAACCATCTGGTGATGCCCAAATATACAGCCATCTGTTCAGTTGCTTGAAGCGTATATTAGCCGTAACAGACCGTTGGCTTCACAAACCTCTAAGTCATTCTCCTGCTTTATTTCTGTCCCCCAGGCTAAATTTTCAAAACAGATTTGGCTCTGGTTTGTTTCCTACTTTTGCATTCTGGTCACCTATGTTTATAAGTGTCTCTTGTTTTGGCGTGGGATCAATTTCCTCTTGGATGCTTGCATGAAGCTTTCAAATTTGTCTTCTTCAGTGTTGGTAGATGGAACATACTGTAGACCCAAGGGATGGCTATATGTCTACGGAGTCTGATCAATATTATTCAGTCAGACATTTCATTCAAGTCCCTAAATGCTTGTGCTACATCTTGCCTCCATATTTCTTTCGTCATTTCTGGAATAGAATACTTTGTGGTTGTCTGATTGGAAATACCCCATTCCAGTCCAAAGTAGTTCACTGCCACCAATCTTTATATTGTTTGTAATGTCCATACAATATAGGCCATTATAGTCCTAGGAAACTATAAGGCAGGTGTCCAAACTTCAGTCCTCCAGATGTTTTGGACCACAACTCCCAGAATTCAAAGGCTGTATTGCCAATGACAAAAGACTGTGGGAGTTGTAGTCCAAAACATCTGGAGGGCTGATGTTTGGACATTACTACTATAAGGTATTGACACAAAAACATCCTGTCCTGTTTTGAAGCAAACATTAATACAGAGAATTGGTTGACTATTTGGTGGGATAGTGAAGTTCTTTTGAGGTCATCAAATTATCTTCTCATCTTAACCTTGACTCTAATAAAAGCATAGACAAACAGAGTTGGAAGGGGTGTATAAGGGGTGTATAAGGGCAACTGCATAATATAATAATTCTCACTGGAGTCAGAAAATGTCCAACAAATTCAGTTTTTTTAAAACTTTTTTCCTAAAAACTCCTGGTGCATGTGAGGTAAAATACAAAATTCTGTAAAAATAACACTTTCATCTAAGCTAGGGTATTCAGAGCATGCAATTAAAATAGCTATATGTTGAAAGCAAAGGCATAAAATATTTATACATTGCAATTACAGCCATACATATCTGCTGCATTTCAATTAGCTCCAATTAATAATACTCATCAGTGTTCCTTGAAAACTGTAATTCACAGTTAAAAATAGGGATGCATCTGTAGAATCTTAAAGTTGAGTAGAACTTTTTGGAAAAGCTACCCATTTCTATTCCTTAAAAAGTATGTTTTAACTAAATCATGATAAGAAAATCATTACTTAAAATGATTTTAACTAAATCAAGACAAGAAGATTAACTGAGAAAACTTGGATATGACACAATAATTATGCCCATAGAGTACAACCCAGCCTATGCTAAAAGTGAAAAAAATGGATGCCAATGCAAGAGATAAATAGGTGTTTAAAACAAAGAGAAATTTAGAGGGTGAAGTAGATAATGAAACAGATGTTTGTCATTAATTAATCAGTGATGTATGGCAACTGAATTTCCTAAGTATAAAGTACTGTACACAGAAGTGGTTTATCAGTATCTTCTGGTAAATCTTTGTCACCCATATGTTTTACATGCCATATAGTGTGCTTTGTTTTTTTTATGTATTCATTTATTTATTTCTTTTTGAAAGATAAATACAAGCTTAATCTGTCACCTGATTATTTTGGTTGCCACTTCATGTGTCTTCAAAGAAACCTGATTGTGGGAGGGGCAGCAGGTTAATTGTAGGGGATACACATTGCTTTTAAAATCTTCCTATTTTTGTGCCTTTTGCATTGAATGTGCATCTTTTGCAGCAAGCTATCAGATTCTAGTAACAAATAAGAGAGTTCCCAGAAACCTGGTATCTGCCTAATCCCATACTAGCAAATCTACTTGACATCACTTACATTTCAAGAAGATTGAATAGTATTGAGCTTGGGGCATGACTTAAGGTCGGATATTATGCTATGTATCTAGCAGGCAGTTCTCACTGGCATAACAACAAAAATAAATATCAGCCATTCTTATGGGCCTCTCTGATTTTCATTGGGAGCACAGCACATTATAAGGAGACATTTAATTCTTCTCACCCCAGCTGTGATCCGAATGAAAATCCCCGGATCTTCCATTCAGACATATCTGGAAATAGAAGAGTCCAGGAAAAAATCTAATCATAAGATTAAAGTTTTAAAATCCCCTTGCATGGTACACAATTCCACTGTTATCTAGTTTGAGCCTCCGTTCTGAATCTTAAGATCTGACTGCAGAGCAAACTGTGGTGCTTATATATTGCCCCATAAAACTTAAGCATTCTCGGGGTGGTTTCCACTTTAATTATGCATGTTACACATTGCCCACGTTGCAAGCTAGGTATTCAATCTATTGACCTGGGAAGGATGGAAAACTGAGTCAGAATTGAGCCATTGACCTCAGCCTGCCAGGATCAAACTCAGGTTCTGGGCAGAGTCTTGACTGCAGTACTGCTGTCTAATCACTGCAGCACAAGGCAAAGAAAGAACTGTTTATTTTTATGCTCAAGGTTGTATCTCTCCTAGGAATCTATTCCCTAATATTAAATGTTCAATCACAGAACAAGCAATGAGTTTATCCACAGACCAGAAACTGCAATTGCTTTGAACTCATTTGCTCTATCCTATTATAATCCCTGGTCAAAACGTGTGGAAAGTTGTTCTATTGTCTCAGACCACTCAGAGAACCTTTTAAAAAAAGAAAGAGAAAGAAAAGACCAACAACTATAAAACATAACCACTTTAAGAAGGGCTTAACATCCATAGCTTTTTCCGCCTGCAATTGAATTTCATCTCTTGCTGTGAACTTCTCTCCATTCTATTTTTTCCTGAGTGCCTGTACATGACTTTAGTTGGGAGTGAGGCGGGCAGTCATGGTCCCTTAGAGCCACATGCACTCCTCAACCTGATTTCAGGAGTCTTCTGCAAGGGACTACTTGGGATCTCTCGAAGGAATGACCTGTCCCCAGAATCATCCAGGGCATGAAAGAAGAAGGAGGACAATTCTCCATTTGAAAGGCTAGCAGAGAGCAACGTTCCTTCCGAAAGTGTCCTTGTTTGAAAGCCACATCCAGTCCAAGTTGGATTCAACAGTGAACAACGAAGAGGAAGGTCAGGGACCTTGAATCGGGTTGTCCACTTTGGGCGCCAGATTCCCAGCAGCAATGATGGGAATCCACTCACTGTCAAGTCAGACTTAAGTTACACCGGTGACTTGGCTTGGATTCAAGTCAGGTCCCCTCACCCCCGCAATGACATGGACTCAACTTGTGACTTGGAACCCACCCACCCCTCCCTTGTTTCCTGGTTGGGGGGGGGCTTCTTTCTAATAGGGACTTGGGGGTTGAGACTCAGGACTTGGTAGTAAAGTCTCAGATTCAGACTTGGGACTTGTTACCAAAGACTTGGTCTCGGACTTGGGACTTGAACCCACCCAAAAATTTGCCATAACCCATGCACAACAGGCTCATCATTCCCCTGCTGCCACTTGGGTGAGATGTACTGTGATTGGTGTAAAGTTGCTAAACTTCCTAGTCCCATATCTGTGCATGTAAATTAGAGTATGTAAGTGTATGTAAATGTGCCCTCTTCTATCCCCCCACTGTTGAATGTTCTCTTTGATGATGTAAAAGTAGCCTCCTGATAGGCAAAGAGGAAGTGGAGATGAAAGAGAAAGATGTGATGTGGAAAACAGAGAGCAGGCTATGGCAAAAAAATATGTATGAGAAAATGGAGCAGTCCAACCTTGTTTTGGATCCAGCACACTGTCACTCTTGCAAGAGAGAAGAGGCTGTCAAGATTCTGCATTTAAACTGCATTTGCTTTGCAATTCAGGTTCTCTGGGCTTTGTTATGTTGTGGAAGAATAAATCCTCTACTGCTGTTGAGGAATGGGGCGAAGTGGCTCCACTTCCCGAGTTATAAAGAAACAGAGAAGTTGCCGCCGTCTTGCTGCTCCCTGAAGCTCCCTGCTATCAATCACAGCCCAGGCAGATTTTCCTTGAAATGCTGGGTCAGTGTCACAGTGTCCTGCACAGAGATTTATGAACCTCTGCCACGGCAGCAACTATGGACAGCCAACAGAAGGAAGCTGACAGCTCAGCATGTCTTTAAAGCTTCTCAGGAGGAAAGAGGAAAACGTATTACTGAGGCGAGACTAGTCGTCCGTCAGTGTGTAAAATGGTTTGGATAAATGGGATATGGACTGACTGCAGTGTTTAAAAGTTTTGTGTGGCCAGGATCTGACACCCTCTCCCCTGAGTGTCTGGGAGAGTCCCTTGCAAGGCTCCCTCAGAACGAAGTCTACCATGACTCTCCACCTCCACCACCCTCTGGCTCTGGAAATTAGGTCTAGAATCTGCATTTGAAAGAAATATCCCAGAATGCCCTTTAGCAACATTATTTGGGAAGCATTGTGGGAAATTAATAGAGATGGGCACAAAACTTTTAGTTCGTTTTGTTATTCGTTATTTGTTTCATTCTGTAACGAAACGAATACCGACCCTAGGGGCAAATTGAACACGAACCGAACCGAACCGAGAAAAATTGGTTTGGTTAGGTTTGTTTCGTTAATGAGGGGCAGAGATGTCTCCTACCGGAGGTCCTTGAGGGATGGCGACCTGGGGGGGGGAGCCACTGGCGGTGCTACAGCTAGTGCGGCCTGGTCGGCAGTAAGAAAAAACAATAAAAATTAAATAAAAATAAAAAATAAAAGGAGCACCGACAGGGCCCCAGAGGTGGTCTGGTCGGCAACTTGGCACCATAAAATCTTTTTTAAAATAATTTTAAAAAACCAGCGCTGATGGGGCCTCAGGGGGCGCGTGGTCAGCGCTGAAAGAAAATAAAAACAAAAAAAAAGCCTCGTGCTACTGCTGTAGTGCGGGGGCAGGAAACCTGGAAGTAAAAGAAGCACCCATGTGGCCCCTGGTGGTGGGCACTTGAAAAAATAAAAATAATAAAAAAGGAGCGCTGATGGAGCCCCGGGGGTGCCCTGGTCGGCACCCTAAAATCATAAAAAAAGCCAAGCAACAACGGGGTCCCAAGAGCCGAGCAGTCGGTGCTTTAAAAAAAATCCCTGCGCTATAGCTCGGAACTAAACGGGTTATCAGGAGGGGGGGGAGATAAGTTACAGAGCCGCCTCTTTCCCCTCACCCCATGGGGAGGGGGGGAGAGGGTGCTCTTTAAACTAATCTTCCCCCCTCCTGATGGGAAACCTATTTTCCCCACCCCACCTCTCAGCTGCTCCTTGCTGGCTTCCCTGCACCTCGTTTTCTGGGGAAACAGGGTGCAGGGAAGCCAGTACGGAGCAGCTGATTGGTGCTGGCTTGGGGCCAGCGCAGAGAAGTTGGGACTGCTGGCCCCAAGCCAGCGCATCTCAGCTGAGAGGCGCTAGCTGGGGGAGCTCTTTCCCCCACCCCACAGTGGCTGTGGGGAAGATTAAGCCCGCTCTTTCCCCCAGCCACAGTTTCACAAGCACCACACACACACGCACACATACACTACACACAAAATGAATAATGAATCAACGAACTAACAAAATGAAATTTTTCTAAAAAAAATTGTTTAAAATGGAATGAAACAAACTGAACCTTAAAACGAACCGAAACAAAACGAATTGCCATTTTTTTCAGTTCGTGCCCATCTCTAGAAATTAAAATGGAGTCCCCAGTAAAATACTGGTTGCTCCACAGGGCTTCTTCCCACCCACCACCCACTCCAAACTGGTACAGTAGAAGGAAGACGCAGGGGAAATTGAGAAGAATTACAGAACCAATGGCACAAGGTTGACCTGTGATGCTCATGATAAAGAACAACAGGAAATACAAGATCTGTGCAGATCTAAAAAAAGAAAAAAATGCCGTGTTCATAGGCAATGCATTCCTGGATTTCCTCCAGATGCCAGTAGGTCTGGCTACCTTCATCTCTCAGTTGCAGGTATCCGGTGAATCTAGCTCTATTTATTTTAGCAGTTATTATTTATTTTAGTAAACATCACTAGTTTACATTTCTTTCAATTATTAAAATATTTATAGCAGGGGTTGCAAGGTGATTCTAGAATTATAGAAAAATTGAGATCAACTCCCTGCTCAGTGAAGGAATCCAAATCAAAACAGATCTGATGGATGGTTGTTCAGTTTTCTCTTCAGTGCCTCCAGAGTTTGAGTGTTCACCACCTCAATTGTACTGTTCTTGCTGTTAAGACATTTTTATTGATAGTCAGCCTAAACCTGGCTCCTTGTAGATCTTGAGCCCATTATTATGTGTCCTGCACTCTGAAATGATGAAGAACAGATTTTGCCCTTCCTCTGTATTTCAAATATTTCAGATATTTGAAAAGGGCTATCCCATCTCTCCTCTTTTCTCATTGCTAAACATGTGTAGTTCTGGCAGTCTTTCCTCAAAGGGTTCTGGTGCCACTCCCCTGATCATCCTTGTTGCCCTCCTCTGAACTTGCTCCAATTTGTTGGCATCCTTCTAGAAGTGTGGTGTCCAGAACTGTGCACAGCACTCTAGATGAGGCCTAACCAAGTGCTGAATAGAGAGGGACTAGTGCTTCATGGAATTTGGAGATTATACTTCTGTTAATGCATCCTAATGCATTTGGCCTTTTTGCAGCCACATTGGAATCTACAACAATTTCAAACACGCACCCCCCACACACACCAGTATAGAATTTTCTATTTACCCCTGTTAATTTCATTCTGTTGTTTTAACTCCAGTGTCCAGCCTATCAAGTAGAGATGGGCACGAAATAAAAATATAGCATTTCATTTTGCTTTGTTTTTCATTTTTTCGTTCCATTATCAATGAATTTTTAAAAGAATTTCCAAAATGAAATGAACCAAAATGAAATGATTCATTATGCTATAAAAATGGCTCCTCTGGGTCCTAAAGGCACAAAATTTGGTGGGTAGCTTCCTTGAACTCTTCCCTTTAATACCTCCAAATTTGGAGAGTTTTGGGGTTCAGGGGGGCGAGTTATGCAACTCCAAAGTGAGTTCCCCTGAAATCCTTTTGTAATCGGGAAAACATATTTAAAAATAAAAAAAATAAAAAACACTTTTCCAGTTATGAATGGATTCCTTTGGTGCTTGTTTTGCAACACATTGCTCATTGGTCAAGGCAAAATTCATCCAAAATATTTGCTCATTGATAAAAATGCTCGTAAACCGAGGTACCACTGTAACTCAGTCCTGTGTGTTGCTTTGCTTTTGAAATATAACCTGCCCACATCCAGAAAGGCAGGGTGGGAAGCCTGCTCCTTGTTTCTGAGGTCAGTGGTGTACAGTGGAAGGAGCAGGTGGGCAGTGGCGGCGGCGTGGTGTGGGTGGAAGCGGGAGCCAGAGGTATAGTAGTAGGTGGACAGTGAGAGTAGCAGGTGGGCTGGGGCAGTGTGGCAGAAGGGGATAGAAAGTAGGCAGGGAGTGGCTGCAGAGCATGAGTAATGCAGGGCACGAGTAAAGTGGATAGAGGGAAGCTCTTCTCCCTCTCACAAAATACCAGAACTAGGGGACATACACTGAAATTGAGGGTTGGGAGAGTAAAAATAGACAAAAGAAAATATTTTTTTCACCCAGTGCATTTTTAGTCTGTGGAACTCCCTGCCATAGGATGTGGTGATGGCATCTGGCCTGGATGCCTTCAAAAGGAGATTGGACAGATTCCTGGTTACATGGTTACAAACCATGATGGAGATGTGTAATCTCCAGGCTTAAACCCGGGGTACTTCAAGGGCCAGATGCAGGGGAGTGGTATCAGGAGACAGATATCTAGTCTCGTTAGCTCCCAGACTCATCTGGTGGGGCCACTGTGAGATTCAGGAAGCTGGATTAGATGGGCCTTTGGCTGGATCGAGCATGGCTCTTCTTATGTTCTTATGTAGGCAGCAGGGGAGCAGGGGAGCAGGAGGCAGACCTAAGTATCAACCTACTGAGACTTGAGACTTGGACTTGGGACTTGGGACCAAAGACTTGGGACTTGACTCAAGTCTGTGTACTGAGGACTCAGACTTCTTAATAAAATGCAGGTTTCATTCACTGACATTTCAGTGAACAAACCCAGATGGAATAACCTCCCTCAAAGAAAGCAAGTTAGAAAACACTGCTATAGGTCACCATCGACATTTGTGTTATAGGGAAATGAACTAAACCAGTTTGTGGTACCTTGTGTCTAACTGTTGCTTGTTACAACATTCAGGGAGTAATATGGAACCTGGATAGCTCAGTGAGTTGGCTATTTGTCTGCAAAGCAAGAAGTCTGGAGTTCGATTCCCTGCTTTGTCCCATGAGTAGAGCCAGCTGAAGTGGCCTTGGGCAACGTACTCAGTCCCAGGATGCCCTCAGCAGAAGGGAATGGGAAACCAATTCTGCATATTCTTTGCCTGAAAGAATGCAGCCCCCTGGTGCAGTGGTTAAATGCCTGCAATGCAGCTAAAACTGTGCTCATGACCTGGGGTTCAAGGTTGACTCAGCCTTCCAGCCTTCCGAGGTCAGTAAAATGAGTACCCAGCTTGCAGTGAAGGGGGGGGGGGGAATGTGTAGCCTGCATACTGTAATTAAACTGTGAACCGCCCAGAGACTACTTGAAGTGGTATGGAGCGGTATATAAGCAGAAATCTTTCCTTTGCTTTGCTTTAAAAACCCTGAAAAGGGTCTGAATGTACTTGATGAGGCATGCTTATTATTATATATATAGCCAATGGAGGGGTGGTGGCAAAAAAGCCCCCCTCCCGGCCTCCTCCGCCTTGATCTCCGTGGCTTCCGTGAGTCGTGGCTTCTATTTGTGGAGTGGCCAATCTGGATCCCATCCAGTCATTTGATCAGGCCCGCTTTCCCTTTTATGTAAAGAAGTACACTCACAACGACACGTACTACGTATCTCTCTCCGTCTTCCGAACAGTGATTTGGGTAACCAGTGGTTATTGGCAAGCCTCTTATCCTTAAATTCCCTTCTCGGTCCTGATTCATCCCCAGCTGCAAAAGAAAATTGCTTCTTCCTGAATGTTATTGGGCCTCCGTCCGACAAGCGGCTGCCACCTGCAGGCCAGAGCTGGCAAGCTCACCTGAAGGCAAGGGCAGATCAAAAGAGATGGAAAGTAATTAACTGGATAATAGGAGAATCTGCCTTCTTCTCTCTACCCCCCCCCCGCCCCTGGTTTTAATCTCAGCAGTACAGCTTAGTGCCAAGAGCCTTGCAGGAAGCTTCTACATTAAAAGCCCCTCTGTCCCTCTTGCAGGCACCTCAATCAATGCCGGGCTAGCAAAAAGGCACTCAGCCTTGGTTTATGGCAGGAGAAGGAGCGCAAGGTCCAACACTAGCACCAATCAGCACCGGCTTGATTGGGAGCGAGCTCTCTTTGCAGCACTCCCCAGTGCCTCCAGCATTGCAGAACAGCATGCTCCGATGATGCAGTGGGCGACACGCGAGCGGGACAGCTCCAGCACAATGCGGGCAGAGGAAGGCAGAGCGTGCTTTTGGCTCAGGAGGACAAAAATTAAAACCACTGCATAACAACTCTTGGAACTGCTTTAGGAGCTCTACGTTTTCCTTTCCAAAGAGTGAAGAGCTGGTTAGATGGGAGCATGGAAGGCATGGGGGGGGGGTTGTTGCATCCTAAAGGGATCTAGCAGGTTAGTTGAAGCCTTTGGTCACCTTCTCTCTCTCTTTTTTTCTCCGTGTTTAAAGGACCCTACAGTCTGCATCCAAAAACAGGGACCGCAATGCTGGTGGTTTTGCACTACGAAACTGGTCCAGTCTTTTCCAAAAAACAACAGAGGGGGGAAAAGAGGGGGTCAGAGATTGGAAGCCATGAAGGTGGGGAGGGGGGGTCTGCGTACTTCAGAGTAAAATACCTGTTAACCACTGCCCAGCAGTTTGCGTTGAATCCAGGGTGGTTTACATCCCTCCAGCGGCTCAGTGGACTAAGGCTCCAAAAACTGTTGACTGCAAAGTCGGCAGCTCGGCAGTTCGAATCCCGGTGCCACGCAGCGGAGCAGGCTCCCGCTGATAAGCCCAGCTCCTGCCAACCTAGGCATTCGAAAGCATGTAAATGCAAGTAGATAAATGGGCACTGCTGTAGAAAGCGGGAAGGTAAAACTGTGTTTCCTTCCAGCCATGCTGGCCACGTGGCCATGGACTTGCACAACATAAGAACATAAGAAGAGCCATGCTGGATCAGGCCAAAGACCCATCTAGTTCAGCTTCCTGTATCTCACCGTGGCCCCACCAGATGTGTCTGGGAGTGCACGAGACTAGATATCTGTCTCCTGATACTACTCTGCATCTTCTCCTTGAAGTACCCCAGTTTTAAGCCGGGAGATTACACATCTCCATCATGGTTTGTAACCTCTGATGGACTTTTCCTCCAGCAATCTGTCCAATCCCCTTTTGAAGGCGTCCAGGCCAGATGCCATCACCACATCCTGTGGCAGGGAGTTCCACTGACTAAACAACATGCTGGATGAAAAAATATTTTCTTTTGTCTCTTGTTATTCTCCCAGCCATCAATTTGAGTGTGTGTGTGTGTTGTGTCGTTACAGTCGTGACCGACCCTTCGTGACTCCACGTCCATGGAGTTTTCTTGGCAGGAATACTGGAGTGGCTTGCCAGTTCCTACTCCAGACACCTACAGCACCTGGTATTCCCTGGTGGTCCCCCATCCAAATACTAACCAGGGCTGACCCTGCTTAGCTTCCGAAATCAGGCGACATCGGATGTACTTAGGGCATCTAGGCAGCTTCAATTTGAGTGTATATCCCCTAGTTCTGGTATTCTGTGAGAGGAAGAAGAGCATCCCTCTATCCACTTTACTCATGCCCTGCATTATTTTGTACATCTCAATCATATCCCCCCCTCAGATGTCTTTTTTCCAGACTTATCACTGTGCCCCAGCCCAGTAACAACACTGGTTCTTCATCTTGAATACGGAGATGAGCACCACCCCTAGAGTCGGAGACAACTAGCATGCATGTGCGGGGAGAACCTTTACCTTTACCTTACATCCCTCCAGTAACGTCAGCATCTCCTTTCTTTTTTCCATAGCTCCAGGATATGGGGAATGGAGGCAGTTTGTGCATGAATCCTAGTACAGCTGGGTAAACATCTTTGGGGGAACATAAGTTTTGGGGGAACATAAGGGGAGCAAGAACGAGGTGACACAGGTGCCTCATGCGAAAGAACCCTCCGTGTCTCTCAGATTAGCTTGCAAAACAAGCACCCACCACCAGTCTAGCCGCTGTATTCTGCACCTGCTGTAGCCTCCGGACAAGGGTCAAGGGCAACCCCACGTAGAGGGCATTGCAGTAGTTGATCCTTGATATCACAAAAGCTTGCACGACTGTCCTCAGGGAGGGCTTCTCCAGGTACTGATGGATCTGGACAATCCTGCGGAGATGGATAAAAGTGGTCCTGGAGACCGCCGTCACTTGGGCTTTGAGGGAGAGGGCAGAATCCAGGACCACACCCAGATTCCTGGCCCTGTCCATAGGCTGGAGGGAACACCCCCCCCCCCAGTCTAGGGAAGGGGCCATCGTACACAGACGAGGGCACCCCGAAGAACAGAACCTCCGTCTTTTCTAGGTTCAACTTGAGCTGGTTGGTCCTGGTCCATTCCAGAACCGCCTCCAGGAACAGGTCAAGGGAGCATACTGCCTCCTCTGCAGATGAAGAAAAGGAGAGATAGAGCTGCGTGTCATCAGCGTACTGGTGGCAGCAAACTCCAAATCTCCTGGTGACGTCCGCCAGTGGCCTCATATAAACATTGAACAGTATGGGGGAGATTGTTGACCCCTGGGGCACCCCACAAGGGAGTGTCCAAGGAGCCGACAAATCATCCCCCAGCTGAACCCGCTGAACTTGGAACAAGACTGCTGTGAAACATGCATGCATCTGCCCACCATATTTGAGCTATTTTCTCCTTGAAGTGGCTTCTCTGCTGGGGTTTTTTTAGTTTATTGGTAATGATGATCAAAGGCACAGTGTTGGTTGATCAAGATGGTGTCTGAAGGACCTTACCAGCCACATGTCTCTGACTATAGACGATTCAGGCTTATTGGATTGACAAATAGGTGGGCGAGTGAAAAGATCCGATATTGATTACGGTCCAAAACAATTTGGGAGGAAATTAGCTTGACAGATCTGATTTTGTTTTAGAGATTGGCTTGATGGTCTTCCATGATTGATCTTTTGGATAACAAGCAGATGGCTGTGGAAGGGGACCTGTACGTCTTTTCTTCTCCCTCCCTCCCAGCTGTGAGATGTGCTAGTAGCTTATTCTCTATGAAAAAAAAGAAAGCAGATTGGTAATTGCGTTAGAAACCAGCCTTTGAGAATTACTTAGAGAATGGATTTGTTCCCTACAAGACTTCTGCTAAGGGTGTTGGAATCTTTAAGGCTCAACCTCACTGGATGCTAACAGGTAGTCCAAACCAATCAACCAGTCAACCAATTCAAGCCTGACCTCATACCTCCAGTCCTGTTTCAATATTTAGTGCTGGTTAATATTTAGAGAACACATCTGTTCTAGAGATGGACAAAACACAAAAAATGAAACACTGAGATTTCATTATGTAACAAAATGGAAGGATAGATTTCGCCATGAAATGAAATGAAACAAAATGCCATGTTTTCCTCTAGGAAGAAAACAAATCATCCTAGAGGAAATGGCAGGGGAGCTTCCTCAAGCTGTTCCCTGTAAGCCCCCAAAATTTGGAGAGGTTTTGGGCTCAGGGGGCTGAGTTATTAAGCTCCAAAGGAAGTGCCGCTAGGAAAATAATCTTTCTAATTGAATCAGGAAGCCGCAATAGCCCACCCCCACCCCCACAGATGAGCGATTAGTGGCTTCACTTCCGAATCCCGATTCAATTAGAAAGATTCCTAGGGGCATTCCCCTTTGGAACTTAATAATGTAGCCCCCTGACCCTCAAACCTCTCCAAATTTGGGGCTTACCGGGAAGAGCTTGAAGAAGCTCTGCTGCCATTTTAGTGCCTCTAGGACCCAGAGGAGCACAGTGTTTCATTTCGTTTCATAACAAAACTACTTTATAAATTCATTACAAACAAAACGAAATGAAACTACTAAAGAAACGAAATGAATCAAAATGCTATATTTCAATTTCCTGTGCCCATCTCTAATCTCCTCTACAGTATCATTAGTGGTATTTGTTTTTATTAGACTCATGAGTTGATTGTAATGTTCATTTCTATTTACTATGTTTTATTATGTTGTTAACCATCCAGAATATTGCTGTACACTAACGGGGTGGTATTTAAAGGCAAGATATAACTTAACAATCAACTCAAGCTCATTTTGAATGGGAAAATGTTACTAGGTGAAGACGCAGTGTTGTTACTCATTGGCCGCAACTGGTTTGCTGCGGAATTGCCCAGCCCAGGGCGCCTTTCCATTTGTCCGCACCCACCTTTTATTTTCTTCGTTTTCTTTCTTCTGCTTAGTCCATGCCTCTGAATGGAGAATTCATCATGGGCCCCGGTGCTGGGTTTGGCGCTTTTGATGGCAGTTACCATCCAGGATGTGAGACAGGTATTGTACACGAACCGCCCTTAATTAGTCCTGCAAATTAGGCGCTTTGAGAATATGCCTCAGTTCTGCTGCCGCTCACTCGCGTCGTTCTGCCCATCATAATTATCTTTCCCTCAGAGCCCTCCGAAATGTTGAAATTCTAGTCAGCGCCTTCTCTCCTATAATGGGATGCAGGCAGGCAGATGACAGATGCTGGTCGCGTGCATTCTTCCAGGGCTGTCTCCTTGAAAGGAGGTTTGTTTTGCTCTTTCCAAAGTTGCATTCATTTCAAGCCCGCTTCCTCCAGGGGATCTTCCCAGGGAATCAATCTCATCGTTTGCATTTCCACTGTGTCTAGCACAAATGCAGTGCAACTGAGACCCACATTCCCAATGCCTGAAACTTAGAAGGAATGTATTTCCCAGGGTTTGTTTTGATCAGGAGCTGAGCCCTGGAACCCCATCTGGCCTAAGCATGGTTCACTTGGGTTCTCACTGCATAAGAACATAAGAAGAGCCATGCTGGATCAGGCCAAAGGCCCATCTAGTCCAGCTTCCTGTATCTCACAGTGCCCCCACCAGATGCCTCTGGGAGCAGACGAGACTTGATATCTGTCTCCTGATACCACTCCCCTGCATCTGTTCCTTGAAGTACCCTGGTTTTAAGCCTGGAGATTACACATCTCCATCATGGTTTGTAACCTGTGATGGACTTTTCCTCCAGGAATCTGTCCAATCCCCTTTTGAAGGCATCCAGGCCAGATGCCATCACCACATCCTGTGGCAGGGAGTTCCACAGACTAACAACGTGCTGGGTGAAAAATATTTTTTTGTCTGTTCTTGCTCTCCCAGCCTACAATTTGAGGGGATGTTCCCTAGTCCCCTGGGGAAGGTTAAGTAAGTAAGACTATTAATTTAATTTAGCATGTTTTATATGAGCTTAAATCGCCTGAGTTTATGCAGTCAAGCAGGACATGCATATCAACTATTTTGAAAAAAAAGTAAGGCTAATAACAAGTGTTAGTGTTAGTTAATATGTACATATGGATCATTAACAGTGAATCATGAGCACATCAACAGTGGGCATAACCACAGGGCAGTTGACCTTTAGAGGCTTTGGACTGTAGCATTCCACTCATCAACTCCAGCCAGCCAGGCCAAAAGTAAGACACGGGGATTGTAATCCAAAACATCAGAAGAGTTTTAATCTATCTGATCCAGAGGAGGAATACGCTTCTGCTGTGTCAAGTGAATCACAGAATCACAGAATCATAGAATCATAGAGTTGGAAGAGACCTCAAGGACCATCTAGTCCAACCCCCTGCCATGCAGGAACCCTATCACAATATTTCCGACAGATGGCCATCCAGCCTCTGCTTAAAAACCTCCAAGGAAGGACACTCCACCACCCTTTGTGGGGGGAGCATATTCCACTGCCGAACAGCTCTAACCATCATGAAGTTCTTCCTAATGTTCAAATGGAATCTCTTTTCCTGTAGTTTGAAACCATTGCCACGAGTCCTAGTCTCTGAAGCCATTTAAAACAAACCTGTTCCCTCTTCAATATGACATCCTTTCAAATATTTAAACATAGCTATCAGCCTTCTTTTTGTAAGGCTAAACATTCCAAGCTCCTTAACCCGCCCCCCTGTAAGATATTTCTTCCAGACCCTCATTCATCTTGGTCGCCCTCCTCTGGACCCATTCAAGATTGTCAACATCCTTTTTAAACTGAGGTGTACACAAATGGACACAGTACTCCAGGTGGGGTCTGACCAGAGCAGAATAGAGTGGTACTATCACTTCCCTTGATCTACACACTGTGGTTCTGTTGATGCAACCAAGAATCGCATTGGCTTTTCTGGCCGCCGCATCACACTGCTGACTCATGTTCAATTTGTGGTCCACCAAGACTCCCAGATCCCTTTCATAGGTACTATTCTCCAGCCATGTATCCCCCATCCTATATCTGTGCAATTCATTCTTTTTACCTAGATGTAGCACCCTACATTTCCCTCTGTTGAAATCCATTCCGTTAGCTGTTGAAGTCAAATACAACAGTGGAAGAAGCAATACAAGCAGTGGCATGGTTCCTCTAGTGATCATACATTTCACGAATGAACCTGCTTGAGTGCCAAGGTCATCAAGGGAGGCCTTCCTCTCGGTCCTGTCACTTTCACAGAAGGGGACCTGGGAGAGGGTGTTCTCTGTTGCTGCTCCCAGACTCTGGAACTCCCTCCCACTGGATGGTAGAGTGGCCCTATCTTGATTATCCTTCCTTAAGCAGGTGAAGACCTTTCTCCTCATGCAAACTTTTCCTGAGTGTCTGGCTGCTGAGTGGACTTGTATCCATGAATCCTTTTAGTATTGTATACTCACTGTTATTAGCTTAAAGACTGGCTTTTAATTGCTGTAAGCCACCTTGGGTCCTTCTAAAGGAGAAAGGCAGGTTAAAGATAGTTTTAAATAAATAAATAAATAAATAAATAAATAAATAAATAAATGGCTGATGCAACAAACACAAACCACACTTGCTGTGGAATGAAGTTCTAATTAATGGCAACACAACTTATTTAACGGCTTGCGTTGATGTGAGAGAAGAATCAAATGGTTAGGTTTGTGGTGGCTTTATGTTAAGGTTGAAATCAGGATGTTCACTAATGGCACCAGTTCTGGGCTATCAGACTTGACAGAACTAAGCACAATCTATTTGGTTTATATGTGTGTATATGTAAAAAAAATGCAGAGCTTCTCCAGTTAATTATTGTGCATTCATGTCAACACAATGAGCGCAGGGAAATTATTTTTCAAGCTCCCAGAACCCTCCAACCAACATTTATTTATTTATTTATTTATTTATTTATTTATTTCTAGGCTGCACCAATTTCCCAGAAGGGACTCTGGGCGGTTTACACAAAAGCCAAATAAATAGTCAACAATTAAAATCAAACAAACCAATAAACAACAGAGAAAATAATCAATCAATAGCAGCAACAATAATCAATAACATATGTTCCCTGGGAGTTTTCATCTCCAAAAAGGACTTTTGCAAGATTGGAACTAATTTATTTTTTTATTTTTTTATTATATTTCTATACCGCCCATCTACCAATGGAACTCCGGACGGTTCAACTAAGTGCTTTCAGACAAAAAAACTGAATATATTAAGAGCTGCTCCACTTCCTTCCCTAGAGGAGTGACTAAATAAGCCGATTTACCTATAGCTCCTTCTTCTGCAGGAATTTTGTCTCTGATGAACAAGGTGCTGAAGCTTTATCTGGTAATCCGGAAACAACAGTCCCAGTCAATCAGATCTGACCAGTAGTGAGACTTAATTTCTGTTCCAAGGGCCTTGCAGTCTTTGGTTCGAATGAACATGCTAGATTATGTGTAAACGCATGACTGCACCATAAATATTAAACAGAAGGAAGGTTATTAATGAATTAAATATGAATTTGAGTAATACACTGTGTACTACAGCCCCATTGTATTGTTGATTTTCATATTAAATGCTGCAGAAGAGGAACTGTGGGAAATAGTCTGAAGTCAGCAGGTTTACAGTTGTATTTGAAAAGAGCTCTGGAAGGAAGAAGAGACCCAACTCAATGACCAACAGAAGAGTAATAAACATGTCAGCCTTAATGTCTTCCACAGCCTCCCACAAGCCTATTCCTTTGAAATACCTTCTCCAGCAGCTTCTCTAAGGTCTATGTGGCGCCCCTTAATAAATTTGGAATAATAAACCAGATATTGCAGTGGTGTGTGGTGGCTATAAACCTCAGATCATTGTGTGAAGTTCCTTGCATTTGGGGGTGGGGGGGATGGGATAGCTTAAATCCAGCCATTGGCTTTGAACAAGCACCCTCAGCCAAGGAGTGGCTATTTTCTTGGTTCTGGCGAAATGCGAAAGGAAGGACTTAGCATCAATTGCTGGATAACTCTGTGTTTTAGTTGTCTGGTCATGGAGCCAGAGGTCGGGAGTACAATTCCCTAATGCATCTTCTCATTAACAGGGGCTGGGTTAAATCAGGCATGTCCAAAGTATGGCCCAGGGGCCAAATGCGGCCCTATTTAAAATTTTGAGTGTCCCTCAGCCTCTTCTCCCCACTGGCTCAGCCTTTCACTCATCCACGCTGGCCGGCCCTTCCCCATGCTGGCTAGGGATGACAGCTTGCAGTTTTATGGTTTGCCTGCCCTCCCAGCGCCCTTCCATCCCCTCAGCCACCCGTCCTGCCTACTTGCTCCTGACTCCATTGCTGCAGTGTCTTCCTCACCATCTTATTTATTTATTTATTTATTTATTTATTTATTTATTTATTTATTTATTTATTTATTTATACAACTTATATGCCACCCACTCCCCAAAGGTCTCTGGGCAGCTTACGATCAAAAAATTAAAACAGCTAAAAAATAGAATATCAATAAATAATTAAAACAATAATAAAAAAAACCTTACACTAAAATCATTACACTGAAATTGCCATCAGAGGACCCACAATCTATATTGTGTCAATTAAAAAACTTCTGGAACAGTAAGGTTTTTACTTGGCACCAAAATGTCATCAGTGCTGGCACCAGTCAGATCTCACTTGGGAGGGTATTCCATAGCTTGGGGCCAGCTGCCGAAAAGGCCTTATGTTTACAAAGCCATCCCTCTCATCTCCTTGAGGGGTGGCTCTTTCAAGAGGCCACCCTGGCTTGATATTAATTGCCGGGTAGGTTCATATGGAAGGAGGCGGTCCTTCAGGTATCTAGGTCCTAAGCCTTGCAAGGGAGGACAGCATATGCGAGCAGTGGTCTGTCTTGGGTGCGTGTGGGCCGATTCCTGGGCCATGCAACAGACGCCGGGCCCATGGGCATCTGGAAACCGGAGCATTTGTGTCTGTTGCAGATGCCATGCCCTTTCTTCCCCCTTCAGGCTGAATGGTCAGCCCCCACACATTTTCACCTCACCAAATTTGACCCCCCCCCCTTGCAAAAAGTTTGGACATCCCTGGGTTAAATGATCCATATAGTGTCCTTTCCAGCTCTGCAGTTCTAAATGGTCAAGCTGAAGATGAAAAAGTGGCCTAGGCGAAAACAAGGATGGGCTTCAGCAACCATGCTCTGGGTGGCTATGGAGGAAAGAAGGAGGGAGGAGGGAGGAGGAAGAAGCAGAGAGGCAGCATCAAGACTGATTTCTGCCCATTCTCTGTTATAATCAGCCTTGTTTGTAAGGCTTTCCAACACACTATGGCAGTCACTTCATGTCCATTTTGTCTCTGTAAGTGTTGCGCTTTGGACCGGTACAAAAAAAATATCTACTTTCACATCTATCAAGCAACAGCTGAAATTTGTCTAGACCACGCCCCCGGAGTGGGATCAGAGTGTGACAGTACTGTACCTGGCACTAGGTTGGGGTATTCTCTTGTCACGGTTTGTTCCTGGTTCCTGTTCGGAGACAAGGGACTGTGTGGTAACAACCGTCACGCAACAACCAGTGCCCAACTAGTGGTCAGCAGCTGAAGCGGCATTTGACATTAGTTTCCCTATGGGAAACACCATGCAGAGCAAATGTTTATTTTAAAAAGTACTAAAAATTCTGTAGCATTGACATGTAAATCCTGGAAGACCAGTAAATCAAAATATCAAAAAAGTTTTATTTACGATATATTTTAAAAGGGTTAAGAAAGCAAAACAAATTCAGAATTTGTCACGGAACAAGACTGTGAAGTAACAGTCGTCATGAGACAAGTTATCACGACCATGAAAAAATGGAAACAGGGACAAAACCACGTGATCGCGCCCAATGCTGTCACGGTACAAAACTAGTCATGGAACAAGGAGGGATGTGAAGTAACCGTCTATGTTCCTGAAGGCATATGATACATGCATGTGAATGGTAGAGATCTCACCGAAGTTCATAATCAATGGCTCAGAATATGAATTGCAGGGAGGCACCATGACCCTCTCAATTACTCTTTGGTTTTAGAATTTAATCTGAGTCATAGAAGAACTCCAAGCTACCTCTTGCCAACCATCCCCTTCTCCCTGTTGCAACTGTTCCACAGGGGTTGAGGTCAGACAGAAGGTGAAAGGAAGGGAGTATTTTTCTCCTGCTCTTGTTTGAGGCAGCTAGGCAGACACCTGACAGACTGGGAAACAAGGCCTCCTGACACCAGCAGGCCAGTCAAATACAGAAATAAGAGACACATGGG
>JAHTLZ010000225.1:2709362-2721374 GCA_023846285.1 Phrynocephalus versicolor | reverse complement strand
CCATGCCATGCGGTGCGGGCGGGGGATCCAAAATGGGGCGGCGAACGCAATATTGTTTTTGAAATCGTGGTCCAAAAACACACAAGCACAACAGAAACACGCGGAAATTTATAAACTGCCAGATTTTTCACAGTAGCAGTGGGTTTTTTCTTGCAACAAAATGTCTCTCCTCTCCTCCTCTGTCCTCCATTGATTTTATTTTATTTTATTTACACCTGCGCAATGATGGGCTGGCCGAGTGGCCATGGCCAGCCATGTGGGAGTGGATGACCATGCAAATTTTTGGAGCCATCCCACCAATCGCATGGCCACTTGGCCATGGAGACTTCTGGGATGTGCCAAAAAGTCCCCTAAAACCTGCCCTAGCCCCCTAACCCTAACCCTAATCCTTGACTCCTTACCCATACGTCACAGACTGTCTTCTTAGTGGGTCAGAGAGGCACCCAGAGGTGCAACCAACTAGCCCACCATAACCTTACCCGTCACTAGCCTAACCCTAGCCCTTGCACTAACCCACCTTAACCCTAAGCCAGATCTACTTGCATTGCACTACACGCAAGTACGATTCCCTTCTTTGCGGGACATGGCAGGTGCGACCCAGTCCTTGACGGAGGGTCGTACCAGTGGACTGGTCTCACTGTCTGCAATAGTGGTATGCATATCCATATGGCTATGCATGCCATTTTGCAGCAGCAGGTGAGGAGGGGAGACCCCCCATGTTGAGGGGTCTCTTGGAGCCTGCTGCTTCCCCTTCCTAGTGGGTGATGATAGGAGGCACCCACGGGTGCCTCCAGGAGCCCGCTTTCCCTTCCTAGCGGGCCAGAGGAGGCACCCACCCCACAGAGGTGCCTCCAGGAGCCCGCTATCCCCCCAAAAAACCCAGTGCTAACAAAAACGAAAAAACGAACCGACTAATTTTTGCGAATTTTCGCGAAAAATGGAAACGAGCCGAAACGGAACCGGCCCGACTAACGACAACTCGAAAAATTTTTTTTTCAAGTCATGCCCATCTCTAGTTACCACATCTGTTCCATACACGTGAGCCAATATTGTTCCCATTAGCTTCAACACCCAGCACACATCAAAATAAATACCTCAGAGAAGGGAGACAAACCTTTAACATGTTAGATGTCTGTGAACCTTCTCAGTCATCCAGGTGAGTTTATCCGGAAGCTGAGTCATGGCAACTGGACTTCTTTTCTTGAGAGATTGAAATGTTTTGCTGTTCATCCAAGCAGCTTCGTCAGTCTGAGGAAGGTTAGTGGTGAGTCCTCCATTTTTTATTTTACCTTGATTTCTAGAGATTGGCATGGAATGAATTTTTAATTCATTTTGTTATTCGTTATTCGTTTGTTAGCTAACAAAATGAATAACGATCCAACCCATCAAAGGAAAACGAAATGAAATGAAACAGAAAGTTCCATTTTGTTTCATTTCGTTTTTTTGTCCATCTGTCCCCCCCCCCCCATCTCCTACCTTGTCGCCACCACCTTGTCTGGAATTATGGCAGCCTCAGCAGGCCAGGAGGAGGGGAAGCCCCTTATTGGGACTTTAATTTTTTTTAAAAAAATATTTATGGGTTTGGCCCATGAGCCAGTGGGCCAGGAGCGGAAAAAATAAAAAAATAAATAAAACCCAGGTGTGGGGAAGCTAGCGCCTCTAAGCTGTGCAGAAGAAAAGCCCCCAGCATGGAGACTTTTAAAAAATAAAAAAAAAATTAAATTTAAATTTAAAAAAGGAGTACCGACCTGGCCCCTGGGGCCATGTGGTCGGCACTGGAAAAATAAATGAATAAATAATATAAAATAAGCGCTGGGCCTCCAGAGGTGGTGGTAGGATCGTCCACTGCTGCCTGGTGCAGCCACGGCCAGGGCTTTGGAGGCGGCGCTGAGGCCTCCCGCTGCCTGGTGTGGCAACTGCTGTGCCTCTGGAGGCGTGGTGGAACGGTCCACCACCGCCTGGTGCAGCCACAGGATGGTCCACCACTGCCCGGCGCGGCCGTGCCCGGGGTTTCAGAGGCTGTGTTGAGGCCTTCCGCTGTCCGGCGAGGCCTCCCACTATCCAGCTGGGCCACTGCCACGGCCTTCTGAGCTGCCGCCACCACTGGTGGGATTGCTGCCGCCGCCAAAGCCGTACAAACCTGAACCAAACAGAACCAAGGGTGGGCCCAAAAGAGAATGAACCAAACAATCAGTTTTCTGTTTCATGCCCACCTCTATTAATTTCACATCACCCTGGTCTGAATAGGCTCATAACCCGAATGGGCTCATTAGGTTGGCAATAGCCTGAATAGGTTCATAGGTGGACCATGATCTGAATAGGCTCCTCAGCTGGATCATGGCCTAGAGTTCATTAAATTCCCACCTATGCAACCTGTTCCAACACCCATAAAGTATTAGCTATGGTCTTGCAGGTGGAGGTGTGAAGTGCTTCTGTTTTGTCTGGGGACTGATGAAAGGGCAGCTTGATAAGTAGCAGACAGATTTCCTCAGTCCCCCACCTCTGTTGAGAGAGGGGGTTTCAATGCTCACATCAATGGCTTCCGTGACCCCTCTCTCAAACCACCTATCTTCTCTGTCTAATATGTGTACATCCCCATCTTTCAATGATCGCCCTTTGTCCTTCAAATGGAGGTCCACTGCTGATCCTGGTCCTGAGCTGTTGCCCCTTCTATGTTGGGCCATCCTCCTGAGTAATGGCTGTTTAGTTTCTCCCATGTAGAAGTCTGCACGCCAGATGTTTTCAACTTCAGTTCTCAAAAAACCCCTACCTGGGTTGCCATTGAGGGTGGTTGGCCAAGATATCTGGAGTGCTGAAAGTCTGCCATCCTTGGCCTTGATCAGTGCTTGGAGTCTCAGCTATTCTTGGACAAAAACTCCCAGAAATCTTCACCACTAGCCATGTTGGCCAGGATTTCTAGAACATCTGGGGACCCAAAGCCGGGCACCAGTGGGAACCACTGGAAACAATAGAGTGAGCAATGTGTCAGGACTATATACCAGCTGGCATGTGGGGGTATGGCTTTTGGGCTCCGGGACTCCCAGAATTCCCCAGCCAGTATTGGTCAGGGGATTTTGGGAGTTGTAGTCCAGAAATCTTTTCCAGGCTTTGCACTGTTGCACCAAAAGCAGCAGCTTCCTTGGCTGCCTTTCCATTATTCATATGCAAAATACCCTGTAAGTGGCCTCCCTAGTTCTGGGACAAGTGCTCCTGGGACTGAAAATTAGTAATAATGTTGTGTGTGTGTTGTATCGTTACAGTCGTGACCGAGTCTTCATGACTCCATGTCCATGGAGTTTTCTTGGCAGGAATACTGGACTGGTTTGCCAGTTCCTACTCCAGGCGCCTACAGCACCTGTTATTCCCCGGTGGTCTCCCATCCAAGTACTAACCAGGGCCGACCCTCTTAGATTCTGAAATCAGGCAAGATCGAATGTTAGTGATAGCTTTATTATGGGTGACCTTGTAGCTCTTGTTGATTTATATAGGGTAGATCCTGAAGAACAATCTCTAACCTTGCCCTGTGCCCCCATCAGGAGAGCTACCTCCTAGGAAGCCTTGCAGCAAGAAGTGAAAGCTTGAAGGAAGGAGGAGCCAGCCTTTCTCCTGGAGATTAAAAAGCAGATTTTTTTCTTCAGTTATGTGTTTGTAGTCCTGGGGAATTATTATCCCCAATTATTCATGGGGAATTATTGGAGAATTTTTGGATTTGGAGTCCACAAAACCTGAAGAGGAGTGGTGCATCCTTAGTTGGCGATGGGAGGTGAGCTGAGCTGCAGCCTCCTAATAATTGATACGGAAACAATCATGGTTTCCAGTGATGTTGAGTGAAGATCCTTTTCACAAGGCTGCCCATTCCAAGAGTACCTTATAAAGAGATGGTGTGGCTTCTGAACATAACATGCTTGCAAAGCCCTTGGAGTGGCTGAGAGTGCCACACAGAGGTAACAGAGGGTAGTGTCAGATGGTGACATCAAGAGAGCATTGGATTGCTTCTCAAAAAGTATTACTGCCAGGATACAAAGGGGCTATTTACCATTGCCTTTACAGCTGGTTCTGATCAAATCAGCCCACTCCAAGAATAGAGCAGTTCTGCCTCAATAAAGATCTGGACCAGGCACTGAGCAGGATCTGCCTGGTTTGCACTCTGGAGTACATGGTTTGGTCCTCAGCAAATAGAGAGCTCTAGACTAGTGGTTCTCAACCTATGGGTGCACAGATGTTCCTGGACTGCAACTCCCAGAAACTCCTTCCAGCACAGCGAGTAGTGGAGACTTCAGGGAGTTGCAGTCCAGGAACATCTGGGGATCCACAGGTTGAGAACCACTGCTCTAGACTGTGCTATGCTCCAAAGAACATTCTAAATAACCCTCTGACTGCACGAAGAGGTGTATATTTACTTCCAATGTACAGTATGTACTTTCATGCCAAATACAGATCTTTATCACCAGTCCTCTTCCAAGGCACAAGCACCAGGCCAGTCCAAGGAAATGTGACCAACTCCATATTTTCTGATTTGCAGCCCTAACTGGGAAGTCTATGTTGTCTATCTACTTGGTCTGTCCACACTGTGAAATGTGGTGCTATCTGGGCCTGGTGCTTAAAAGGTCCTTATCTCCTGCAAAATCGATTTTAATTCTTGGTACCTGTCCGGGGAAGGCAGAACCAAGAGCTATTTCGCATCTCAATGAATCATCCACCCAAAATTGTATGCCTTAGGCCTGTGCCACAGTCACCCCCCGCCATTTCACGGTTCAGGTACTGCGGTCCAACTACATCGCAGGATCGCAGTACCTGTACCTCGGAGCTGCATGTGGTGGTGGTGGTGGCCGATCGGGTCACTCCGTGCCGCCCCCCCCCGTGCTCCTCTGAGAAGCTTTGGAGCCGCGTGTGGGGGCAGCAGGGGGTGATTGGGTCGCTCCGCGCCACCCCGCGCTCCTCCGAGAAGCCACAGAGCTGTGCAGGGGGGAGAGAGGGGGCAATCGGGTCACTCCGCGCCCCCCCACTCCTCCGAAAAGCCTCGGACAGGTGTGCGATCGCCCCCCGCCCCCAGGCCCCTCCACCCACTTCCGCATATTGCGGATTTTCATGCATCATGGGTGGGATGGGTCCCTAACCCCCCCATAGTCGGTGGGGGGGTGACTGCATAACGATTTGAGCCTGCTCTTAAAGGGGGGAGATGGATTTTTCTAAGCAGAAACACGAGTGGACGAGGTCTTGTGTTTTCTCATGATCAGAAGGGTCTGAAGGCAAGGAAGCAGAAATTGTATCAGACTTCTCTTTCACCTACGTTCTCCTGAAAAGGGTTTTCTTTTTTTAAAGTGCCTCTCCCTTTGTTGTTCCTACTTTTCTGAAATTCATTGAGATTCTATGTTCTTCTCCTTGGTCGGTTATCAGCACTGGAGGGCAGGGGGCATTATTGGCTGATTCTGATTAAGGCTCGGGGTGGGGGGGAATAAACCAAAAGAAAAGGGAAGGGAAGCCAAGCAATGGTTACAGAGATGGTTGCTTGGTTTAGCAGCAAAACTTTCTTCCTCCCTGCTTCCGTGAAAGGGACTGAGAATCCTTATAGATATGTATGACAGCAAAACCGGGTCTGAGTCACAGGAGGCTGTTTTGATCTAAGAAGAGAGGGTGTCAGGCAAAACACGACCGCATGCACGAATACGACAAGCAGAAGAGGGTTTTCGGGCGGCATAAATCAACGCAGGTTAGCCCCTTGGTATTTGGGACTCAGGGTTTCCTCTGCTAGTGAGGATTAATTCGTGATGCATTAGCATCAGCGGAGAGAGTTTTAAGGTCACTTGCTGGAAAGATTTTAATTAAAGCCGTGATCAATTCTGTCAGCGTGCTAACAAAGCACATTCTGTTCCCTTCCTGCAGGAGCCCATGTTCCATCACCCGAGAAGAGAAACGTGTCAGGGAGACAGAACTGTTCAGAGAAGTAACTAGGTGTGCGCTGGACTCACTCACGATGGCAGGAAGTCCCCAGTGAATTGGGCACGCGGGGAGGCGGGGGGGGGGGAGAGAGAACAGAGAACAAAGAACCAGGGCTGTAAACGAGGGAAGAGCAACCGGGTTTTTGCCCCCCCCCCAGCACCAGAACGTAGAGGACCCCGGAATCAAGAGATGAGTTGCCCAGCGAGGAGAACAAATAGCAGTGGCACCTAGCCCTGTTCACTTCATTTTATTTGTGTGTGTGTGTGTGTGTGTGTGTGTGTGTGTGTGTGTGTGTGTGTGTGTGTGTGTGTGTGTGTGTGTGTGTGTTGCATTGTTACAGTCATGACCGACTCTTCGTGACCCCATGTCCATGGAGTTTTCTTGGCAGGAATACTGGAGTGGTTTGCCGGTTCCTACTCCAGGCACCAACAGCACCTGGTATTCCCTGGCGGTCTCCCATCCAAGTACTAACCAGGGCCGACCCTGCTTAGCCGCCGAAATCAGGCGAGAGTGGATGTGCTTAGGGCATCTAGGCAGCTTCATTTTATTTATTTTTTGGCGGGGGGCATATACTTCTTTTTAATGGGGGCTCATGCCCATGCCTCCTAAGCAGACGGGATGGTGGAATGGTCCTGCTTGCCCCACATGCTTGAGTGGGTACTTAAAGGTATTCCCTAAGACACAGAAGGATGCTGATTCTCCACCCCCAACCTCGGGGCTTTGCCATTGTCCCCTGTGAGGGAAGCGGGGGCCCTTTGGCTTTCTCCTTCAAGAGGACTGGTAATCTTGACTTCATTCATTCATTCATTCATTCATTCATTCGTTCATTCATATTTATGTGCTGCCTTTCTCCCCATAGGGGAGCGAGTTCTCATAGCCAGGGCTGGATTGCAATAGGCTGTTGCTCAACCCCATTCCACCAGGATGGAGAAGAAGGAACGAAGGAAAGGAGGGCCAGCTCTATTGAGCATGGCTTCTCCCCCCACGGCCACTTCTCAAGTAGAGAAACCTCAGACTATGAAGAACCTGCTGGGGTTTTTGCAGCCTCACTCACTGCCAAAAGAAGGTGCATTTGGGAGGGATCTTTCTAGATTGGGGTGACCGTCAATGTATCCAGCACAGACCCATAGTTCCCTTTAGTCTGTTGAAGTCTGTCGTTGAAAGCAGTCACGCTTGCACGTCTGCTGTTTGATCTGTTCAATTGTAAGTAATGGAGCCTTTTCATTCTTTCTGCCACAGAAGTCTGGGAGTGAGTTTTTTTGAGATGATAAATGTCAGGAAAAGAATGCACAGACATACAAGAGGTGAAGACCCAGGGGGCACACACAAAGTGGTGGCAGATAGGCTCAGTTTTCCTATTAAAAGATTTTAATGAGATTCCTGAGAAGGGGCAGAGTTGCGCAGAAGAGGAAACGGAGGCTGGAGCTAAGCCGGACTTGTTTGTGCAGAAATGAAAAGGACGTGTTCAGTGCAAGAATGAGATGGCAGGGCTAAAGCATGGCTTGGGTGCATCCTCCACAGAACAAAGAGAGCCCTGATCTTGCTCCTCTATGCTGGAATATAGACAGAAATATCAAATTGTTGGATAGCTCAGTGGTTTAGCTCTCTGGCTGTGGAGCCTGAGGTTAGGGGTTCAATTCCCCTGCTGTGCCTCCTTGACAGGACCTGGGCTTTATGATCCATAGTGCCCCTTCCCACTCTGCAGTTCTAAGAGGATGATGATGATGATTACTTGAAAAAGAGTGTATGTGTGTGTTGTGTCATTACAGTCATGACCGACTCTTTGTGACCCCATGTCCATGGAGTTTTCTTGGCAGGAATACTGGACTGGTTTGCCAGTTTCTACTCCAGGGGCTTACAGCACCTGGTATTCCCTGGTGGTCTCCCATCCAAGTACTAACCAGGGCCGACCCTGCTTAGCTTCCGAAATCAGGTGAGATTGGATGTGCTTAGGGCATCATGACCTTTTAATGCCACACTTCAAGTGAAACACAATGGAGTCCAAAGCACTAGGCCATGACCCCAGAAAAATCCCCCCCCTTTTTAAGCATACCACCTAGAATACACCAGTGATTCCAGGCACCTTCACATCGGAGAAAAAAGACTTGCCAGTGAAGCCCATGTTTATCTCGAGACGACCAATCGCTAAACGCAGCAAGGAAATTTGCAAGCTATAGGAGGCACAACAAACATTGGTGTGAAGTCAGATGCACCCTGCATTTACGAAACACTGACTTCTAATAGGTGTGCTCTCTCGGTAATGCATAGGTTGAGGCTGAGACTCAATCTTGGTGATACTCGGTCTGGGTACCACCTTTGGACCTTGCTAGCATGGACCCCATATAACTCTTGCTCAGGGCTTGGGAAAGTTGCTTTCCCATACCCTTGAGCCGGCATGGTCAAGCACAGTGGTGGCGAACCTATGGCACGGGTGCCAAAGGTGGCACTTGGAGCCCTTTCTGTGGGCACCCAACATCGCCCCTTCATAGCCACCTGTATACAGGTTAAATTACTGTATTGGCACTTTGCAAAAAAAAAATTAGTGGGTTTTGAATTGCAGTTTGGGCACTCGGTCTCCAAAAGGTTTGCCGTCACTGGTCCAGCAAAACTAGTGGTGTTGCGTGGGAGCTTTTTTTGGGACTGCAGGGCTCATCAGGCTGGGATGGTGGTGGTTCTGGAAGCTGTAGTCCCCCAAAAGGAACATTTTATGAGGCCCAGAGCACCTGCTGCCTGGGATAAGAAGGGCTCTGGGAAAGGCACTGACCTAGGAGGAGGAGGGTGGCCAAGGCTATTTTGGGAGTACAATACCTGCCTTGCCCTGGGTGCTGGTAACCCATGCTAGGCCACTGGGGACAGCCGTGATTTCCACTCGGAAACGCAACTTTTCTAAGAACATAAGAAGAACCATGCTAGATCAGGCCAAAGGCCCATCTAGTCCAGCTTCCTTTATCTCACAGTGGCCCCACCAGATGCGTCTGGGAGCGCATGAGACTAGATATCTGTCTCCTGATACCACTCCCCTGCTGCAGGCCCTTGAAGTATCCTGGTTATAAACCTGGAGATTACACATCTCCATCATGGTTTGTAATCTGTGATGGTTTCTAACCTGCGATGGAATCTGTCCAATCCCCTTTTGAAGGCATCCAGGCCAGATGCCATCACCGCATTCTGTGGCAGGGAGTTTCACAGACTAACAAATGCACTGGGTGAAAAAAATATTTTCTTTTGTCTGCTCTCACTCTCCCAGCCCTCAATTTGAGTGCATGTCCCCTAGTTCTGGTATTTTGTGAGAGGGAGAAGAGCGTCCCTGTATCCACTTTACTCATGCCCTGCATTATTTTGTACGTCTGAATCATATCCCCACTCAGGCACCTTTTTTCTCACTGTTTTTAATTTGGAAATTACCTTTATGTTGTGGTGGTGGTTCCACACTTGGTCTTGAGGACATATCGGTCCCTCCTTTGCTTGCAAGTCTAATTTCACAGATGTAAGAACATAAGAACATAAGAAGAGCCGTGCTGGATCAGGCCAAAGGTCCATCTAGTCCAGCTTCCTGTATCTCACAGTGGCCCCACCAAATGCGTCTGGGAGCGCACAAGACTAGATATCTGTCTCCTGATACCACTCCCCTGCATCTGGCCCTTGAAGTACCCTGGTTTTAAGCCAAGAGATTACACATCTTCATCATGGTGTGTAACCTGTGATGGACTTTTCCTCCAGAAATCTGTCCAATCTTCTTTTGAAGGCATCCAGGCTAGATGCCATCACCACATCCTGTGGCAGGGAGTTCCACAGAATAACCCCACGGTGAGTAAAAGAAATATTTTCTTTTGCCTGAATTCTACTTCTTGGTAAACTAGAACTGATTTCTGCTTTTGGGTTGGGTTACCTCTAACGTTGCGTTTGGCCCTTAAGTCATGTCGTCTGTCTGCAGAAAGGCACGGCTGGTGTGCAAATCCCTCTCCTCTCTTCTCTGTAAAACAGGGCATCCACCAGTGCCTTTTCTTTCTTTCTTTCTTTCTTTCTTTCTTTCTTTCTTTCTTTCTTTCTTTTTCTTTCTTTCTTTCTTTCTTTCTTTCTTTCTTTCTTTCTTTCTTTCTTGCAAAAGGAGACCGAGGACTGAGCTGCTGGAAGAGCTGTGGGTGGTTTATCTTGTCCACTGTAGTTGACTGGCTCAGGACTGCCCTTAAAATAGCCTCTTGTGCTGCCTTCCTCCGCAGCACCCTCAAGAAGAGTGCAGTGCGTAGGGAACAAGCCGACATGTGGCTGATATTATCCTGAGTGCTCTGACGTGGGGTGGGGGTGGGGGGGAGAGATTGCTTTGGTAATGGGTTTTGCCTTACGATGATGTATTGCTGTACTGGGAGCCAGAAGAGAACGTGTAGCGGGTTGGAATGTCAGGATTTTTTTTTCCCTGTCCATAGTTCCACCTGCTGGTCATGTCTTTGAACAGCAGCCGCTTTTAACAAGATTAGCAAGATTCCAGTGACATTCTTTCAAAGGAAATGGCAACCAACTGTTGAGCAAAGCCAGGCGTGCTGCTTATAGACCACCCCATAGCGCTTAAAGCTTTCTCTAGGTCAGGGTTGTCTAACTTTGAACAGGCCGAGGTCTACTGTTTCTGGCTCAAAGTGCCTGAGGGCTACTACACTAAAACCTCTACTTATGAATTTTATCTGTTCAGAGCAAGAAGGGTGGGAGGAAGGAATTCTCCAGGGGAGAAGAAGAGGGGAGACATCACGCAAAGGAGGTGGACACACCTCCATCCCGCCTCTTGCTGTCTCCTCCCCTCCCTCTGCTCCACACTAGCGACTCCGCTGGTCACGAAACAGTGGCATGCCAATCATCTGGCCAGGAGGGGGAGCAGGGGACTGTGCCACAGCCCTGGAGCTGCCCCACTCGGCTGAGACAGTGGGCTGGCAGACCCAGAACTTTGCTGGAGCAGTGGTGGTTCTTGGCGTGGGGGAGGGAGGGGTGGAGAACTTATCCCCTCACTTTTAAAATTGATGGCTGGCAGGCTACTTTTGAACCCTTCGTGTCTACCTGTTGGGCAGGCCTGCTCTAGGTGGTTTACAATTTAATTATGCTGACTGCCACCCCACCACCAACAAATTGGGTATTCAATTTTCCAACCTTGAAAGGTCAGAAGGTTGAGTTAACCTAGAGCTGGCTACCTGAGCCCAGGATTGAACTCTGTTGGTGAGCAGAGTCTTTGTAGCAGTACTGCAGTTTAACCACCATGCCACAGTGGTAAAGATGCATCATGAAACAGCTGGAACAGGCTGTGGTACATGTTGCATATAAGCTTTGTAACAAGACTAGGAAGAGAATTGTTACCAGTAGTGTGATGTCTGGTTGCAGTAACCTACTGGATGAGGGTGAATACACTGAAACTTAATCCAGACAAGATGGTCAATAGGGAGGCAGCCTGCGTTGCTGGATGGGGTGACACTCTTCAAATGACTACCTCCATCCTGACTACCTGAAGCTTGTGATGGAAGAAGTGATGTCCCAAGCTTTTGCATGAGAAGTACTGTACTTGAGCGCTTGGGACCAGATCTGTCCCCATCTGCTTGGGTATGAGTGAAACTCTGGGATTCTCCAGATGAGCCCCTTACATCACACTCTTGGTTGAATTCTCAGTTTTCGTACAAATTCTGCTCCTGATCCCAGGAAGATGAGATGCCTCTCTTGAGGCTTCAATCTCATCAGTAAACACTGAGGAGCCTTTGGCCCGTCGGATGTTCTGCTCCTTGAAGCTTCAGCCAGCACATCCAATGGTCAGATATTTTGGGAACCAGAAGTTCACAACATCTGGAGGACCAAAGTCAAGAGAATCACTGGTTTAAACTAAAGTAGCTTGGTATTCCAGTCTCCGTTTTATCCTTTGGACTTGCTCAGCAGGGAGATGTATCCATCAACTTTTCGAAATAAAATTTCACCTTTGGGGTGGATTTCCCCATGATTTATAGATCAAGGTTGGACAAAACCAAACACTGCAGATGTTGGGCTGTAAATCCCATCAAGCTTGGCATTTTGTGTCCATGTTAAAGGTAACAGAATAATGCCCCC
>JAHTLZ010000225.1:2682660-2709352 GCA_023846285.1 Phrynocephalus versicolor | reverse complement strand
GCTGTGTGTGGTACTACAGGTGTGGCCAATGGTGTAAGTGTGGTACTACAGGTATGTTCAATGCCCATCCCCTCCACCCCATGCTGCTCCAATGTGGGCAGGAGCCCAGCCAAATTTTAATCCTGCCCATTTGGCCAAAAGGCCACTCAGATATCCCTCAAAGGTGCTAGTGCTGACTTGCAAAATCCCGAATGACTTGGGGGCAGAGTTAAGACCAACTCTGGGACACGAGCTTGTCCAGATCTTTGCTAGAGGCCATGTTGTATGTCCCATTTTCACACTACACCATGTATGTAGACAGAACTTTCTTAGCAGCAGCAGCAGCAGGAGCAGCTCAGTTGTCAAACTCTCTCTCGAGACTAAGTCAGGTTGGTTCTTTTCTTGTAGAGTTTCTGGAAGGTACTCAAAAATCATCTGGCCTGTGAATTTTAAGACAGCCATTTGCAATCTGCTTTTAATGAATGCTTCAGATACCTTTTGTTGTAAATTTCCATGGAGGGCAGAAAAGCAATTAATGGTTACTGACGGGAGGGAAATCGTCATTTGTCCCCAAACACTGCAGTAAACCAGCAACTGTTCAGGTAAATACTGTCTGCGGATAGAGGATGATATGACAATCTAAATGCTCTGCCTTCTCACATATTCTTCATTGCCACCTCAGTGCTGCTTTAGATATCACATTCATCTGGGCTCCTCTGTGACTGGCGTTTATGACTGCAATGCAACGTGGAACAGGTTCTGGATGAAGAAATGCTACGATCCACGCTGTAACAAAGCCAATCCTCCAAAGGGGTAGCCGTTACTCTACTAAAACCAACAAGGAATCTGGCGGCACTTTAAATACTGGCCAATTTATTGTCAGCAGAAGCTTCTGGGGAATAGAACCAATCTCTTGAGATGTAAGGTATTTTAACACCTAAACCTAATTTTCCCCCTTCAGGCCGATTTTTCTGAGCTGCTTAAAATATTAAACATTGCATCAGCTTTAATTAAAAAAAAACCTTTAAAACTGTTCAATTCCAGCACTAAATTATACAAGGAGTTTCCCTGAAGTCCACCCAAAACTCTAATTCATGAGGTAATTCCCTTATCTTGGATTTTTTATTTCCACTGAAGGCCATGAAGGCTGATGAAAACAAGGAGTTTCCTAACTTGATATCTTTGGCTGAATTATTCCTTCCATCTCCCTCTTACTTCCTATGTAGACTGTCTGCCGGGGCCTGCCCTGTGGATGTCCCTAGGAGCAGAATTTGAGTGTCAATAAGATGTAGCAATTTACTGCCAAAGAAGGATAAAGGTAATCTGTTCTAATAATGATTGCTATTATGTATTTATTTTGTTTTTTATCTGTAGCCCATCTTGCTCCTGTTCTATGTTTTTGTTATATATTGTTTACTAGTCATTGTGTTTTTATTTATATACTTGTGCTTATCTATTATATTGTATTTTACTCTTTATGGTTTTGATTTCTGTTCAGTTTGTAAACCGCCCAGAGTAGCCATGTAGCTAGATGGAGCGGTATATAAATTTAATAAATAAATAAATGATAATTGTGGGATTTTTGGCCTCATATGCCAAAGTAGCTTGCCTAACATGAGATGGCATGTAGAGAATAGCATGGGGTGGTGGTTGCTATGTCCTGCCTCAGGCAGCAATATGTTTTGGAACAGTCCTGTCTGCCTGCCAAATCCTGGAACTGAAGGTCTATACCAGTGTTGGCGAATCTATGGCACGGGTGCCAAAGGTGGCACTTGGAGCCCTTTCTTTGGGCACCCGGCATCGCCCCATTCATAGCCACCTGTATTCAGGTTAAATTACTGCACTGGCACTTTGAGAAAAAATTAGTGGATTTTGAATCCCCGTTTGGGCACTCGGTCTCTAAAAGGTGTCGCCATCGCTGGTCTATACAAATGAAATGACTCCATTGGATAGCACTTGGTCCCCTGTCATAGGAGGGAGAACACTTCATCAACTGCCATTCTTTCTCCAATTGTTTAATTGGAGACTCAAGACTGCAATGCCCAGCACAAAAGAAAACACTGGATTTTCTCCCTTTTCTAGGTTCAGCCGCCAAACTATGGAAAAGCCCCTGTATACAACAGGTGACACCGTTTCCCTTTTAAACTTACGTTTCCCCCTTTTCCACAGGAGATTTTTCAATCACCCTTCAGATGATTCGAGAGGGTTTGAGGCACAAAGACAGGACCACTGGGAGCTTTTTAAAACCTCCCTCTTCTGCTTTATTGACAAGTAAATTGTTCAAAAATGTTCTCACAATTCAATAATTACAAAGACCTTAGACTTACATTTAAAAAAAAGAGTAAAAATCAGAAAATCCCGAAAGCAGTAGTGTCCAGCTCAAAGGGAGCCTCCTTGATCTGAGAAAGAGCAAATATCGTCAAACACTTAATGCAACAGGATTAAATGTTGACTAGAACCGCATGGGTTGAAACAAGAGATAAGTGCATGTCCTATACAGTGCTTTAGGAAAGAGTCTTAGCCATTGGAGTAGCGTTAGCCCAGAGAAACCAGATTTTAAAACAACTGACATCCAACTGTCATCAAATTGGCACAGAAGGCACACTAGTGTGACAATGACAAACCGGATATGCCAGCCACATAATTAATGACATGCTTTTTAAATGAGACAAGAGTCACAATTTCCAGAGGGTGGGCGGGCAAGAAAAATTACTAAGTGTATAATACATGGAAGCATGAGATTATATAGACACGCAATGTCACGGCTGCACTTGGTCCAGAGCAAAATATACAGGAGTGTGCGGTGGGTGCATGTTTCCCCATTGACATGATCCATACTTTTGATTAGCAATCATGGGGTACCTCATGCAGGTGAGAACGCAGCGGGCTGGGGGAGGGGGGCAACGGACAACAAGGCTTCCTCATATACACACCCTTCCACATTTCCACTTTGGTGACCAATAAAGAGACTGATGGTTTTCATAGTACACAATCCCTTCACAGAAGCAGCCTCTGAGGGAGCAATCCCAAGGCGATGCTAGCGTGCTCTCTCTCTCTCTCTCTTTTATATATATATAAATGCAGTGGTTATTTTACACTGAAAAACAATGGACCAACCAACCAAGAGGAATTACAAGAAGGTTCTGAGAAAATGGATAGCAGGAAAAGCAAAGTAAAACCTGTTTCACGTCAGCATTTTACTTTCTTTATTTTTTTAAAAAGCCCTGCCCTGACTAATGAGATCTAAAAAAAAAAAAGCAGGGTAAGGATAAAATGTTACTGAGTTTTTATGTACATGACTAAAAAGCCAGAAGAAAGACATTTACATAGCTGGGAACATATGGAATGGCTAAATAAGTTAAAAGGCCACAAACTAGAACTGCCGTATTCAATTTCCTGACATATTCTACGGATGCTGGAATGGCCCTAACGCTTCCTATCGTTCTCCTCAATTCTGAGGGAAAGAAATTCACAACACACAACAGAAAATATTTAGCCAAGGATGTAACTAGTCTGGTTTTACTTCCTGCCCGAAAGTATTCCCCCCCCCAAAAGGATTTCCTGCTAACAAGACATTACATTATCCTATAGAAAAATAATATTCCTGACACTGCATAGTAGTAAAAACTACCAGCATCTCTTCCCTATTTTTTTCCAGCTGAAGCATAAAGACTCTTTACCAGTAGCCTTTCTTGTATGCCATGAGTGTATCACAGCCATGTAGAAATGGATCCACTGTAGGTTTAAGAATGAACAGTTTTGCTCTTTAGGAAAACCCCAACACTTGATCACAGAATGAATGATGAATTCTCCTTTTCACTGAATGAATGATGAATTCTCCTTTTTTAAAAAACTCCCTATCCTGCCCTAATCTATCTTCTAGATATAGAATTTACTTTTGTGCAACACTAGAACTTCTGTATCAGTCTTGGCACTGTTGCTGGAGACAGACCTCCCGCCCTTGAGAACTCCATGGAGCAGTTGACGATCCCAAGTGAGGAAACAGGAGGGGAGTCGTCGTCGTGTGTTATGCGTCGCAGGCGGACTGGTCCAATCCATCTAGTGTAAGCTGATTCCTATGTGGAGAGTTGGGGCTTGGAGGGCCGCTGGGGTTGGAGCTGTTGGAAGGAGTCGAGTGTTTGGTCGAGTCCGAGTCCGGCTGCCAAGAAGAAAAAGAAAAGGCCCTCCAGTTACAATGCTTTTCAAGTTCAGGAGGAGAACATGATCATCAACCACCATCTGACAGACAGAGAGATCCAGGCAACTGCAAGGACCAGCAAAACAAACAGTGCCAACCTTGGGGGTGCTGATAGTGGGGATGAAGAAAGAACCCTTTGATCGTGCATCATGGATAGTGTGGTTGTCCACGAAGGCAAAACCACAGCTCTATACAAAAGCAAATGTATTTGGCTATTGATTGTTTATGCCATGTCTCTGACAACACTACAGAAAACGAAGAAGGCAGTCTAATGTTGTCAGGAAGGCTACAAATTTGCTCCCCAAAATGAGGATATCTGCAGCACAGCCATTCAAGCCCAGACTAAACACCCCAAGACAGTGGCAGCGAATCTTTGGCACACCATATGTTTTGGACCACAACTCCCAGAATTCTGAGCCTAGACTGCCAATGACAAATGACTGTGGGAGTTGTGGTCCAAAACAACACTGCCCCAAAAGATAACAGATCACAGCCGTCACCACCCCAATATCGGCAGGTCCCAAACCAGGGGAGGGGAACCTTCAGCCCTTCAGATGTTTTGGACCACATCTCCCAGAGGCTATATGACCAACAATAAAGGATGGTGGGAGTTGTATGCCAAAACATCTGGAGGGCCAACGGTTCTCCTCCCCGGACCCAGACGGCGCTTCCTGGGAATAACAGACATTTTAACTCAATACAACTGAAGTGCACGTTGGGAAAAGCTGGTTAACCTTATGCATCTGGAATTATTTTCTAGATACAGTACTTGCTGACTGTTGGCATCTGGCGTGGAACACTTCCCTTTTCTCCTAGCTGGCTGCTTGGACAGCTTCCCAGTACTTTGGAACGCACTTAACTCGTCACAATGCACAGCTTCGCTGCGGAACAGCTACCGTGGCAGTCAATTTAATTGGGGAAGAAGAATTTATATTTAGCCCATAGATTAAAAGGTGATATCTGCAGGAGATACAGTTGACAAGATTTTGCTGTGGGTGTAAACAGCGAGTTTGTCCATAATGTAATTATTTAGACAAGATCAGCTAGGGAAAGCTGTGATAAGGCAACAAGCCATGAAGCGGAACCAACTAGCGCTTTATGCTGTGATATCTCTAAAAACAAACACACCAATCCCAAGTGTTAGTCAAAACCCAAGCATGCCAACTGCAATGAGGTACCAACTGAGGATGCCACCTAACACCTGGCATGCAGAGGGACTTGCAAACTAAGGCTGCTGCTTTACATCACTCAGGATGGAGTCCCACAGGAGTCTTCTTCTGCAGCCCTGTGATTTTTAAAGCCACTATGGGGGTAAAACATCACAAAGGCACCACTTTTGTAAGGATCCATTTGCTATTGCATTAGGTACCAAATTCCTATCTCTGAAAATATGGTGGTGCTGGAGACTGTCAGATTCCATGTCATATTACGAATGGCTTATGCAATACGCCAGAAAGGGGATGAGATAAGAAATCGAGGCTATCACTTCTACTATGGGTTTTTATACTCAGTATGAAATGTTATCAAGAATCATAAACATCTACAAGAGATTCACAGCTCCACCCTCCAAAATTATGGATTTTAATACCAACTTGTTCCTATATTCTGTAGTGATCAGAGGCTTGTAGATCGAGGCTATCAGCACAGCTGCTACTCCCAAATGTGCCAGAAAAGTAGCAGGGAACTGAGACCAGAAGTGCTCTGGTGTAGCCTGCAGGGGGAGCCTGTGAGTGGTGACTGATGCCTCTTCTCCGGGAGACACCAATCCACTCTGGCATCTGGACCCACATGCCAAGGAACTTAGGTCACAATCTCCTGCAGTGTGGGAGATGTGGTAGTTGCTAGCCATAGTCCTCTTTTATGGAGGTTCACGTAACCCTTGGGAATCCTGAGACGTGGCACTTTGTTTATGCAAATGTATGTGCGCACAACCAAAGAGAGCACAACTCCCTTTCTATATTCATGTGCTGTTGTCAATATGCAGAAGGTGAATCTCAACCCTTCTAACATCTGCTGTGATTTGTTGACCTTTAACACCTGGGAGAACAAGGAGTCAAGACAGGCACAGCTTCCCCCTCTGTATGGGATTTTCCATGTGAGTGAAAACCGTGAAATTGTCAAGGTTTCATCCTACAGATACAGAGTTACAGAGAACAAAATCAGTTTCTGTTGCTCTCCAATGAATAGCAGAATGTGGAGAGAAAGATGGTGGGGCTTGGGGCATTGCTGCTTCCCCCTCAGGGACAGGGACATGGTTCACTCATGAATAGGCTTGTTCGTGGCTGCCTCTAGTATGAGTGCAGCTGCCTTTCCTCCCCTTTTTATACCCACCAGACTGCTGCCAGGTGTGCCTCTTCTTTCTGGTTCATCAGACATCTGCAGGAACCAGCACTGGGATGTGGCATCCCTTATTTTAGAGACAGTGTAAGTGGGATGCAAGGAAACTCACTGGGGTGGGTGTGCCATGGCAATGATAACACCATCCCCTAAACATCTCACATACCTTGAAAATCCTATGAGGATCACTATCTGTTGGATGTGACCTGAAGATACTCCATATAACTGTGGTTCCCAACCTTGGGTGCTAGATGTCCAGAGGCAACAACTCCCAGAAATCCTGACCAGGGCAGCCACTGGTGGAGGCTTCTGGGAGTTTTAGTCCAAGAACATCCGCCGGGCACCTAAGGTTGAGAACCACTGGTGTATATCATGACATCTGCCATCATTGTTACCTATTAAAGAACTGTACCGCAGTGCTCGAGCATTGCTCCTGTAATCAGAGGGGCTAAGACCAAAACTGGGTCTACCATCTATTAGTTTTGACTCTGATTACAATTTTATCAGTTCTTGGTGAAGCATTTTCACTTCAAATGTTCACAATCATTTTGATGAAAGCTGACCCTGTCCCCTTCCCATGTGGCAGCAGGTTAAAATAATAAATTCTCCTCTTGGGCAAATTTCTACACCCAACATGAAAAGCGTTGCATGACTATTTGGAACCAAAGGAGGCCCCCAGATAAAGCTCACCTCTTTGTCAAACTCCTGGTCGGGATCAGACATACTTCGCAAGGGCATGGCTGCTCCCAGGTCCGTGCCACCTGTAAAGAAAAGATGTCTGATCATCGTTCCTGCCAGACACTTATAAAACAAAACCCTATAAATAGATGGGCTTCTGCCATTACCTGAAGACGGCCACGAAATGTAGCTTTTGTTTCTCTGAGGCGCTTGGCGTGAAATGCCGGTTGTGGGAGGACAAGCCTTTTCATCTTGTGAAGAAGGTAAGACACTCTGAAGCAGAAATGTAGGCACAGTCAATTAGGTAAGGCATTTTTCAACACAAGTTCCTTCTCTGAGAAACTTCTACCAGAGATTTTAAAAACACCCTTTAAAGTGTTTCTTTGTTCAGTGGTACTGTATGGTGACATTTTTATAACTTGTGTTGCTTGACCCGTGAAAGCCACATCGTACGATGTTACGTCAAGAATCACTCCATTCTTTAATATCTGTCAACGTTAAGGTTTGCTACACACTTGAATCATATAATCAACTATACTCAGAGAAGAGTGCAGTAGTGTTAATTAATGACAGAGTAACTGAGAAAATACCACTAGGCCAAAGAACGAAACAGGGCTGCCCCCGTCTCCAGTTTTAATTACCCTATTTTTAGAAAATGTTTTCAGAGAGGATAAGATAATTTGTGGTATAGGAGAGTGTTGGCGAACCTATGGCACGAGTGTCAAAGGTGGCACTTGGAGCCCTTTCTGTGGGCATCCAGGTTTGTCACTTCACAGCCACCTGTATTCAGATGAATGGCTGTATTGGCACTTTGTAAGAAAATTAGTGGGTTTTGAATCGCATTTGGGGCACTCAGTCTCTAAAAGGTTTGCCATCACTGGTACAGGAGATAAAGAGCAAAATAAAAAAAACTATCTGCAGATGATATATTATAAATCCTTTATAATCTAGCGAAAGGATCAAATTTCATTCAAAGCAATTTGGGGATGCAGCATGACTGATAATTAATTGGGATAAATTTGAATACATGTGGCTAAACCATGAGACAAAGGAGAAAGTAACAATGAAAACCAAACCTGGGGGTAAAGTAAGAAATATTATTAAGTATTTATGTATAAATTTAACATGGAACCACCAAGATATTATTAAACCAAAATCTACCCTGTTGGGGAAAAAAGATGATGGAACAAATAAAATAATTTCAAAGATTAAAACTCCTGTGGTTTGGCAAAAGAGCTTTATTTAAAATGAAAATTTTATCCAAGATAAACGTGTTTTAATTTGGATGCTATCTATCCTTTAAAATTGCTGAAAAGGATTTAAAATCTTGGCAAGCTCTGATTAATGAGTTCTGCAATGGTGGCAAGAAATAAAGAATAAATAAAAATATTGGTATATACAGTAGTCCCCCGCCACATTGCACTTCATAAACTGCGGTCCTGGTATATCGCAGATTTACCAGGACCCCAGGTGTAGGTGGGTGGTGCTGGGCCCTGTACAAGCTCCAGAGGCCCAGTGCAGGGCCTGGAAGTCACTTCCGGTCTGCCGGGAGTCACTTCTGGTTTGCCAGAAGCCATATCTGGGCCCTGTACATGCCTGGGAAGACTGCTGGGGGCCTGGGGTGAGTACAGGAGGCCCCATAAAGGCCTGCCGGTCCCGGCCTGACCCGCAGATAAAGAAGTCTGCATATTGCGCATTTTCCTTTATTGCGGATGGGTCTGGAACCTAACCCTCACAATAAACCAGGGAGTACTGTATCTCAAAAAAATAAGAGGAGGGTTTAGGATTATCTAATATTGAACTGAAGTAGCAAATCATTTAGGCATATTTCAGATTTTATATCAAACAACAATAATGTACAGTAATCCCCCTCTATATCGCGGTCCATCCTGCTGCTGCCACCTGTGGCGCCACCGCCACCACCATCCCCGACACTGCTGTCGCCCCCATCTGGTGGTGAAATTAAAGGATTCCCTAGCTAATTTAAAGAGTATAAACAATAGGTTGATGGAGAAGGGAATTATAAAAATAAAAGACTGGATAAAGAAAATGTACAACAGAGAGCAGAAAAGAGGCATTCTGAGAGAAGATATATTGGCTAAATATAATACAACTACTGTAGATAATGGGGGGGGCGGCAGGGGAAATGGAACATCAAGAATGCAGGAGGAAGATTGCTGGCTAAATTTGAAGAATTAATTGAATAAGAAAGAATATCCATGCCAATGAGAACAGAAAGGGAACTGTGAGTGTGATATACAAGATGCTGACCCAGACAGGTACTAAAACAACAGCTCTAAAGAAAATATGGCAAGAGGAGTTAGTAACAGAGTTTAAAGAGGAAGAGAATTGTTATAAGGTAGCATGGAGGTGGTATTTAATTAACGCCGGTGAGAAATGAATTTAATAAATTAATGAATTCCATCTTCTTGCTGAGAATGCAAAAAAGAGAAAGGAACCTATTTCTCGACACATGTGGTGGCTCTGTGAAAAGAGGAAAAAAGTGTGGAATCAAGTCTTTCAGAAAATAAATATACAAGCAAAGGAGGTGCACATGTCTACTAAGAAAGCCTTGTTGAATATGATTAATAAGAAACAACGAAATAAAATAGAAACAGATTTAGTAATTATTATGACAACGGTAGAAAAGCTAATCATGGCAAAAAAGGGTGAGCTAATTTAACCTGCTGAATTTCAAATTGAAGATTGGTATAAAGAAATGTGGAATATGGCTAATAATGGTAAATTAACGTGACTTGAAAATGAGTCAAGAGATATCACATACTAATGATTTTAAAGATATCGGGAGCCCATTTTTGACACATGTATTTGAGAAATGAGAAAAAAATACACTCCCAATTTATTTCTGGAAAGAACAGGGGGAACATTAGAAAGAATATTAACCAACAAAGCAACAACATAATAAATACATTTTGAACAAAATAATAGTCGAAATGGTGAATGGTGAACAAAGTTATATATGTTTTGGTACTGTTTGTTTTCTATTTAGTTTGTATATTATCTCATTAATTTTTTTATTATTATTCATTTTTAATATGAATGACTGTAGTACTGTATGAGACTTCTATTAACAAATGTTTTTGTTTTCTATAATTTTCTTTAATAAAAATATCATCTGCCAATTGTTTGTATTTGGTTTTATTAAATATTCTTTTTATTTTTAATTTAATTTAAGGTTTATTTAATGCAGTACAGTTGGGGAGTGTTTTGTTTTTAACAGATCACTCTATTCCCACCATCATTCTGCCCCTAAAGAAAAAAGCAACATAAACAGGAGAAGCTAACTCAAGTTACTTCCAACCAGTGGGGGGGGGGCATGCCCGCAAGCAAACAATGTTGCCTCTTTTCTTTTGCAATTTTGTCCTACATGTCAATACATATTCTTCTGTATTTGATGAGATCCTGTTATGTCTCTATGCTTCCTGACACTGACAATCTATTATCAAGGTTGAATAATGGCGTACCAGCAACAGACTGCAGAGTAAGCCTTCAGGTTTTCCTAATCCCCAAAGCCTAACTGCTGTTCTTCTTTTCAGCTGTGTTGTACCTGACAGCTTAAAGAGCAAATACCAGCAGTTCTAGCACAATGAGGAATTTCAGGGTGCTCTCATCAGCTTTCCCATTACCTGCCGCCACTGGGAGGACTACAACCTCCTGCCCAAACCACTAAAAGATTATCAGAAAGGACAGGTTGTTAACGAGAGACTGGTTGGGCCTTGACAGAGGACAACTAATCCAACACAACACGAGATCTGTGTTGAGATGCCATGATAGTAAGGTAAAGGTAAATGTTCCCCCCGCACATGCGTGCTAGTTGTGTCCGACTCTAGGGGCGGTGCTCATCTCCGTATTCAAGCCGGAGAGCTAGTGTTGTGCAAGTCCGTGGCCACATAGCCGGCATGGCTGCAAAGAAACACTGTTTAACCTTCCCACTTTTTTTACGGCAGTACCTATAAATCTACTTGGATTTACATGCTTTCGAACAGCTAGGTTGGCAGGAGCTGGGGTTATCAGAGGGAGCTCACTCTGCTGCGTGGCACCCGGGATTCGAACCGTGCAGCTGCCGACCGTGCAGCTGACAGTTTTCAGTGCCCTAGCCCACTGAGCCACCGCGCTCCTGCCATGATAGTAACCAACCTCAGAACCAGAGATGGCACCCAAAGAGAAGGAGCAGCTTGAAGGCAGAATCCAGGGCAGAAAATACACAATTGTAAATATAGAAATTAGTTAGTTCCCTGCAGAGCTACAATTTATGCTATCCTCAGTTCCTATAGAGCTCCTCCTACCATGACTACAGAAGCAGAGGAGGGCCAGGAAGTGGAGGAAAGCCGTGAGGAAGAAGGGTAACTCTGAAGAAAAGATTTCTGCCGAGATTGGGCTCATGTGAATGATGGGCTTTGAGCCTGTTGGAAGTGATATCTGAGCAGAGTACCAAAAATAAGACATCCCCTGAAAATATGACCTACTTACACTTTTGCCTCTCGCTGAAATATAAGGCATCCCCCCAAAATAAGGCCTCCCGATAATAAGATAATAATAAATGTGTACTGTATTCTTCTTCATGGAAAAATAATACATTCCCTGAAAATAAGACCTAGTGCATCTTTGGGAACAAAAATTAATACAAGACACTGTCTTATTTTCGGGGAAACACGGTACTAGGAGGGTGAAGGGGGAGGAAATCCATTCTGTTGTTTTAAGTCAAGACCGACAAGAAAAAGGAAGGAGGAAAGAATAGCTGCTTAGGGCATGCCTTGCACCGAGGCTGGCTGACTTTCAACATCCTGTTTATGTGGTAGTGTTTTTATAGGGCGCGTTCAGAACTGAGCTCCACCCCTGTCCCCCACCTCCACGCCCACCCCCACGACAAGACGAGGCACAAGGCTGCACTTGCAGCCTTCCTCCTTGGCTTCCCCTCACTGAGGAAATATCAAACGGGAGCTCCTGTAGTTATCTGAAGAAGGGATCACCTGTGATCCAAGGAGGATAAACCCTCCTCAAAGTAGATTTTCATCTCCTAACTCCAGAAAAGATTCTGGATGGAGAACACCATGGAATCACCAATTTATTTCATGGTCCTGTACATTGAGGGGAACGGAAGGTGTGGGAAGGCATGTGCAAGAGCAAACCCTATCCTGACCTTTTCCTGGAGACCTTCAGGCTTGAGCAAAAGGTCCTTAGTAAAACTGTTAATTCAGGCATGTCCAAACTTTGGCCCTCCTGATATTTTGGACCACAACTCCCAGAATTCTAAGCTTAGGTTGTCAATGACAAAGGATTGTGGGAGTTGTGGTCCAAAACATCTGGAGGGCCGAAGTTTGGACATGCCTGTATTAACTGTTCTCTTTAAACCTCTAAAGCTGTTTGTCAACATGTCGCCTAACATTTTGGAAATGCTGCTGCTCAGCAGAAACGTGTGTAATCTCATTCCCTAGGAGGAAAAAAAAATCTTTACCAGTGGAAGATCCATGAGCACCTGCATTCCATCTCCTGGTCCCATATGTGCCACATGGTTGAAATTGGTTGGGTTGGAAATCATTTTGGATCTCAGCTCAGGGTCTCGGAGCATTTCTCTAGACGAACAAGAAGAAAAATTGACGACCTACCATAAATAAAGCCTTTTTGCTATCAGATGTAGAAGGAATTTAAAGCCTCACCGTCTTTGCTGTAATCTTTCTTCCTCAGGGACTTTAAAGACAAATCTTCTTTTGCTTCTAGTGCGAAGCATTTGCTTTTTGCTGTTGTCGGATGTTTCTGGCACACTAAGGGCTGCTCCTGCTGTAACAATAGAGAACACAGTTACACAGGCCAGACACAAGCCACAAAAGTTCTACACAAGCAGGAACTCTTAATATATTTTATATTCATTATATACAGACGATCTAGGAATTTGCAAATCCCAGTGGCACCACGGATCCCTGAAAGGTCCAATTTAGTGGATACAAGAAAAAGTGGAGACCTTGTCTTGTTGTGCATACGATTTTGGCATCAGGTGCAGGTAAACAACCCATGAAGCTCTACTGTGTGATTTCATTTATTGTGTTGACCAAGTTCAGTCATCATCTTTTCTCTGGTTTGCCTCTCTCTCAACAAATTGGGAAGCAAACCTAAAACAAATTTTGGATTCTTTTCTCTGGTTTGTTGGAAGGGATAACATCCAAACAGAAAGGAGCACCGACACTGAGACAGCACAAGACCATGAACTGCAGAGCACAGCTGTGTAGTGTGGTTACCTATTCCCACTGCATCTGAGAACAAATTTGGATCCACCCACCAGATGATGCTTGTAATGGATAAGCCAAAGTTCTGATTTGTCCTGTAGATCCTTGGACTATTGGGCTACCTAACAAGATACAACATAGGCTTGCAACCAAAAGATACACCTCTACACTCTCATGCTTCTACTAAACCAGCTTTAAGGCCCCAAATGTTCTCCGACTAAAATTCTCAGTCTTCACCAATGGCTGTGCTAGCCAGGGTTTCTGGAAACTACAGCACAAGACAGGTAACCACTGCACTGACCATTTTGAAGTCTTCCTTTTTTTTCAACAACTCATTTAAGACTGCAGAATGCACATCTGCAGATCATTCCCAGAAAAGTAACCATGTCTTCTATCAGATAATCTTGTATACAACCAAGTATCCATCCATCCATCCATCCATCCATCCACCCACCCACCCGTTTATTTATTTATTTATTTATTTATTTATTTATTTATTTATTTATTTATTTATTTAAATAGCTTGTATGCCATCCACTACCCAAAGATCTCTGGGTGGCTCACAATCAAAATAAACAATTCAGACAATTAAAACATCAAAATTGCAGTAAAATTAAAACAATGAAACATTTAACTACAATAAATACAATATATTAAAATACTACATTAAAATCGCCATCTTAACTGATCAATGAATATGCTTTAGAGAAATATTTATACCTAAAGGCTAAATATGTACCTTCTGAAGAAACTGACAGATGTGAACATTCAACAAACAAAAGCTACCACTAACTTCAACCAAAGGGGGGGAAAACACCTCAGCTGTCTTCCCTATAACTGTTGTGGTTTCCTACGGTGACAACAGCTTTCACACAATTAGTGGCAACCTTAACAAAAAGTCCCACAAATCAAAAAATACTGGCTCCTCAATACACCAGTAAACAACTACTGCTGAATTTACAGTTGAAAGATGGCTAGCCTAGTTTTACATGGCTCTTATCTTTCTTCTTTGGAAACTATCATATCTCAAAGCTATAAGGTGCAAACGCAACTATCACTCTTCATTATATGTCTTTTTGCTTGTTTTCCCCAAACCAGCGTACTAACCTGTAAACTTGTTCTTGAAGTAGATTAATCGAGGAGGTTCACAGTTAAGGAGATTGAGTGTGCCTGTCACATTCAGGGGCCTGATCTGTTGTGGAGGCAAAGCGAGGGAAACGTAAAATTAATCTTGCACATGCTACATAGGTGTTTTCAAAAAACTGATGAGCTGTTGCATTTTGCAGCATAGCAAAGTTACCTACCTTTCTTAAGCCAATAGTCTGAATCCATTCCATTGTGTTAACGTTAAAAACATCGACACCATATTCACTGTAGACTGTTAGATAGAAGGAACTGGAACCTGGAGATAAAATGCAGAATTAGTCATTGTCCAGCATTCTAGAGTTAAAGCCAAGTACACCACTTAATTCCATTGTTGCTGCACATGAAATTTCTTTAGGCCCAGTTCTTACAGATGTTTTACAGTGGCTCAAGTTCTTCCTGGAAGACAGAACTCAGAAAGTGATGCTGGGGGGTTCCTGTTTGACACACTAGCCACTGGCCTGTGTGGTCTTTCAGGGTTCTGTTGTGTCTCCTATGTTATTTAATATCTACATGAAACTGCTGTGAGAGAATGTCCAGAGTTGGGGGGTTTCACTATCACCAGTGTGTGGATGACACCTATTTCTCCTTGCTATCTAAAACTCAAAAAGCTGTTTTGGCTCTAGGTCAGTGTCCAGTGTCAGTAACAGACTGGATGAGTGTGAATAAACTGCATCTTCATCCAGACAATTCATCCTGTGATTTATTCAAGGCTGACCCACACCTTCCAAGCTGAGCTCCACACATAATCTACTACAGGGGTGCCCAAACTTTTTGTAAGGAGGGCCAGATTTGGTGGCTGAGAATGTGTCAGGGGCCGGTTGCTCCCCAAACCTGCCACCCCACTGCAAGCCCCACCCACTTTCTTTTAAAAAAACATGGGGTGAAGGAGGGGGAGGGAGGGGTGGGCCGGCCAGCCGCGGGCCACTCAGAATGGCCTGGCGGGCCGGATTTGCCCCCCCCCCCGGGCGGACTTTGGGCAGGCCTAATCTACCAGCTAACAGACTTGCTTTTGAAATGTGGCTATTAATTCTTGGAACATATTCCAAAACAAACTGATTTAGACCTCTCCCAAACAAAAAAGACACCTCTGGTGCTGATCGTATAAGAGGGAACTTTACCTAATACTCCACACAGTGTCTGAAAAATGGCCCTGGGGTCATAGGCCCCAAGACAGAAAAATGAGATTATAAAAATATTTATTCTGTGTAAAAAATGCCTGGAGAACAAACTATGTGGATATGCATAAAAGAGCATAAAATAAATATAAAGAACTAGTTTCAGTTTTCATTGTGACTCCTGGGGCAGGCAAAATAAAATTCATAATGAAATGTACGGAGACCGTGACAAAAACGATTAAGAAGATTCAATACATCTAATCTGCAACAACTTATGCTCATTGTGTTTTAGGAGGCTTTGAAAACCTATCATCATCCTCACGTGCAGTCAAGTCAATACCTTTTCCTGGATTTCCAACTACAGAATACTCAAGTGGTTTCCTATTCCATTCTTCTGGGGGCACTTGGGATCGTGTAGCTTGCCCAAGGCCAAATAGTCTGTCACATCTGAGACTGAACTCTCACCCTCTGTTTCTCCAACCTGATACCACAACCACAGAGTTATCCATGGCATTAAACAAGGGTTAGCAGCTCAGACCAAGGGCCCATCTAGATCTTAGTCCTTATGAATAGCCTAACAGGAATAGCTCTTGCACTTGTCCCTCGTATCTCTCAAAGCAAAGCAAAAAGCAAACTGTTCTGCTTATATATCATAGCACTTAAAGCGCACTCTGCACCGTTTACAATTTACTTTTGCAGGCTAGACATTGCCCCCACCCCCTGGCAAGCTGGATACTCATTTTACCATACTTAGAAGAATAGAAGGCTGATTTAACCACCTGGCTACCTGGGATTGAACCCCAGGTCATGAGCAGAGTAACAGCTGCAGTGCAGCAGTTTAACCACTACCACAAGGCTCTTTCAGGTATTCAACTACAGGTGAAACTCGAAAAAATAGAATGTGCAAATGTTCATTTATTTCAGGAAGTTAACTCAAAAGGTGAAACTAACATATGAGATAGATTCATTACATGCAAAGCGAGATATGTCAAGCCTTAAAAAGTTCCCCCGCACTTGTGTGCTAGTCATGCCTGACACTAGGGGTGGTGCTCATCTTTGTATTCAATCCAAAGAGCCAGTGTTGTACAAGTCCATGGCCACATGGCCGGCATGGCTGCAAGGAAACACTGTTTTACCTTCCCGCTTTTTTATGGCGGTACCTATTTATCTACTTGCACTGATGTGGTTTCGAATTGCTAGGATGGCAGGAGCTGGGGTTATCAGCGGGAGCTTGCTCTGCTGTGTGGCACCCGGGATTCGAACCGCTGAGATGCTGACTTTGCTGCCAACAGTTTTCGGAGCCTTAGTCCACTGAGCCACCATGCCCCATGTCAAGCCTTACTTTGGTATAATTGTGATGAGTATGGTGTACAGCTTATGAAAACCCCAAATTCACAATCTTAGAAAATATTGGACGTCTGAAAAGTATAAGCATGCATATGTGCTCAGTACTCAGTTTGGGCCCCTTTTGCATCTATCACTGCCTCAATGTGGCGTGGCATGTGTGCTATCAGCCTGTGGCACTGCTGAGGTGTTACGGAAGACCAGGATACTTCAATAGCAGCCTTCATCTCCGCTGCATTGTTCGGTCTCATGTCCCTCATCTTTCTCTTGGCAATGCCCCATAGATTCTCTATGGGGTTCAGGTCAGGCGAGTTTGTTGCCCAATCAAGCAAAGTAATCCCATGGTCACTGAACCAGGTTTTGGTACTTTTGGCAGTGTGGGCAGGTGCCACATCCTGCTCGAAAATGAAGTCAGCATCCCTATAGAGCTCATCTGTGGAAGGAAGCATGAAGTGCTCCAAAATCTCTTGGTAGATGGCTGCATTGACCCTGGACTTAATGAAGCACAGTGGACCACCACCACCAGATAACATGGCTCCCCAAATCAACACAGACTGTGGAAACTTCACACTGACTTTCTTGGTTCCCAAATGAGACACAAAAGTTGCTCTCACCAGAAAAGAGGATTTTAGACCACTGAGCAACAGTGCTCAGGAGCAGCTTGACAAGAGGAATACGACATTTGAAGCCCATGTCCAGGATTCGTCTGTGTGTGGAGGCTCTTGATGCACTAACTCCAGCCTCTGTCCACTCCTTGTGAAAGTCCCCAACACTTTTGAATGTCCTTTTCCTGATAATCCTCTCCAGGCTGCGGTCATCCCTGCTGCTTGTGCACCCTTTTCTTCCACACTTTCCCCTTCCACGTAACTTTTTATTGATCTGCTTTGATACAGCACTTTGGGAACATCCAACTTCTTTTGCAATCGGTACCTTTTGGGGCTTTCCCTCCTTATGGAGGGTGTCAATGATGGTTTTCTGCACAATTGTCAGGTCAGCAGTCTTTCCCATGATTGTGGTTCCTACTGAACTAGCCTGAGAGGCCATTTAAAGGCTCAGGAACCCTTCGCAGGTGTTATGGATTCATTAACTGATTAGAGTGGGACACTTTGAGCCTAGAATAGTGAACCTTTTCACACTATTCTAATTTTTGAGATTGTGAATTTGGGGTTTTCATAAAATATATGCTATAATCATCACAATTATACCAAAGTAAGGCTTGACATATCTTGCTTTGCATGTAATGAGTCTATCTCATATATTAGTTTCACCTTTTGAGTTGATTTACTGAAATAAATGAACATTTGTACGATATTCTAATTTTTCGAGTTTCACCTGTGTATGTCAAGCCTGAAGATGGTGTTTTTGAGCTGCAGATAAAGCTACTGCAAAATTAGGAGAAAAGTTACTGTGGCTTGAATGCAAGTTGCAAAAATATATTTGCTGAAGCCTTTTTCAATATGGAAAAAGCTTTAGTTTTTTTCCATTGCTGCTTGTTATTACACCACTGGATGTTCTGGCGATAGCAGTAGCCCCTCAAAGTCACACTAATAAGGTTGGATGCTTGAAGAAGAGAAGCTTAACAATTTTTTAAACGGCAGAGTTGCTATTTTAATTCACTTTCTTTTCAAAGTCATCTAGACTTGCAGGCCTTCTGCACACCTTGGACCCTACTATGGATTTTGAGAAGCATCCCTTGAGGCTGGATACACACCTTCTGAATGTTTCAGCATTGTGAGTGTCTGAAGTATAACTTGTGGTATAATTAACAGGACAATGTGAAAGACTAAGAACTTGCCTGAAGGCAGCCCTTACAGGCCTTAGTTGAAAGCTACACAAACAACAAGGTACAGAGAAGAAAAAACCCCAGACAAGAATAAGCACAAAATCAATTTGAAACAAAAGAGAGACTGGAAGTTAAAAGTGACGGAAAAATAAAAGGATGGGGGAGAAACAGCCTTCCCATCTTCTAGTACATTATACCAGCATAACAGACACAAATTCACACAGAACGGTGATTAGTACTAAATAGGACAGCTCTCTGCTTTCTAGACCATGTTTTAAAGGTAATACCTGGTGTCTCACTTTCTGCCCTCTATCCTAAAACTGAAGAGGCTGTATCAAACACTTGGTAATAAAAAGAACACCACAGATTTCTTATGGGGAAGCTCATATAATTAATTGTTCGTTTTTACAGGGCCAGGAAGCAGCATGTTACAGACATCTGTTCTTGCTGCTAGGAGATGAAGAGCAATGGCCAACAAACACTGTTGCTTTTCTTCTACTTTGATATTGTTGCTTGACAAAGTGTTCAATGCAAGCAAAACATTTTTTGTCTATGTCATATGTCTAAAGAGGGCTGGGCAGTTCTTAAATCTGGGATGGATTGTGATGATCAAGACTGATGATGCAAGGTAGGCAGCAAGAAGCATAGATTCCCTATATTTTAAAGTTAATCTATATTATCTCACATGTTCTACTTTCTCATGTAGAACTTTTCAGTATGGAATAAATAAATAAAGATTAAACAAATTCATTTTCTGGGAAACCACGTCACCTTGAATATACCAATCCCACTTGATGTCAGAAGCTAAGATTTAGGACTGGTTAATAACTGGATGGGAACCCCCAAAGAATACCAAAGATTTTCAGAAAGAGCTAGGAAAGAATTTTCCTTTAAACTGTGGAGACCCTCCCAGTCTCAGTTGACAATCCTGGGCTAGATGGATGAGCAGTCAGAGTCAGGTAATGTAGCCCATGGGACACAGCAGGTTGGAAGAATGTAAATCAACCCTGCTGGATCAGGTCAAGTTTTTCCTATCTAGCGTTCTGTTTTCCACAACGGCCAAACAAATGAGCCTGGAGATCACACAAGCACAGCTATGTCACATGCAATGGTTGTTTGTAAGCACATTGTTTGTCCAGCATGACTAGCAACCACAATAGCTACAGGACCTCAGTTAAGTGAGTCTACTGAGATGTCCCATCAAAACATTGAGTTCTGTCAGCAAAGTGAAGTTTAAACTGTAATGGTTACGACACAAAAGTCACTTGCTCACAGTTTTCAGACAAATGAAGCAGCAAGAAGGATACGGCAACAGAAAAACATATACATACTACAGGCAGCAGGAGTTGCAGGCCACATGAGTTCCTGCATGCGTGACCTTCGGCCTTGGGCATCGACGTACACTCCCAAATGGCTGAAGCAAAGCAGGTATTCCTCATTGCTGAGCTCCACAGCACAGAGGGCGTCAAAAGACTGCTGTGAGAGGAATGCAAGCGAAGGGTCATTGGGATTTACCAGGTTTATAGACTGTCCGTCCCCCTGGATGTTCAACAGAGAGAAACCAGATGGGTAGCCCACACAAAGCTTGTCTTTGAACATGGCCATCCATTGGATATTGCCTGGAGCCTGGATTTCACTGAACTTTTTATGAAAGGGCTTAGTCCTGTGAATCTCATAGCAGAGAACCTGCCGCTTGACTGCCACAAACAAGCTTGTTGAAGGGCTCTTCTTCAGGGTCCCTGTTGTGATGAACTGGCAGCCTTTTGTTTCAGGAAGCTTGACATCAAAGCTGCCTTCAGAACCATCCAGGGAGGACCAGGGGTACAAGTGAACGTGATGATTCCGGCCACAAATAAGGATAATGACTTTCTCTTTGGGAGCCAGCTCTATCTGGTAGACCTTCTTGCAGTCAGCAGCCCGTACGATCACTGTGGGGGGGAAAAAGGTTCATGGGAGTCAGTGACACAAGTAGAAACAGTCGTGGGTGGCATATATTGAACATTAACAATATCATTACTTCCAGCTTGAACACAACCTTCCACTCACAAAAGCAGACACTGTTTTGCTCCAGGAAGCTGACACTTCTCAGACCCAACCTTCTCTTAAAATGTTACCTCAATGAAGAGGCGTGCATGCCTACCATTATGTAGCATCTAAGGCCTAAGCAACCTTAAATCTGCATTGTTACTCAAAAATATGAAAAGTGATTTACTGGATCAGTTCCCCAGAGCACCTGATCCAGTGGATCACTTTCTGTCCATTCCAGCCCTCAGAAGCAAGAAAACCCTTCCTAGTTCTCATTTCCGGCGGGAAAACAAGTACATACATGTTCTAATGCAGTGTTGGCGAACCTATGGTATGGATGCCAAAGGTGGCGCTCGGAGCCCTTTCTGTGGGCACCCGACATCGCCCCTTCACAACCACCTGTATTCAGGTTGAATTGCTGTATTGGTACTTTGCGAAAAATTAGTGGGTTTTGAATTATGGTTTGGGCACTTGGTCTCTAAAAGGTTCACCATCATTGTTCTAATGTATCACATAGGTCAGCAGCTATCGGGGATTATCAGAGAAACTAAGTAATTCCTTTTTTATGTGAAATCAGAATACTTTCACTGTCAGTAATCAAAAGGAACAGGAAGAAAAGGATAGTACAGGAAGACTGGTAAAGAAAACATCACAGAAGGGCAAACAATTCTTAGATGGGGGCGAAGGAAACACCCAGTATTAAAAAGGAATAAAAAACATAACTTAAACACTAAAAACAATTAAACTATCGGATAATTAAAAGCAAATAAATATTAAAAACTATCTTAGCTTTAAAAGAGCATTCAGGGATTCAACTGGGATTTTAGCCTGCCTGAAATGATGGGTCTTCAGCTGATGGTAGAAGGAGAAAAAGGAGAGGCTGAGCCTGAGCTCCCAAGGGGGCATTCCATAACCTGGGAGCGGCTACAGAGAAGATCAAAGGCCTGTTGGCATTTGCTTATATAACATAGAGTGGTACCACTTAAAACGAATTTAATTCGTTCTATGGGTCAATTTGTCTTAAGAAAATGGTGTGTGTGTGTGTGTGTGTTTGTGTGTGTATCTATAATTATATCTATATATCTATCTATATATCTAGTTGGCATCTGGACTCATAGACACAGCACAGCTGTGTTTTTATCAGTGTAGTCTATCTATCTATCTATCTATCTATCTATCTATCTATCTAGCTAGCTATCTTCATTTTCAGATAGTTTCCTGAAAGCTTGCTGACAGGCCAGGAAGGTTCTTCATTTTTAGAGTAATAAACGAAGGCATGACAAAAGACACTCAGGTGTGAAGTAAAAAATAAAAACAAAAATTCCTGCAACCCAGATAAATCATATCTGATTCCAATTACCCACAAGAATGTGTGTGAAGGAAAGCGTTAGCAAATTTTGCTGCTGACATTTTAAGTGCTTTTGAAATTGAGGTTGACTCCATGGCATTGGAAATCATATTGCCAGCATGTGAATTCAGTAAAAGCAAAAAAATAAAATAAAAAAGCAAAGTTTTCTGCTATAAACTGCCCCATACCACTTCAAGTAGTCTCTGGGCGGTTTACAATTTAATTACAGCATGCAGGCTATATATTGCTCCCCCCCCAGCAAGCTGGGTACTCATTTTACCGAACTCGGAAGGATGGAAGGCTGAGTCAACCATGAGCCTGCTACCTGGGATTGAACCCCAGGTCGTAAGCACAATTTTAGCTGCAGCACAGGCGTTTACCGCACCACGAGGCTCAAATAAAAGAAGGAAAATAAAATAAGGAAAAAGGGCCTATGTAATTTTTATCCATGAAATCACAACATGTTTCACGCCCAACAAGTGGGTCCTCAGGGGCTCAATAAGCCTCCTGGTATTACACCCTTCTCTGTGGAAGTGTGAGATATTTTTAAAAATCACACATTCTTACAGTATCACATATTCTTACAACTTCTTACATTTTCAGGTAAATCAAAAGTTGTAAGTCTCCATTAAATGTATAGTACTACCACTCTTCCTAGAGCATTTGTGAGGGCAAACAAACACAGAGAATACAGCACTGCACTGAGAAATATTTCGAAGCATTAACTGCTAAAAATATGCAAGCAAATCTTGAACTAAATACACTGTTATTTGGAGATGGCAACAATGATGGTGGGTAGGTGGGAAATGCACTAAAAGGGCCTTTGAAAGAAGTATGCAAAATGGACATCAGTGGAACACCAAGGAGGAATCTTTCATTCTGAGGCAGGGATTGACATTAAGCATCAAAAGGCAGGATGAGAGGAACCATCCCACTGGCTTCACATATGCTACCTCACACAGAAGCTAATTAAGCTGAGACAAAAAAAGGAAGCCAGAGGTGAGTGAGAATGGATGGTTTTTCTTTAACAGCAAAAGGGAGAAATGGATCTAGGAACTCTGGCATTAGGAGATCTGCACTCAACCCCTTAGGTGATGGCTGATGAGGTCTCTTCAGGTTCTCTCTTGTTTTCCATACTATTTGGTGTCTACATAAAACTGTTCAGATAAATTGCACAGTGATTTAGTCTGGGAGATCATCAATATGATATGCTAAAACAGGATACATCAGCACAAATAAGAAAGATGAGGCCATGCAAATTCAGCCTCATCATCAGAGATGGACACAAAGCAGAACACTGTTTCATCATTTCGTTACATAACGGAATGGTAGAACACGTTTCATTACAAAAGGAAGCAAAATGCCACTTTTTCCTCTAGGAACGAAACAATTTGTCCTAGAGGAAATGGCAGGAGAACTTCTTCAAACTCTAGCCTGTAAGCCCCTGAAATTTGGAAAGGTTTTGGGCTCAGGGGGCTGAGATATTAAGCTCCAAAGGGGGTACCCCTAGGGGGGAAAATCATTCTAAATTGAATCATCATTCTAAATTGAATTGGGATTCGGAAGTCCCAATCGCTCTCCCACAGGGGGGCTATTGACCTTTTCTGATTCAATATAGAATGATTTTTTTCTAGGGGTACCCCCTTTGGAGCTTAATAACTCAGGCCCCTGACCCCCAAATTTTGGGGGATTACAGGGAAGAGCTTGAGGAAGTTCCCCTGCCATTTTGGTGCCTCTTGGACCCAGGGGAGCATAGTGTTTCATTTCATTTTGTTTCATAACAAAACTAAAAAGTCATTAGTAATGAAACAAAACAAAATTACACAAGAAACAAAACACTATACAGTAACCCCCCAGCGATCGTGGGGGTTAGGGACCCACCCCACACACGATGCATGAAAATCCGTGATATGCGGAAGTGGGTGGGTGGGCGATTGCGCGGCACACTGGCAGCGGCAGGGGGATCTTACCTCCCGCCGCCCGTGTGGCCCCGAGGCTTCTCGGGGGTCCGAGGGAGGGCCGCACAGAGCGACCGGATCGCCCACCGCAGCCCTCCCGCATGGCCCCGAGGCTTCTCGGGGGTGCATGGGAGGGCCGCGCGGACCAACCAGATCGCCCGTGCAACCCAGAGGCTTCGCGGGGGTGTGTGGGAGGTCTGCGCGGAGCAACAGGTTTGCCCGCCGCCGCCCGCCTGCACACCCCGGAGACTTCTTGGGGGTGCGTGGGAGGACCACGCGGAGCGACCGGATCGCCCGCCGCCACCCGCCCACGCACCCTGTAGGCTTCTCGGGGGTGCATAGGAGGGCAGCGTGGAGCGACCGGATCCCCCGTCGCCTTCCCATGCGCCCCGGAGGCTTCTCGGAGGTGCGGGGGGGGGCAGTGCGGAGCAACGCGGTCACCCCCCGGCCACGATGCAGGTACTGCGGTCCCGTGATGTAGTGGGACCGCAATATCTGAAACGCGAAATGGCGTGGGGTCACTTTATTTCCATTTCGTGCCCATCTCTATTCATCATCCATGTCCTTGAGTTTGAAAGTCTGCCGGGGGCTGAATGCTCACATTTTATTTGAAAACAAATCAAGGTCTCTGTGAGCTTTGATAACTATTTTGGGGGTTTCATACATTCAAATTATTGTACCTACATTCAAACTATATTTCAACATGAAGTGTTGGAGAGGTTGAAGAGGGCAACATGAGCAGAACGGGATACCTCTTGAAGCAACTGCAAAGCGGATTTTCACTTACAAGACAGTAGATTCCACTATCTTCAGTTCTTTTTATGAAGAGAAATGAATATAACTCCCAAAATGGATTGAAAACAAAAACAGCAGGAAAAGGGAAGTTCACAGTAGCAAGAAGATGGGAACTGTGAGTGGCATCTATAACTTGCCAGCTTTTATTGCTTGTTTCATAGCAACAGGGTTGCTATGAAAATTTTATTTTCCATTTCTCTCACTTTCCCTGACCAATTGTTCTCAAATTCCCTGACTACCACTCCAAGTTAACTCACAAGTTAAAAAATAAATAGGTTACACTATTTTAAAGGCGTGTGTATTGATTCTAAAACTACACAAGTTTAAACACAAAAATATTTGTCAAGTTATTTCATGTTTCTTTAAAGAAAATTATTTACAGAAAGCTGTTAAGAAACTGCAGAAAAATTACACCAAGATAGACATTTCAATTTAAGTAAAGTAACAATGATGTGATTTTTCTCTCCCCACCCCCGTGAAATTTAGAAACATTTGGGTGTAAGGGGGCGGAGTTATGAACCTCCAAACAGGATGCCCCTAGGAAAAAAAACCTTCTACTCCAAAGCTGATCAGGTGGGAGATAAGGCTGCTGCCGCTTCCGATGTGATTCCAATGAGAAGGTTTTTTTCCTAGGGGCACCCCCTTTGGAGCTTCATAACTCAGCCCCCTTACCCCCAAAATGTTTCCAAATTTCAGGGGATTCCCTAAAATTGCTTTCTTAAGGTACCCCTGCTACTTTGGTGCTCCAATAGTAAGTAATTTTTGAATGCATGCTTTTAAAAAATATGCACTCAAAATTATTTTTAAAAATATGCAATCAAAATTTACTTACCTTGGGACTCCAAAGTAGCAGGGGTACCTTTCCGAAGCGATTTTAGGGAACCCCCTGAAATCTGGAAAGATTTAGGGGTAAGGGGACATAGTTATGAAGCTCTAAAGGGGCTGGGGGTAGAATTCAAGGTGTTGGTTTTGGTTTACAAAACCCTCCATGGCCTGGGTCCTGATTATTTGGCAGAGCGTATCTCCCTACGATCAGAGCTGGCCCGACCCACCCGATCCTCCATGGCTCTCTCGCTCTGGGTGGCCACCCCTAGGGAGGCCCGTAGGGTAGCAACTCGTAAACGGGCCTTCTCAGTGGCCGGCCCAGCGCTTTGGAATAAATTACCAAGTGAGATATGCCAGGCTCCTTCACTGGCATCCTTTAAAAAAGCCGTTAAAACCTGGCTGCCTTTGGCAACTGCTAGGGTTTGTACCAAGTTTTTTTTTTTTTGTAATCATTGCTGTCTTGTTTTATGCCTCTTGCCCAGTACCTTTTTATATTCATCAACTGATGTATTGTTTTTAATCTTTTTGTGTGAACTGCCCAGAATTCCTTTTGGGAAATGGGAGCGGTATATAAATACAATAAATAAATAAAATAAATAATAAAGATTTGGCAACTGTGCAGGGACTGTGGAGGCAATCATGGAGTTTATGGGTTAGGGTTAGGGTTAGGGTTGCCTCCACACTCCCAGCACACATTGCCAATTACTACCCCCAGCCCCTTTAGAGCTCAGCCGGTATACCATATATACTTGAGTATAACGGGGGGAAAACGCCCTCAGCTAATACTTGAGTCAGTAAGTTTTCCCAGTTTTTTGGGGTAAAATTAGGCCCTCAGCTTATACTCATGTTGGCTTATACTCGAGCATATATGGTAAATAAATAAATAAATAAATAAATAAATAAATAAATAAATAAATAA
>JAHTLZ010000225.1:2639198-2682650 GCA_023846285.1 Phrynocephalus versicolor | reverse complement strand
TAAATAAATAAATAAATAAATAAATAAATAAATAAATAAATAAATAAATAAAAGTGAATACATACATACATACATACATACATACATACATACATACATACATACATACATACATACATACATTCAAATTTGAACTTAGAATAAAAATATCCTTCATTTTAAAATAAAAAATTAAGCTATGATGCTATTCTTTCTACAGTTTTCTCTGTTTGGTGGCTCTTTTAACCTCAGAGCAGTTCCATTTTGGCTTCTTTTTTCTTCCAAGTTCTCTGTTGTTGCTTATAGTGTTTAGTCACCAAGTGCTCTGTGCAGAGTGCATGACCATGCCTGAATGAGTGCAATAGGTTCCACTTAAAGATGTCCATTTGTGTGCATTCACAGATACCATAAGAAGCAGCATTATTATGAGACAGAATATGACACATTTTGAAAACTTTCCACAGGTCTGACAAACTCTTGTTGGCTGTCGAAATGCATTGAGTCCAACTTCGGCCATCTTGTTTTCACAGTACACTTGAAAGTGAACTTCAAGCTCACTATAGGCACTTGTGATTAAAGCTGTACATTGTTGCTTAGATTTTCTGCTATTTTGTCACTGATTCTATTTGCTGCATATAGGACTGATGAAGATTCCAAGATCTGACCTGTGTTTAATGACAGTAGGATCTAACATCTATAGGTCACAAACCACAATAGATGTGAAAGAACTTTTCTTAAATCAACTTTTCAACAACTACTACTACTGTATCACATGTTGATATCTAAGGTAAAATTTGGTCCCTTGATGCTCACTCAAGTTTCATATCTTCCAGTAGCTTTTTGATGCAAAATTTGTCTTAACCCTCCTTATTTCATGCAAGTTTTCAGACACTTTCATGTCAATTGTTAAAAACTAAGGACCAGAAAAGTCGCAGTGTAGCCTTTTGATTTTATGTGATGATTCCTTAGCTTCTGGATTAACTAACAGCCAATGTACAAAGTTTTGAACAACATGTATTATTTGTTCAAAGATTCCCTATCTAGGAGGACATCACATGCTGCTATAAATGGAAGCATGCAATTTCCACTGAAGCTTTGTTCCACTGGATAGTTGGAAAATGTTCAGTGCCTTGTGATAGGGTTGTTGTGATTTGTAACAACAGCAAGAAGTATGAGGGGGAAAAATCAAAAACTCCCCACAGTAAATCTGCAAGTTGCATAAAAGCTGCCATGCAGGATCACTTATGATATCCCAAATGGCATTCATGACAATGACTGCTGGAAATGTTTAGTCATTCTACAAAGGTCTCAAAACCAAAACCCAATCTGATTTTAAAAGACGCACATACGACATGAAGGTTAGAAGTTCCAAAAGTTAATAACTTCTTTTTCTTCTCCTTTTCAGTCAAAAGTTGGTCTTCATTTCTTTCAGTTTCCAACCCCAGAAAAAGCTGATCTGCATTTGGCCTGTCCATAGATTTCAGCAATAATTTTGCAAGCTATAATGAAGACAAAGCTTTTCGAAACTTCAGAAGCTCCTTAGCAGTAGTAGCCTCAAGAAAAATATGGGATAGATCTGACAGGGTGGCCCCTACCAGAAAGAGCTGCCTGGATCACTTGCATGTACCAGGCAGGGCATTTGAGGGTGATGACTCCGAGGGAGGCCTGGAAGGTCATGATGAGGAACTGGGCCTTCTTGGTAGTAGCTCCTCAATTGTGGAACCAACTTCCTCAGGAAATTTGCCTGGCTCCCTTGCTGCATTAAAATGCCTGTTAAAAATGTGACTATTTAGGTTGGCCTTCCCTGATTTTGAAACCAGCAACCAAGACACCCAATACTTTCCATCTTTTCCGCCTTTGTGCTGATTTTGTCTCAGTTCTTATATTTAGTATTTTTTAATGTTTTGCTGTTGATTTCCATTTTATTATTCTATGTGTGATGATGTTTAACACCGAGTTTAATAGGGTTTGTTTATACTTACCGTTATATTTTCTGTATTTTTGTTTGCTGTGCTCCAACCTCCCAAAGTAGCCTTTGGGCTAAATGGTTCGCGGTATACAAATCAAAGAAACAACTAAATAAATTAGAGAGCAGACTTTGTGACACTATTCATCCCCAAAACGAACTACTAAAGCCATCTGTCCCTTTTGAACCACCTCCTAGTTCGAGGCATCATTAAAACAGATAACAGGCGTTCCACCCTGTTTCAGGTGTTTTAGTAGAACATCAAAGAAGAATGGTATCAAGCCAAACTCGAAAACATGTTGGTTTTGTTTTTCTAAGCTGAAACTGTTTGGCAACTTGGCTGAGATTTATCCAAATAACTCCATGATTTTGTTACTACAGTCAAACGACTTCATCAGTTACAAAGCCTGCAGTCACTCTGCCGTCCTAACACGGTGTTTGATTGCACATTCAAGTGGTACTGGCTGTCATGGTAGGAAGGATGTGGTAGCCCCCACCCCCACCCCATTTTAAACACTCTGAACATGTTTTCCAGTTTCTGCAGCAGCTGTCTCTTCATCTGCTCTATTTTTACTATCTCAACTTATACTTGGCTATTTCAATGGACTGTAGACTTGATTTCATTTTCAGGTTCTTCTGAAGCAGTGGTCCTTTTGCCTGAGATCTCACACTTCTAATTTCCGTATTACTTATTTCAAAGGTTTTGTAGTACATTTTACAATAATCTTTGTATTTGGGTCCAGCAACTGCTGGCAGCCACGGAACAAAGTCAACATGAAGTTTCATATCCAGACACTGCATATTAACAATTCCCCCTTTAAATGCGGTCTACAACATGTAGCTTCAAATACAGCCTTACACAGAAGCACCTGTCTGATTGTTTGCCTACCAAGCAGCTTCTTTCCAAACCTGGGACTATTTTTTTGGGGGGGGGGGTTCTAGGAAATTTAATGAATAGATATGCAGCTAAATTCATTGGCAACTCAGTTGTAGGCTTAGCAGGAGAAAAAACGTCCAATGCATACACAAGCATTATCTTTGCATGCAAGCTAAATGTCGTAGTAGCAGGTAGAGATTAAAACAGTTAAATCTTTGAAGTTTTTATGCTGCTGGAAATATCTGAATTACCCTTGCTTTTGTGGAGGCTAAAGGCTGACCTTGCAAATTATGCAGGGACAGAGCTCAACAAAGACAGCCAGCTGGTTGCTGGGGCAACAGATGTGGAGCTGGGAAAGGCCGATCATTAAATTGTCCTTGAATTCTGTTACTTCTTTCCGCCAATTGCCACAAGAAAAGATCATCCAAGCACTTCACACGAAAATAATTACTTGGGGCTGGAAAACTTCTGACTCTTCAGACATTTATGAATTCCCATTCCCATCAGCTTTCCTTTGCTGACCATGCTGATGGGCTCTGAAGTCTAGCAGAAGGTGGAGGGCCAAAGGTTCCTCAGCCCTAACGTAAGTGATAAGAGTTCATTCCCCCACAAAGAATGGCTAAATGTAGCAAGAACGCCACTTACCATCTCGGGTCACCTCTACAACATAGAGGCCTTCTTCAGAACCAATTGCTATTCTATCCCGGTCTATTGTCAGAAGGAGATAAAAAGAGCTATTAACATAAGAATGCTTATGTTTGTTTGTCTTTTTAAAAACAGCAGTGCAGAATAATATGGCATACTATACGTTGGGGCAAAGATTCAAGTACTGGTCTGAAATTTAAAACCCAAACAATGCAATCCTACTCTTCAGGAAGTGGCAAAATGCAGTCCTCCAGATGCTGGACTTGAACTCTCAACAGCATGACATAGCATATCCTGAGTGAGGGAAATCCTGTAGCTCCCACATCTGGTGAATCAATTTCACCATACGTACAACGAATTCAAATGGTACTTGAGTAGAATCTCATTTTGGTAAACTACGTTGGACCCAAGGATTGCTCATTTGACTCACTGGGACTTATGGGGAATTAATAAATGGGGAGTTAATAAATCCTCACTGGACAATGGTCTATATCAGTGTTGGCGAACCTATGGCACAGGTGCCAAAGGTGGCACTTGGAGCCCTTTCTGTGGGCACCCGGCATCGCCCCTTCACAGCCACCTGTATCCAGGTTAAATTGCTGTATCGGCCCTTTGCGAAAAAAATTACTGGGTTTTGAATTGCAGTTTGGGCACTCGGTGTCTAAAAGGTTTGCCATCACTGGTCTATATAATCTAAGCAATAGGATTTAAGCCACAGTGACTCAGAAGTACCTCCCATGAGATACGAAGAACCTTATTCTTAACAAAACACATACAGGAATGGGGCCTTAATGGCCTGGGTCAAATTTATCTAAGGAGATTACTGGAAAAGGCTCTACTCTACTTCCAGAAGGTAGATTGTTCAAGACATATAATGCAGCACTAACCACCATTTACAACTTAGCCCATAAAGATGGCTACAGAATAAATACTAACCTTGCTTCCTAAAGAAAGCAAAGAATGTGCTGCAATAAGCAATTTACAAGGAGAACTCTATTGCAATCAGCTTGGTAATTTATATTGCAGCAGATACAGTATGTTTTAGTGCTCCCCTAAAGGCCATTGTTAATGAAGGAAGATGCAAGTACAAGCATACATAATCTCCCCAAATGATAAAATCTCCAGGGAAAATATTCACAATTATATTTTAGGACTCTTTTAGAATATAACAAAGCTATTTTCCCTTCAGCCATAAATAAATTACCATAAAAATAACAGAATTCACTAAAGCACTGAAGGTGCTTACTGTAGGCAGAGATAATTAGTTTTTAAAAATCAATTAGCAAATTTTTCACTAGTAAGCTTCTATGAAAAGAGGTGCAGATGAGAAATACTATAGTAATAAAAAGATTGGCAATGCATTAGCTCCACTTGCAGCCGTCACAGCACCTGTCGAAACATTTTTTTTTATCATTGACATACCTATAATAGCAGCAGCTAAGCTGGTTTTAATGAGAGGCAGTGTGCTGTCATAGGCTTCCTGTGGAATATGTACAACTTGGTTTTTGAGTTGATTTTTCTGCAGAATAGATTTCAGCCCCTCAAGGATTCCAACCCACTTGCGCTTCTCATTCTCATTTTCGGTTAGGATCAGCAGAGAGCAGTTCTTTGAAGGGGAGCCTAAGAGAGAAGCTGTCACCTTGACGGCAAGAGGAAGCAAAACGACAACATTCAAGTGAAATCTGCTCGCTCGCTCGCTCTCTGATGCAGGGAAAACACAATGACTGAAGCAACTGGAAGATGTCCCATATGCCATGGCTTAGTAAAGATGATCGTTTTAATAAGCACAAATATTTCCTCTCAAAGTTTCATCTGAAGAATTAAATTTTATCAAGTTCCCTGTTCACCCGAACAAAAGCCAAAGTGCTGCAACCAATGTGCCCTCTAATTTTTATCCCCGATGTGCGGGGCTCTCTTCTGTGCGCATGTGAACACTCAAAACTCCCCCTTGTGGGGGGCTCCCTTGCGACCATTACAGAAACAATGACGACAAGTGTACAAGGTGGGAAAGCCCTATGCGGAAGGGAGTGGGGGAGTGCATGCCAGCACACACCTTAGAGGGCAACTGTGACACCTTTAAGGCGAACAAATATGCATTCGGGTGAGCTTTTGTGGATTACAACCCAGTTCTTCAAATCATTGTACCCATGAAGAAATGGACTGGAAGACAAAAGGTGCCACAATGATATTGTTTTTGTTTAGCTGTTGACATTGTTGCTAAATCAGACTAACACAACCGCTCCTTTGTAACAGATTCCCTACGAGCATCCATTTCAAAGCTGAGCCAAATTCTTACACTTTGTAACGTGGACACTACTCATTCTTCTGGTCCACTATTTTCAGTAGGATGTACTCATGGGCTAAATGGGGCAGAGTAGTATAACTGTTTCCAAGCCAGCAGGAATATGCCATCCTTTTCTGTCTCATTACATTACTTTTACATCATTTAATCATAAGTACATTTTTACAAAGTACAAGACAAACACAAATGCTACTAGCTTGAGCTAATAGTTCAGGATAAGGAGAATGTTTTTAGCAGGATGGGACTTGGAGAAAGCATAACACTATATCCATTTATTTGCTATATGTGGACTCAATTATTCATGGTTGGTGAGCAGTGGTGCAGCAGCCCAAGGGGTGTGGTGGCCCCTGCGTCATGAAGGGCTGGGCCATGGGGCAGCCGGGGCAGTGCAGTGGTGTAGCGGCCCGGGCAGCACCAAGGGCCAGGCCATGCGGCAGAGTGGCATCACCAATTTTGCCTCTGGCACCCTGCCACCCCTGTCATCACCGTCACCCTTGGATAAGAACATTTGCTTGTATCCACAGATTTCATTACCCGTGGGGCCGTCCAGAACTAATCCCCCACGGATATGGGGGTCCTACTATATTCAGTTTAGATAACCTATAATTGCTCTCTACCGGCTGAAATCCTATTGCTTAAGAGTAGTAAGCTGCAACAAGTAGGTTCACTGAACCAAAGGAATTTACAGAAAAATTCAGTCACCAAATCTCAACTGACTCAATTAGCCTACTCTAGATGCAACTTACTATGCTCAGCAACAGATTTTAGCAACTATATACGATAAATTGGGATTGGAAGTACAGCAAAATTTACAGTTATACCTGTCAGAATAAAAGAGAGAATTGAACAACCCAGAAGGCAAGATAACTTATTCTGAAATAGTCAAGAAATCTGTATCAATTATCAAGGTTTTTAAAAAATTGGTAGTTTGGCGGTCTTTAAATACAGTCATACCTCATACAACGTAACGCTTGTACAACGAAAAATCCGTACAACGTAAATTTTTTTTGGCCCCCCCTCCTTCCCCCTTCCTTGTTTTCTCTGCCTCTTCCTCCGCTCCCAACGGGGCTGAGTGGGCGTGTGTGTGGTGGGGGAAGGGGCAGCCCGTGTTCTCCCTCCCCCTCCCCTCCCCCCTCCCCAGGCATGGTTGGCTTTCTCCCCCCACCCCCACCTTCCCTTCCCTCCACCACCCCCACCCGCCGCCGGGCCGCAGGAGGAGGCGGCGGCTGCAGCAGCCCCGGGGCGGGAGGCGCATGGGGTCACCCTCGGCGTGGCCGGTGGCTGGCAGCCCCCCAACGGAGCCGCCCCGCCGAGGAGGAGGAGGAGGAGGGCGCCCCTTCTTGCCGCCGGGCTCCCCTGGCCCCGGCTCGGGCCCCGCGTCTTCTCCTCCTCCCGGGGCCGGGGCGCCTCCTCCGGAGGGGTGTGTGTGTGTGTGTGTGTGTGTGTGTGTGTGTGTCCGTCGGTCTGTGCGTGCGTGTGTTTGTTTTAGACAACCGCGCGACCTTTCGGCGCTTCCTCGGGAGTAAAGCCCCGTTGACCCCGACCTACCCACCCACCCATCCGCGTCGAATTCAGGTGGTGGCGGCGACCCAGCCGCAGGCCAGCCAGCCGGCCACCGGTACAAAAGCGGCCGATCGACGTGTGTCCCGCGGCCGCCGCTTCCTCCCAGGGCGCGCCACCCCCCCCCGGGGGCCTCGGAGGAGAAGGAGGAGGGCGGCCCGCCCGTTTCGGGAGCCCACCATGAGGTGGGCAGGGAGGCAGGCGGGAGGGCCGGCGGGCTCCGGTCGGCGGCTGGGAGCGGGTCCCTTCGGCCCCCTTCCTTCCTCGACGTGACGAGGCCTTAAGCTTCGCCCGCCCGGCCTTAAGCCACCCCTTCCTTTCTCCCACGGGCTGAGGGGAAGCCAACAGGCCGCGGCGGAGAAAGAAGCGCCGCCAAAACCACCAACAACCAGGCCCTCCTCCTTCTTCCCAGCCCCGTCCAGGAGCCGCTGACGTGAGGCGACGATTGCCGGGCGGAGGAGAGCTGAGGAGGAGGAGGAGGAAGGTCGGGGATCGGGGCCCTCCTTCCTTACCTGCATCCAGCCCCCTGGGGGTCCCTCGTCGTCGTCGTCGGCGGGGCTGTGTGTGTGTGTGTGTGTGTGTGTGTGTGTGTGTGTGTGAGAGAGAGAGAGAGAGAGAGAGAGAGAGGGACTCGGCATATTGGCAGCAGGAGGGACTTCGCGAAGCTGCCCGGGCGGATTTGCACGCTTTAATTCCCCCCCTCCCGCCTGCCTGCTCGCCCGGCCGGCCGCCACCAGCAACAGACGGTAAGACCTCTCCCCGTTTGCTCCTTGAGCTTCCCTGCCTGGAGCCTGCTTGCTTTCCGCTAACACCCGCCGACCAGCACACAAGCACACGCGCACCCCGTTCCATAAGTGGTCCCGGTTCTCGGGTCTTCCTGTCTCTTTTCTTGCACTTTTGGACCGTCTCGAGAGAGAGGCGCCGCCGGGCTGCAGGAGGAGGCGGCGGCTGCAGCAGCCCAGGGGCCGGGAGGCGCATGGGGTCCCCCTGGCGTGGCCGGTGGCTGGCAGCCCCCCAACGGAGCCGCCCCGCCGAGGAGGAGGAGGAGGAGGAGGGCGCCCCTTCTCGCCGCCGGGCTCCCCTGGCCCCCGCTCGGCCCCCGCGTCTTCTCCCTCCTGCGGGAGGGAGGCAAGGAGGGAGAGCGGGCGCGCAAGAGAAAGAGGCGGGATGGCGGCGCGTCTTCCGCTCCCTCCTCCTCCTCCTCCTCCTCCTCCTCCTCCACCCCAACCCCCCTCCTCCTCCTCCTCCTCGACCACCCCAACCGCCGCCGCCGGGGCTCCGGCAAGAGGTGAGTGGGGGGAGGGAATTCCCTGCGCCAGGCGGGGGGGGAGGGAATTCCCTGTGCAGGAGGTGGTGGGGATTCCCTGCGCCGGGTGGTCGGGGGGAGGGAATTCCCTGTGCCAGGTGGGGGGGAGGGAATTCCCTGTGCGGGTGGTTGTGGTGGGGATTCCCTGCGCCGGGTGGTGGGGGGAAGGGAATTCCCTGCGCCGGGTGGTCGGGGGGGAGGGAATTCCCTGCGCCGGGTGGTGGGGGGGAGGGAATTCCCTGCGCCATTGGAATGCATTGGAACGGATTAAATCCACTTCCAATGCATTCCTATGGGAAATTAGGGTTTGTACAACGGAAAACTTGTATAACGTAATTTAATTTGGCACGAATTAATTACGTTATACAAGGTACCACTGTATGACCTGTATGCCAGGAGTCAAATATAGAACAGAGGTTAATCTTATAGGTGGTCTGCTACTGGACATTACATTTGCTGACAGATTAGTCTAGAACAGACATATTTTACAAAGCACAGGACAAACGTGAGCCTGGATAGGTTTAAATAAGATACCTGCTAACTGCCACTGGGCAAAATGTCAAACTAGAAATATAATTAGTTATAAGAAAATGTGTGATACAAGTGTGAAACAGAATATATCCGAGTTTTTCTCTGAGTTTTTGCATCCAGATTGTAGAAAGGAAGACTACAGTATTATTACTTTGTGCAGTAACCCCCGCCGATCGCGGGGGTTAGGGACCCACCCCACCCGCGATCCATGAAAACCCGCGATATGCGGAAGCAGGTAGGGGGGCTGGGGCGGGGGGGATCGCGCGCCTGTCCCAAAAGTCTTGGAGGAGCGTGGGGGGGCGGCGGGAGCGACCTGGTCGCCCTCCGCAGCCCTTCCACGTGGCTCCGAGGCCTTCCAGAGGCGCCTGGGGGGCTGTGGAGAGGGACGCCATCCATCCCCGCAGCCCTTCTGCACGGCTCCGAGGCCCTCCGGAGGCACCCGGGTGGGGCTGCAGAGAGGGACGCCATCCTTCCGCGTGGCTCCGAAGCCCTCCGGAGGCGCCGGGGGGGGCTGCGGAGAGGGACCGCGTTGCTCTCCGTTGCCCTCCCCCGCGGCTCCAATTTCTGAGGTTCCCGGGGGCGATGGAGAGCGAAGCCATCCCTCCCTGCAGCCCTCCCGAGCGGCTCCGAGGCCTTTCGGAGGTGCCTGGGTGGGCAACGGAGAGCGACGCGATCGCCCCCCGCCCCCGCGGCTTCTCGGAGGTGCGGGGGGGCACACAGAGCGACCAGATCCCCCCCCCGCGGTGCAGGTACTGTGATACCGTGATGTACCTGAACCGCGAAATGGCGGGGGGTGACTGTATAAGTAAGTATGTGGCCATCCATATTACAGTGGTACCGTATATAAAGGAATTAATTTGTTCTAAATGAATTTATGTTAAGCAAATTTTCCTTTATACAAATTCCTATAGGAATGCATTGAAAACAGAGTAATCCCATTTTTATGTTGTACAGATTCTCCCCATAGGCTATTATGTTAAGCAAATTTCCCTTATCTCCAGAATTTTTATGTTGTACAGATTTTATGTTATACAAACTGTTTGTTATACGAGGGTCCACTATATTAGGAATAAAAAGGCACACAATTCATGTGATACTTATATAAACTGTAACCACACAAAATGAAGAGAATTTCAGGCTCCATTCATCTAAATTTAGAAAGCTTCCCTCTATGTATGCAGGGTGTTTCCATAGAAATAACATTTTAAACTGAGATTCACAGTAAGTAGTAGAACTATTCTATAGTCATTCACTCAATTGAGGCATGTGAACATGTGAAACATGAACTATATTTTTATGAACGGATCAAATACAGTAGTCCTACCCTGAATATACATGGGATATCTTTGCGGGTTGCATGTATAACATCCGATGCTAGGACAGAGCTCACAGAAAAATCTTCATCTCTGGCAAGAAATCAAATAATACAAGTCAACAAACCAGATTTAAAGGTACAGCCAAAGAAAATATTACCAGCTTTCATAGGACCTAGTGCAATTCTGAGTTTACTGGTTCAGGTTTGGGAAGTATTGGATACACATAAACTTGAGTAACACAGCACGGAGAATTACTATTTTGTAATTAAGAAAGTAAAACAGGGAAAGGTTCAAGTAAGAGCACATGAGTGCACAAGTGTCATTTTTCTATCATGCTACTTACAAACATAGGCCACATTTTGTCAAAAACTCAACAAAGCAATGATTAATTAATTGACTGCTTAATTCTAATGAAAATTCTCTGCCATTTTGGTTGTGCTATTTTATTTAGCATGATGTGTTCTATGATAGCGTTCTCTTTTACTCAAGAAACCAAAGGGAAACTGTGCTTTATTGCTGTAATCATTACAACCACTACAAACCTGAGATCTAGGACTTGACTTGCAACAACTCCTGGCTGAGTGGATTTTCCTTCAGGCACATCATAGAGGAAAAGTTTACAGTCACAGACTACTGCATAAGCCCTCTGCCATCCCTTTTTAACTCCCGTTGGCTTTGGAACCTGTGATATAAGACAAATCAAAGCACCACTTATTAAAATGCCACTACAAGACTTTTGCCACTTACATAAGAAAATAAGAGGAGCCATGCTGGATCAGGCCAAAGGCCCATCTAGTCCAACTTCCTGTATCTCACAGTGGCCCCACCAGATGCGTCTGGGAGCGCACGAGACTAGATATCTGTCTCTTGATACCACTCCCCTCCATCTGCACTCCCCTTGAAGTACCCTGGTTTTAAGCCTGGAGATTACACATCTCCATCATGGTTTGTAAACTGTGATGGAGTTTTCCTCCAGGAATCTATCCAATCCCCTTTTGAAGGCATCCAGCCCAGATGCCATCAGCAGGGAGTTCCACAGACTAACAACGCGCTGGGTGAAAAAATATTTTCTTTTGTCTGTTCTTACTCTCCCAGCCCTCAATTTGAGTGCATGTCCCCTAGTTCTGGTATTTTGTGAGAGGGAGAAGAGTGTCCCTCTATCCACTTGATTCATGCCCTGCATTATTTTGTAAGTCTGAATCATATCCCCCCTCAGACGCCTTTTTTCCAGACTAAAGAGCCCCAAATGTTTTAGCCTTTCCTCATAAGGGAGGTGCTCCAGCCCGGTAATCATTTTAGTCGCTCTCTTCTGCACCTTTTCCAGTTCCACTATGTCTTTCTTGAGATGCGGTGACCAGAATTGTACACAATACTCCAGGTGCGGCCTTACTATTGTTTTGTATAATGGCATTATAATGTTGGCTGTTTTATTTTCAATCCCCTTTTTGATAATCCATAGCATGGAATTGGCCTTCCTCACCACTGCGACACATTGGGTAGACACCTTCATGGAGCTGTCCATCAACACACCAATATGTCTTTCCTGATCCGTCACGGATAGCTCAGAGCCCATGAGTTGATAGATAAAGTTTGGATTTTTTTGCCCCAATATGCATTACTTTACATTTGGCTACATTAAAACGCATTTGCCATTTCACAGTCCATTCCCACAGTTTGGAGAGATCCTTCTGGAGCTCTTCACAATCTTCTCTGGTTTTTACCACATGGAAAAGTTTTGTGTCATCTGCAAACTTGGCCACCTTACTGTTTATCCCTGTCTCCAGGTCATTTATGAACAGATTGAAAAGCACCGGTCCCAGGACAGATCCCTGGGGCCCACTGCTTTTCACTTCTCTCCATTCTGAAAATTTCCCATTGACACCTACTCTTTGTTTCCTGGATCTCAACCAGTTCTCAATCCATAAGAGGACCTGCCCTCTTATCTCCTGACTGTGCAATTTTCTCAGCAGCCTTTGGTGAGGGACTGTGTCAAAAGCCTTTTGAAAATCCAGATAGACTATATTCACCGGTTCACCCAAATCCACATGCCTGTTGACCTTTTCAAAAAAATTCACTGTTGAAGTGTATTCAGATATTCAGTGTGTTGCAATTTCTTTGCTATGGGAGGAGACTTGTAACAACAACATCAACTCAACTGTAGAGATGGAATGGACCATAGGAATCACTGAGTCCAGCAACTGTCAAGAAGACATACTGGGGATTCTAACTCCCAACCACTAAGTCCTGTTAGTTTGAGTGAGCATATCAGAAAAAAATGCAAAACAAAACAAGAACAAAAGAATAAAAAAGAGGAAACAAAAAAAGTGTGGCACATCCTGAGACATGGAGTAAGACTATATGGTAGTGACCCAGTGGGGATACAAAGTGGTAAGTATAATCAGTGTAACTCGCTAACTGCTTGAGCCAAAGTGGCATTTCACACTTGGTAATGACTTAAGACCCTCTAGACCGATATGCAGTTCTTTTCAGTAGGATTCTTTCCCTCTGGAGCCCTGCTCTGCAAAAAGTGGCATTGCTTTGTTTCTAAAGGAACATCAGGCTATGGATAATAAAAGACAGCAACACAATTGTTGTAGTACTTCACACCTGGCAATGAGTTAAGAACCCTTGACTGACAATTAACCCTTTAAGTGAGATTTCCAGCATCCTTATGTATATCAGGTCAGGGATGTGGATGTCTGAACAGCTCCTCAAGAGTGCATAAATAACACTATCTCAGACTGCTTTGAGCATAACTCTTTTTCTATGTGTTTAATGGCTGACTGGATAGCTCAGTGGTATAGGTGTCTGGCTGTGGTGCCAGAGGTTGGGAGTTTGATTCCCCACTGTCCCTCCTGTGAAGTACAGCCTGCCTGCGTGCCCTTGGGCAAGGTGCAGACTCCAAGGACACCCTCAGAAGAAGGGAATGGTAAACCTCTTCCAAGTATTCTATACCTGGAAAACTCTGAGAAGGTTCACCATAAGTCAGAATTAACTTGAGAGCATATGATATTATTATTTATTATTTATTGTTGTTCAATCGTTCAGTCGTATCCAACTCTTCGTGACCCCATGGACCAGAGCTCGCCAGGCCTTCCTATCTTCCACTGCCTCCCGGAGTTTGGTCAAATCCATATTGTTTGCATCGATGACACTGTCCAATCATCTCATTCTCTGCCATCCTCTTTTCCTTTTGCCTTCAATCTTTCCCAACATCAGGGACTTTTCCAAGGACTCCTCTCTCCTCATGAGGTGGCCAAAGTACTGGAGCCTCAGCTTCAAAATCTGTCCTTCCAGTGAACATTCGGGGTTGATTTCTTTCAGGATGGATAGGTTTGATCTCCTTGCAGTCATCTTTACCATTAAAACATTCGATTTTGGAATAAAGGTTAAAAGCTGCATAACTTTTAAAGCCAAAGCCCGTGCTTCTCCTTACCTTAACATAGCCTTTATAAGCTGTTCCTATGCCTCTCTGAACATCTACTCCAAGGGGTCTCTTGGCTTGCTCTGGAGGTATCGGGCAGACTTGTGGCGCACTGTCCTTGCAGGAAACATGGCATGCAAATGAACACACTAAGGAAGAAAACATGAACTTGTCAAAGGCCCTCTGCTTTGACAAATGGCAGTGGAAAAGAAATGATTATAGACATTTACATTGTTTTCTTCTTTTTTCCATATTAAAAGTCAATAGTAAGCATTGTTCCTAGAATTACACAATCAGATTCTATGGGAGAAGATGTTCCAGTTTACAGCAACAAAACCAGAAAAGAATATTTAAAGTACCTAAAAGACTAACAAATATATAATACCAACATAAGTTGCCCAGAGGTCACTTCATCAAAGTTTACACCACAATTTGCTTTTTAAGGTGTCGCAAGAGTTCTTAATTTTAAAATGCTATATTTAACAGGGCAGTGAAATATCTGCTTTGTGGTTTTTCATTCCCAAAACTTCAAGGGTTGTAAACTGCTTCTAGGTGCTATTCAGACCAGCTACGCCAACAATTAACCTAAACAATCTTTTTTCTTTGTGGGGGGAAAGAAACAAGAAACAAATCAAATCAACCCTGATTATTATTTAAAAGTCTGTTTTTAATCTTGTTATAAAACGCTTTGGAGAAGCTTTAAACACATTTTTTTAGCATGGAGACACAGAGGAGCCATCATTGCTATGGGGGGGGGCTTCACTCTTTCAACAGGTGAACAGTACAGAATGCAAGGTTTAATTTTTTCATGACATTCTTCAGCATCACTTGTTCCACATAATTTGGGAACTTCTTTCTTAAGGTCAAATAAGTGTAACAGACAGAACATAGTTAGGAGCTGAAAGCACATTAATGTTTCAGGATTTAATTTCTTCCAAGCTAATAGTCTGGGCAATCAAGCTTGTGCTTCTCTCTCTATGATCAATTACAAAAAGAAAGAAAGCTAATTGCAAGCTACAGGAAATGAGAAAAACCTATGCTAGGGCTTTTAGATGTTTTTCAGCCTTAGGGAAGGCATACCTATTTCTCTGTGCCATCTTACCTGAACCCCAGATGCTTTTCTTTTGTTGGCAAAAAGCGAGCACAACATATTTGGGTGTCCAAACTTTTGCAAGGAGGGCCAGATTTGGTGAAGTGAAAATGTGTTGGGGCCGACCATTCGGCCGCATTAGGCCCCCAGGCTGTACTTTGGACAAGTCTCTATAACAAGCAAGGAGGCGGGGAGGATGCTGCAGCAACGGAACTGGGGGTGAGTAGGCTGGGGGGATGGACAGAGGCAGGGAGGGCAGGCAAACCATAAAACTGTAAGCTAACACCTCCATAGCTGCCTAGATGCCCTAAGCACGTCTGATCTCTCCTGATTTCGGAAGCTAAGCAGGGTCAGCCCGGGTTAGTACTTGGATGGGAGACCACCAGGGAATACCAGGTGCTGTAGGCGCCTGGAGTAGGAACTGGCAAACCACTCCAGTATTCCTGCCAACAAAACTCCATGGACATGAAATCACAAAGAGTCGGTCACGACTGTAACGACACAACACACAACGCCTCCATCCAGTATGGGGAGGGGCCAGCTGGCGGGGATGCATGACAGGATGAGCCGGTGGGGAGAAGCCGCGGGCCGCTCAGAATTTGAAAACGGGCCACATTTGGCCCCCAGGGCTGACTTTGACATGCCTGGATTAGGACCTAGTTACCTAAAGGACCGCTTGTACTCTAAGATCAGGCCAGGAGGCACTGCTGAAGGTGCAATCCCTTAAAGAGGTGAGGGGGGGTGGCATGTCAAAACAGGGCCTTCTCGGTTGTTACCTCTCAACTTTGGAATGCCCTCCCAAAAGAGACCCGCCTGGTGCCAACACTTTTGGCTTATCAGCACCAGGCAAAGACACTCCTGTTTAGCCAGGATTTTAATTAGATAATGTTCTTTTAGTTGGGCACATGAACAGCAGGATTTTATTATTCGTATATTAATTGCTTTAAACTGTGTGTTATTTTGATGGTTTTAATATGCTGTTACAGTTTTTAATGTAATGTTGTATGTCGACCAGAGACCATTTGGTAGTGGGGTGGCTAAAAAATTCTGTAAAACAAATAAACAAACTTACCATCACAAGCGTACCCTTGTCTGATCAATCCCACCATGAGAGATGTACAATGGCTGCACTGAGTAGGGTTTGTAAAAGATTTGATACTGAGTTGATGAGCTTTAGGCTGAAATATAAATTCAGGATAAATCAGGATAAGTGCTCACTGAGAAGAATCAACACCTTGGACTCAGAACCAGTGCATGATTGATTTTGCAACCTAAATGTAGCTCTAGAGCTGTCGTTTACTTGCAATAGGTCTGGACAAGAGCTATTCCAAGCTTATCAGGCACACTATTGATTTCAGTTCTTAAGCCTAAAACATTTCTCAGAAGCAGAAAAATATAGTATCTTGAAGTTACCTATTCCTGACTGTCTCTGGAAGCCAAGCACGGTAACCTATGGAGAGTACTTAAATCGGAGTCCCCGAAAGATATCCAGGTGGGGCTAGGAAAAGAATCCCACACCAAACTCTTGGGAGCTACTTCCAGTCAAAGATGACAATAAGAATCTAAATAGACCAGGGATTCAGTGGCAGGAATCCTGTTCACACAGCTCTGTGCCTGTAAGGCTGATGATGTCATCAGCCATAGACTTTAATCTTCAATAAAATGCTTCCTATTTCCCTTTTAATTACATTTTAATTAATTATATGATTAAAACCTCCCAAGGATCCTAGGGATCCCTTTTAAACTAAGAAATTTAATGCCTGAAAATTGCTACTGCCAGTCTAATTGAAAATGAATAATATTCTGGAAAGCTTTCAGTTATCGTAAAAATACTCTCTGTACACTGTTCTGAAGTCCAAATTCTACACACTGGCTGTTGATTGGACAACACGGTTCAAAGCTCCTAACTTGGACAAAGAAACTCTGTAGTTATCAGGAGATGCTCTTGCAATCTATCAAGTTCAGAAGAATCATGCAAATAAAGATTTTGAGGTGTGGTAGCAGTAGACTTGTATTCAGCAATGTATTCCCTTATATGATATGCACAGACTTGTGCTGAACGTCAAAGATTATTTTTCAGCATAAAAAAAAATCTGAACTCTTGAAATCAAATCCACACTAGTAGCCTGACAAAATCAAAGGAACACATAGTGACACACTGTTTAATTTCACTGAGGCTTACACAATTTGTGACCTTTTCAAGCCAAACGCAACCTACTACCCTTGTCCTGGCCTGTCCAAGTGGTCAACAATCCTTTGGCTTTAACAGTTCCTGGCAGATAGCAACAGCAGATGGTTTACTCATCCTTTGTTGGGCTGCCATGCAAGACAAGAGGGTTGCATTCAATTGGACACATAAAAGGGAAGCTGCCCTGATTTTAAATAATCCTAAGAAATTAAATACAAAAAGAGAACAAAACACAACTCAAGACACGAGTAGGAAAATACATAAAACATGACCAAACACATAGATGGATCATACAACTTTGCACGAGCCACAGACCCCTTTGTAACCCTCCCTTCCCCGAGCCCTTAAGCAAGACAAGACATCAGGACCCCCTACCTTTGGTACAGCTAGAGAAATGGACTGAATGGTGGGGGAGGGAGCAGCAGGCATCCTCTGAAGCCGAATTGGTTCCTGAATCACAAAAAACTACAGTTGAGCACGATTTAAGACTTCAGGATCCAAGGTACATTTGAGCAGGCAACAATTGTTGAGGAACATTTGAAGGTTAGTAAATAAGAGCTGGTATTATTGCAAAATGCCGCATTGTTCCCAATTTACTAGAAGCAGGTTTGCAGATCAGGTGGACTCATAGGAAAGCCTGCACTCTAGCGAGAAATGGAAGGAAGACGAGCAAGAAAAGAAAAGCTTACTGGGACAGTGGAAGAAGAGCAAACAAAATGAGAATTCGTAAGTTTGCACATTAAGTGCCGAAATATGTCTGCAGCAGACCATGCTATAAAGAAAAAAGCCATTTTCTTGCACGCTCATGATCCAAAGGTACATTTACAAGGGCCGACACAACAGTGGCTGCTTACTTCTTGCTGCTGCTGCTGCTCTGACATTACAGATGTTGATGGCGACACCTCTGCTTTGGGACCTTGTGCCTCCTGCTCGCTAATGGAATTTGTCTGTAAAGCAGGGGAAAGACAGGCAGCAAGTTAGCTTCTGGAGTAGAAGATGAAGATCAAGGTCAACTGAAGGAAGAGGGTGTCAGGAAATAGGGAGAGCACTCTTTTGCGCCTAGCAGTGTTAAGCTAGTAAACACCAATGCTCTAAACGCAACCCCCCAAACAATTGCTAAATGGAAGTGGTTCTTGTCAGAAACTCGAATGGTGAAGAGTTGCTTTTCTCTACAATTACTATATATACTTGAATATAAGCCTAGTTTTTCAGCCTTAATCTTGGGCTGAAAAAAGGGGCCCTCGGCTTATATTTGGGTCAATACTTTTAGCTACTGAGGCAAGTCATGTGTGGCTAAAAGCCATTTTAAACATTGCATGTCGCTTCTCATGACCCCCCTCTGCATCACAGGGGAGCGGCACACGATGTTTAAAATGACTTTTAGCCACTGACCCTTCAAGCATTTGCATCAGTGGCTAAAAGTTATTTTAAACATCACACACCACTCCCCCAGCTCACAAAGGAGGAGCTGCCAGGCCCTGCTGCATTTCCCACCCTAGACTTATACTTGAGTCAATACGTTTCCCCAGTTTTGGGGGGTTAAATTAGGGGCCTCGACTTATACTCGAGTCGACTTATACTTGAGTATATACGATACATTCTTGATGCTTGATGCAGCTTATATCAAAATGGATTTCAGGTGTGGACAAAAAGAAGAAGCCACACTTTCTGCTATATGCTGACATCCTTTTAAAAGCATTTCTGTCCCCTCCACCCATTCCTTCTTCCTTTCTCTGTGTATCAAGTCTGCATCTACCACAAAAGGAAGACTTTACAGTTCTGTTGCATATTCCTGAACATCTCCTAAAGATCTTGCGGGATCTTTATTGTCAGGCATCCACAACAGAGGATTCGGAAAATGCAGAAAATTACTTAGCATGTCATGCATTTTCAAGGTCACGTGTTAAAAGATAATATTTCTGCAAAATTAAAGATTCGAGGAGAAAAGGGAAGTAAAATGCCAACAGCCCTTCCTCAAGCAAAACTCAAATTGGTGGTGAATATAATTTATTTGGCTCATCTAAAATGTTTACCAGTTTAATTGATTCTTTGGTAATGCATTTCAGCCCTATGCACAGCAATTCAACATCTTTGTGAAATAACACATGACATTTGAATCAAATTACAAATGGCAAAACACAGGAATTAGTAAACACAGAGACAGTTAAGGGGTATTAGAGGCTCTTTTTAGTATCTTGGTATTCAGAAAATGCAAATATCATTAGGGGTCCGAAATACAAGACACAAGGAGCTTGTCTTTAACAATATACTGTTAAAGAAAGACATGTTTTAGAAAGCAGTTATGTTATAGCACAGTCCCTATACCTCAAGTTTCAATCTAAATGGGCTGGTCGTTCAATATTATATGGTTAAGTTTAGAAGCTGTCAGTGGTGCAGATAATTCAACAACAGGATAAAGCACATTAAATTATAGAGATTAAATTGCAGCTTTTGAATTAGGTGGATCCCTCTTTGCCACTACAACCCAAAACAGGAGAGGGGGAAATAAGTACGAGCTTCATATTCATTCAGTGATTGATCTGAAACCTTGCCTTGTTGGGAACAGCTTAAAGAAAACAGCCCGTACTGATTTGAAGTAAGAAGATTAAGAAATGTTTTATTTATATGAATTAAACATTTCATAAGTTTGGGTCCTGTGAAGATAAATTTGAGAATGATATTCAGCGCTGACAGCCACCGGGCTGCAAGGCTATGATGAGATTCAAACTAACAAAACCACAGGATACCGAACTATACATAAAGAGCATCTCTCTCAAGTCAGTGGTGGGTAAAGTGCAGCCTACAAGCCACTTGTACAAACATCCCAGGGGGCAAGGGAACATATTTCTCACTACATCCTCTTGTGGCCTCTGAAGAAATATGGGTGCAATTCTGCTTATGTGTTGCACCTCCAAATTTCCCCTTCAAAGGGTAAAAGGAAAACAACTGCCACTAAAACGTGCAAGGTTTATTTTTTAAAAAATATATTTTTTTTAATAAATAAAATATTTTAGTGGGTCAGGAGGGGTAGCCTCCGGGCCTATAGACATTGTCCATGTTGTATTTTACACAAAAATACTTTTTGTCAGTATTTTTTTCTCAAATACGTCTTTCCTTACATTTGGTAACAGCACAAACATTGATTTGAAACTTCCACTGTTCATCGTAGAAGAGATACTCTCTCTCTCTCTCTCTCTCTCTCTCTCTCTCTGTGTGTGTGTGTGTGTGTATGTGTAAACTATTACTGCAGCCTCTGTAACTGGGGGGTGGGTGAAAGAATTCTGCCTTCCTAGACCTTTTTATTGGTTCATATTGGGTATAACACCATGTCTGAATTCAATATGGTCACCCTCTGTCTGAACAGGTTATTGTCTGAGCTGCCATCAGATCAATCATGCTAACCCATGTTTAAGAGATGCTTCTGATTTCCCCTTCACCAGTCCCCCCAATCTGCCATTTCACATCTAGCTTCATGGCACAGCGGTGTCTGGAAATCAAGTAAAGCAAAACCAAAGCAACGTGTTCTGCTTATATAACGCCCCATACCACTTTAAGTAGTCTCTTGGTGGTTTGCAGTTTAATTATGCAGGCTACACATTGCCCCCCAGCAAACTGGGTACTCATTTTACTGACCTTGGAAGGATGGAAGGCTGAGTAAACCATGAGCCTGCTACCTGGGACTGAACCCCAGGTCGTGAGCACAGTTTTACCTGCAGTACAGGCATTTAACCACTGCGCCACAAGGCTCAGTAGTTCCAGTAATTCCAGCACAGTAGCTTAGGTCTGTCCATTAAGCAATTGTCAAATTGGAAAAGACATGGATTCCAGAGTAGTGTACATAAAAATTCAGATTAGCATAGTATTAAAATGATACAAATTGAATACTGAGATAATAACATAGATAAATAAGAAAAATACTCATCCAATTAAAAGCTATATGATAAATTCAAAGCACCTGGACAAATCTAAAAATATTTTGAGAGTAACATAGTGCAGCAGTCATTGTGTTAGACTGAAATTTGGGAAACCTTCACAGAGAGCCATGAACATCCTAGTCATCCTCTCTCTCATCAGTAAACCTAACACATACAGGACAAAGTGGAGAAGAACAGAATCAATTATTTATCCTGAGCTCACTGGAGGCAAGGTGGGATTATGGCACTATCCCAAAAAGGTCCTCCCTTTTTATGAAAGTAGAAAACCATCAAATTATATCTCCCACTTGTCATTTGTTGTTATGCGCTATCAAATCAGAACCGACTTAACAGTGGCCTTCAAGGTAAGTGAGATATTTAAGAGGTGGTTTAACCAGTTCCATACCCCTAGTGAGTTATTACAGCTGGGGTGGGGGAATCTACATTTGTCACAGCTAGACAAAATGTACAAAGACACCCAGCTTCTGCAGTATTTAGATAAGAACATAAAAATATAAGAAGAGCCATGCTGGATCAGGCCAAAGGCCCATCTAGTCCAGCTTCCTGTATCTCACAATGGCCCCACCAGATGCGCCTGGGAGAGCATGAGACTAGATATCTGTCTCCTGATACCACTCCCCTGCATCTGGCCCTTGAAGTTCCCCAGTTTTAAGCCTGGAGATTACACATCTCCATCATGGTTTGTAACCTGTGATGGAGCTTTCCTCCAGGAATCTGTCCTCCAGGAATCTGTCCAATCCCCTTTTGAAGACATCCAGGGCAGATGACATCACCACAGCCTGTGGCAGGGAGTTCCACAGACTAACATCATGCTGGGTAAAAAAAAATATTCTCTTTTGTCTGTTTTTACTCTCCCAGCCCACAATTTGAGTGCATGTCCCCTAGTTCTGGTATTTTGTGAGAGGGAGTAGAGCATCCCTCTATCCACTTTACTCATGCCCTGCATTATTTTGCATGTCTCAATCATATCCCCCCTCAGGCGCCTTTTTTCCAGACTAAAGAGCCCCAAATGCTGTAGCCTTTCCTCATAAGGGAGGTGCCCCAGCCCAGTAATAATTTTAGTCGCTCTCTTCCAGTTCCACTATGTCTTTTTTGAGATGCAGTGACCAGAATTGTACATAATACTCCAGATGTGGCCTTACTATCGTTTTGTATAATGGCACTATAATGTTGGCTGTTTTATTTTCAATCCCCTTTTTGATAATCCCTAGCATAGTCAAAGGTTGCTAAGAATCTCTGTGCTGAAAGATGTATAAAGTAGGTATGCAGCAGGAAATTTCCACAATACAATAAAAGGAACAAAAAAATGGACGAACACCTAAATACTCAAAGGTAAGCTCACTGGGTTGGGAAGTATAGATGCATACTGTTCTATTCAGACAACAATGCCACTATGGACTAGCAATACACTATGGGGTAGCCATACAGAAACAAAAGATAAAAGCACAACCATTACTAACTCTGATCAGCAAATGCTTATTCAACTAAAGGGAAATTTTACAGATCACAACCTTGTAAAAGGTTACATCTAAGTTGTTTATAAGAATGCATAACAAAATTATACATGAAGAACAAAAAGCACCTATGTTTTCAAATGGGGAATTAAACTTGGGTTAAGATCAAAAACATTTCAAAAGCAGCATTCCCTAGATCAGCGGTTCTAAAACTGGGTGCCGTGAGCATATGTCAGGGGTGCCACGGCAATAATATTTAATTTTTACTAAGATTTAGTAATATAGCAGTAGAATCTGTTTTTATAACATGGCAACACCATTATCTCCTTGTTTATGCTACATCTGCCACTCATTGGCCATTTTTGTGGTTGTGTATCATTTGTTTTGAGTGGTACTGGATTGTTGTCATCGCGCGCGCGCGCGCGCGCACACACACACACACACACACAAGATTCCAGTGGATATGACACTAAGTTTTTATTCTTTTCTTTTAAGAGACTGATTATTTAGTGAATATAATGTTTACTGAATGGCTAGAGACTGTGTATGTGCTTATATTTTAGTCATAGTTCTATAAAAGTAAAAATATTTTGACGAGAAGTTAGTTTTTAAGTTATGAGGTAGACAAATTTGCAATGCAAAAAAATTATACAAATTTACCTTCAAATCCACTGGAATCTTTTTTTTTTTTTTTGCGATGACAACAACCCCTATACCAATAGAAACAAATGACGCACAACCACAAAAATGGCTGACGAGTGGCAGACATAGCATAGACAAGGAGATAATGGTGTTTCCATGTTATAAAAATGGATTCTACTGCTAAATCTTAGTGAAAAATAAATGCTATTGCCGCAGCACCCAGTTTGAGAACCGCTGCCCTAGACACTTCTCACTTGAAACCCTGCCTGAAAAGGAATGTCTTTACTTGACAATGGGAAGACAAGAAGGAGGGGGCCAGTTTGAATTCTCAGTACAGTGCATGCCAAAGCCTGGGAGTAGCCACAGAGAAGGTCATCTCTCATATTCTTACCAAGTGAGCTTAAGAGGGCGAGTTGAACTGAGAGAAGGGCCTCCCTGAGAATCTTAAAAGCCTAGTGTGCTCATATAGGTGATATGATCCTCCAAATAGCCAGTCCTAACAAAAATACCATAAGAAATAACATAGATTATATGCTAATTAGTCAGAGGCAATAAATGGGTGTTAAATCAGGTCATAATCCAGTCAATACTCTAGTACAGTAGTGGCAAACCTTCGGCACTCCAGATGTTTTAGACCACAACTCCCACAGTCCTTGGTTGCTGGCAATACAGGCTTGGGATTCTGGGAGTTGTGGTCCAAAACAACGGGAGGGCCGAAGGTTCGCCCCCACTGCTCTAGTAGTTCAAATGAAAAAGACCAGAAATAACATAGAAATTTAACTACCGTAAGTGATCCAAAACATGTATTATGCTAAGGAAGGGACTTATGAGAGCATCAGTAACGTAGTACAAACAGCTCAGATAAATTCTAAATGCTCTAAATTTACCCAAATTTTTGTAAAATCCAATCTCAAAATGAAATGGGTAGAAAACTGATAAAGGGAGTATTAGACCTAATGTAAGAGACTACCACAATGGCACGAAACAAGGTTGTTATGAAAGAGCATCAGAAAGAAATTAAAGAAGCCAAAGAAAAAATGTCACCAGAACAGCAAACAGAAATTGAAAACCTAGATTAAATCTATTACTCTTTTAATAAGCCCCAAAAGCTCAGAAAGGCAGCAGGCATATTCAAACGACTGCTACTGATGGTTAGCAATAACTCTCTAATACCTTATTATCAAGGTAGTTTCATATTGTGGAGTGAGTACATTAACAGTCCTTCTGAAAATAATCGATGAACAGAATACCACACTTTACTACTACACTGGAGATACAAAAATATCTACCATTAATATGATTAACAGAAGTAGTAAAACGCCTGGACTGAATAATGCTTTAATGTTACTAGAAGATGGTGACTTAGGTGTCGTAGTGAATCTTTTCAATGAAATCTATAGAACAAAAATTATTTCTCAAATTTGTTGATGACTAACTTTCATTATATTACCCAAAAGAGAAAATGCTGCTGAGCCTGTTGTGACCATCTAACAACAAGCTCTCATTAAAACCTTTGCATCATGTTTAAAAAAAAAAAAACAAAGCATGAGAGAATTTATAACAATGCAAACAGAGGGCAGGAGACCTTTTCCAAGGAGAAAGGTGGGCTAAAATACTCTAAAATAAAAAATAAATAAATAAGTTTGGAGAGGGACTCGGAATGACGGAAGCACTATTTTGCCTACATGAATCTGGGAGGACATACTGTGACAAAAATGCAGGTAATGCATACTTGTTTTATTGCAGATATTTGCTTGTTTTATAAGACAGCCTTTGGCAAAGCCCAACATGGCAACCTGATGAAAGGTATTGATATTTTTTTTTGAAGAAACATTCATATAATGGGCATATTTTATGAGTAACAAAAAGCTTAGATGAAAGATGAAGATCAGGTGAGAGAGGATACAAAACATGAAGTGATGCACAATGAGGCCTATGCTCAAAACTGTTTCTCAGTTGTATGCTTTAGAGAAGTACAGTGCTTCATGATTTAGTTGATTTTATCCTTGTCAATGGAGAGGCTGACAACCACTTCTGATAGGCAGCTGATACAGGATTAGCAACTGACAGTTTAGAAAAGTTATGGAATAAATCAATAAAGCAAGTGATAAACACAGTTTGAAAATGACTGTTGAGAAAATCAAGATCCAAACAAGCAGCCCGAGAAATGCAGTTAGAGATGTAAAATTTAAGTGTGGGACACATGGGAAAATACAAGTGCATTGGCAAGTTCATTGAAGTGACAGTGGGCTCGCACAATTAAAAACACAGTGGATAGCGATGGTCTGGAGCAATTTCTTAAAATGAATAATATTCAAGGAAAATGCAAAATTAGCTTTGAGAGGAAAAACATCAGATGGTGCTATTGATATGGCATGTAATCATGGGCTCTCTAAGATATGCAACTATTACAAATGTTAGAAGTATTTATGTTAAGAATTTATTGAAATGAAGAGGTTGACAATGAAGAATTTCTAAGGTAAATGAAGACCACAAAATAACAACTTGATCACAAAACAGAACAAAACCAAAGAGTACTGATTGTTGCAAGTGATTATTCAAGGTGAAATAAATGGGAGAAGAGTTGTTGAAAGCTGTACTCATACATAATCAGGGAACCAATAACATTTTATAAACCTTGGAAACAACCTAAGGGCATATCTATCAGTTCTCTAAATTTCTGAATGTAGAGATAAACCTTGAAAGCAAGTCCCAGGGATCAAGTATCAGATGTAACTGGTTCCCCAATTATGCATGAGAAGAATCTCCAACTTTTCTTCTCTTCTTAACCAATACTATTATTCTCTTCTTAACCAACACTATTCTTCATATTTCATTGGAAATTTAAATAGTTGCATTCATTGCAATTATTGAACTAATTCATTGCAATTGCAGGTATATACAACTATGCTGTAAAGAATGATGTTCTCATGTGATTTATGTGCTTCATTTATAAAATGTGCTTTAATTATTTACTTTTACCCCCTGAAGAAGGCTGTGAAAAGAATACAGGGCTGAAATACATCAGACTTTCTCTAAACAGAAAAATGAAACACACTTTTTCAGAATGAGAAAATAAAACTGTTGGTTTAAGTTTATTATCTATGACCTATCGTGCTTTATATGACTTGGGTCCAGGCAACCTAAAGGACTGTATCTCCTCATAAAAGCCTTTGTTGGCCTTAAGATCTTCAGAGGAGGTCCTTATTTCAGTTCTATTGCCATCCTAGATGCATCTTATGGCGGCATGAGGTCTTCTCTGTAGCTGCTTGCAGGCTGGGCAATACTTTCCCACAGGAGACATTATTTCTTCCATTGTTCCTTTTGCCATCAATTAAATACCGACACAACACACACACACACACACACACAAATACCTGCCTCTCCAGGAAAGGTTTCAAATAATTACAACTGAGTTCCTGGATGCTGGGTTTTTGTCCTTCTCAGTAAGCTTTTTAATGTTTGAAATGCTTTTAGAATACTACTGTATTAATGAATTGATTTTTATTATTTATTTATCTTCAATTGCTTTTACTCTTGCTACTTATTGTGTTTTTAGTGTGACTTGCTTTTATACTGTAAGTCACCCTGTGTCCCCTCACCAGGAGAAAAGCAACTTAAAATGAGATAAATAAATAGATGTGCAGGTTAAAGCAGAAGCAAATTAAAGGAAGAAACTACTATACTATTTTATTGTATTTTCAGGGCCTCATAATTATAATCCAAATTTCAAATTCATTTTTAGAAGGCTGGTGCTACTAATTTTGCATCAGGTTACCATTTAGTTTTAAAGATGTCTCTTCCATAAAATACATAAAATTTAAGCCAAATTTTGCTACAGAAAAGTATGAATGTACAAAGATTTAGTACCTCCATTTACAATCTTATTTGAAAATATAGGACAGCACAAGTTAAAGTTGTGTTGTGTGTGTGTGTTATGTGTCGTGACCGACTCTTTGTGACCCCATGTCCATGGAGTTTTCTTGGCAGGAATACTGGAGTGGCTTGCCAGTTCCTACTCCAGGTGCTTACAGCACCTGGTATTCCCTGGTGGTCTCCCATCCAAGTACAGTGGACCCTTGTATAACAAACAACTTGTATAACATAAAATTTGTACAACATAAAATATTCAGGAGATAAGGGAAATTTGCTTAACATAATCGCCTATGGGGAGAATCTGTACAACATAAAAATGGGATTACTCCGTTTTCAATGCATTCCTATGGGAATTTGTATAAAGGAAAATTTGCTGAACATAATTTCATTTGGAACGAATTAATTCCTTTATACAAGGTACCACTGTACTAACCAGGGCCGACTCTGCTTGGCTTCCGAAATCAGGCGAGATCGGATGTGCTTAGGGCATCTAGGCAGCTTAAGTTAAAGTTAATTTAAGTAAAATAGTAACATTTACTATTTAAGATATTTTTATCTTTCCTTTCCAGAAAGCAGCCCTCAAAGCAACTCATCCCCTCTGTAAAGTCATGTCCAATAAAGTTTAAAATCCATTTAAAACAGCAACAGAAACAGATAAAAAAATTAAGAAATCACTGGAAAAACTACTTTCTAAGCTGGCAGCTAGCAATTTTTTGTGTGTGAAAGTAGTATCAGAAGATTTTAAAAAAATTCTGCTTATATACCGCCCCATACCACTTCAAGTAGTCTCTGGGCGGTTTACAGTTTTTAATTACAGTATGCAGGCTATACATGCCCCCCCCCCGCAAGCTGGGTACTCATTTTACCGACCTCGGAAGGATGGAAGGCTGAGTCAACCATGAGAGAGCTATCTGGGATTGAACCCCAGGTCTTGAGCACAGTTTTACCTGCAGTACAGGCATTTAACCACTGCGCCACAAAGCAGAACACTAAGAAAAAGAAGAAAGACCTTGTCTCTGATCATCAATCAAGTAACAACCAAACAAACGTGCAAGAGGGCTACAAAATAAGTCTTACAAGTGTGTGCGCTCCTACACTTGACACACGATACAACCTTTCCCAGATACCACATTTAACTGGATCCCAAAAACACCCAACTGTGGTTGCTATTTACTTATTTACTTATTTATTTACAAAAATAAAAGGAGAAAGGAGAAAACATCTAATGAACATTTAAATACACAATGCAAGGAGAAAGGAGAAATCATCTAATGAACATTTAAATACACAATGCTTTCATATCAACTTATGACAACTATGGCCAACATTTACCAGCATAGAGTACTCAGAAGTAGTTCAACAGTCCCCCTAGGAGTGCTCTGGGAGCACACAGCTTGTCCAGCTTCACACAGGCTGGTTTTTCTACAATACAATGGAAGCTAGGGGCTCCGTTTTCCTGAGCTATCCATTCACCTATTTAACTGTAATTGCTACTAACAGGAATTTCTGCAATTGAAGGGATTAAAACCAAAGTCTGAGCAGCTGCTATGCTGCTGAAATTAATTCAATTCGGTGTAAACTACAATCAGAAATGTGGCTTTCTGAAATGCAGTCCAAATCAAAGAATGGGATCTTCTTCTCTTTTTCAACGATATGTTCGCCTTCAGATTTTAATTTCTGTTTGTAACATCCTTTAACAGTTAGATTACAAAAGGACCCGTAAAAAGCAAAACAAACTAGTTCTACTTAGTTCAGTTAATGTTAAGAATTATTTTTTTAAAAACACACATTAAGGGGAGCTTTAAAAAGGCCACTAAGTTTGGGATGGCAATTTTACATTTACAGATCACAGATGGGGGAGGCAAAGCCACCAACACAAAAACTTACGTCTTCCCAAAAGGCTAGTGGAGAAGATGCAGATGAGGAAGACACAGAGTCCTTGGTGTAACAGATATGAGAGGATAAAAATAATCATTTTTTTAACTCAACAACACCATCAAAAGGGTTGTCATCAAACTAAGTTAACATTTGTCACAACATTAAAAATCACAAAATGTGTGTGTATTAAAAAAACATGTCAAGTAATTCACAAAAAATGCTACTAAACGCAGCATATTACAATGCAGCCAAAAAAACATAGTGAAAACAGCAACTTTGAGTTGCCTTGTGAAAAGTCATCACTACTCAACCCAATTTTTTTAAATCTGTAGCATTAGAACATCGAGCAGTTTAGGAAGCAAATCTAAGATCAAACAGGTAAGGAATTTAAAAGGAACTGTGCATTAGGCATTATAAACCTTTCTTGTAGATATATGTAATGAAGACCAAATATATTATATAGTTGATCTTCATTAAAATCTCCACTTCTCTGGTCATGAAGGGCTTTCAAATTCAATACGCGATGTCACTTTCCCACTTTGAGGTGCAAATAACACCTAAGATTTGGCAGGACATTATGTTTGCATTCCATCTATTTTGTTTTCAGAACAATGCGGAGTGGGTGGAGAGAGGCAAACAGCTCGCCTTTCTGCAACAGCAATAAACTAGCACCAATTCGATGAAAAACAAGCAGCAGGAAATGCTTGCAGTAGGTACTAAAAGACTGAAAACCAATTTGCCTCTTCTCCAGCAACAAGCAAGGAGTCTGAACAGGAAACAAGGAAAGCCTGGAAGTCACATATGATAGTGTCCAAGTGTACACAGATATACCCAATATGAAACATGAATCTGTATGTACGTTATTTTCATATGCATTTCTTTTAAAAAATCCTGATTCACTCTACATGCTGTATAAACAAACACCCAAGTCAGAAGAAATTAAGAATGCTTAACATGAGATGAGCAATTTTATATGTCACTTCATTATGTTTTCCCCAGGGAAGTATGACCTATATGCGAAGTGTCCAATCATCTGTAGCTGTGAATTTTATAAACATGAGGGAGTTTATGTGTCACTATCTAGCTCAAAGAACAGATTGGTGTCGCTTAATTTTCTAAGATGGGGAGCCACTGTGTTTGTGTAAACATGCCAGGGAAAGCAAAAGGACATAGGTATTTTCTCCCTTTTACATGACTTTCGTTGGCTGGCAATCCAAGAGGATGATTCTTTGCACCAGTTTCCTTTACAATCATCCCTTTTCTCTGAGTTTAATGGGGAGATCTAACACACAAGTTGCAACCCAACGTTATCTGAAGCACCACATGCTTTACAGGTCTTTCTGTACTGTAAAGACTTTTTAGTTATTAATTGCTGTGTTCAGCCCTCCTACTTAAGATAAAGCAGGTATGTTAGAAATAGACCACTTCGTTTTCTAACATGCCTATTAAGATTCTACGCTATTTAAACACGAAGGCACCACCTCCACATTCCATATTTGGGCATAAACATTGGGCATTACAAGCCCAATGTTCATAATGCACAGATCAGCATGCGTTTGCAGTTCTTTGTTACGTCTCAATTCAGTGAGATTTTTCTTCTGTGTTGTCCTTGGTAAATGTCTGTAACCATGTGTAGTGTTCACCCTTTTACTGTGTATATGACTGGACAGGAGGGGGAATAATGGGTTAATCTTTATGCCCAAATATGGAATGTAGAGGCGGAGCCTTAGTGCTTAAATAGCTCCACATGAAGTAGTTCGAGTCAGATAGGGCTAAGATAGGGAAACTGCATGCTTGGAGTTAGGGAACTGAGAGGCACTGAAGAAGAGACAGGACAGTTAGGGAACTGTCAAGTTTGAGTGAGGGAATTAGATCAGTATTTGAGTGAGCTGCTTTGAGTAACTTTAAGTAACAGAACACAGGTGAACTGTATTCAACATCTTAATATATTCAATGAACTTTCATTTTATTTTTCCATGTTACATCTTGTCTGGGACTCAGTGATTGAACTGGGATACCTGACTGGTGGCAGTGAATTTGGCAGACTAATTTGGTACAGGTCAATGGTCTGTGAGGCGACTGGGGGCCTGTGCTAGAGTGAGGTTGTGTCTTTTATTGCTTTGTAGTGAGGGGAGTGTGGTAACCCAGCCACACTCAAAATCTGACCTCCATACCATGCAGGAATACTTACTCTGAAAGTCAAATCATGTGCAAGAGGTGAAGTATTGAAGTATTCAAATATGGAATCTTGAAATTCAGAAAGTTTGAGACCTAGAACAGGGAAAATAAGATTATTTAATATTAAGTGTAAAAAAAAGTTAAGTGCTTCTTTTTAAGTAACTTGATGCCTAAATTACTACCAGCATCAGTCCTGTATTTTTCCTCCAGTTTCTTCTTTAAAGCTTCAACTTCTTCTAAGAGTTCTTGATTCTTTGTTTCAGATTCCTTTAGTTTGCTAGAAAGTAAAAAAAAGGAAAAAAAGAAATCTTGAAGCATTTTTAAAATATGAGAACAAAATGCATTGCTGTGTCTTACTTTTTCCATCATCAGTTCCTCCTGATCTCTTTTAGTTTTAGCAGCTTTTCATTCATACCATGGAGTAAGTCAGGTTACCAATGCAATAAACCACCTACAGTATGAATGGCAAAGGACCCAAGCTGTCGTGGGTCCTTTTCCTAGGAGAAAGATGGGGTAAAAATATTGAAAATAAAAATAAATAAATATAATAGAGTCATGAAGTTGGCCATTGAGTTCAACCCCCTGCTGCATGCAGCAATACAAGTTATAGGATATCTGCCAGTGGTTGTCTAAATTTCTCTTCAATGTCTCCAGAGTTGGAACACTCAACATCTCTGCAGGTAATAGGTTCCACTGTTGTGCTGCTCTAACAGTCCCCCCCCCCCGATATTCAAATGAAATCTGGCTTTCCTGTGACCTGAGCCCATTGTTGCATGTACTACTTTCTGGGATGCTTGAGAACAGATCCTAACCCTCCTCTATATGACAGCTTTTCAAGTATTTGAAGAGTGCTATCATATCTCCTCTCATGCAGAAGAAGACTCTTCCGCTGAGAAATTCCAAGGACCTTTCAGGAACCTGTATACACTGCAAAGGCATATTATCTACAATGTATTCCCTAGTGCCCATTTATGTTATTAGGTTCACAGCAGTTCTGGATGAACTGAGAAGCCTTCTTTAAAAAGACCACCTGTGCTTATGCAGCTTCATTCGCAGGGTAAGAGCAGGAGGACCAATGGGTAAATTGTTTTAGGAAGCCTTAATCAGCCTTTTAGAAATATAACTGCTGGACAGCTTAGTAGTTTAGGCATTGGACTGTAAAACCAGAGGTTGGGAGTTCAGTTCCCCACTGTGCCTCATTGACAGGGGCTGGACTTCGTGATCCACAGGGTCCCTTCCCGCTCTGCAGTTCTAAGATTAGGATTAAAAAAATATCAGGCACAGTCAATCAAAGTTACAAAAATATTGACTGCTATTATATAAGAGATAAGAACATAAGAACATAAGAAGAGCCATGCTGGATCAGGCCAAAGGCCCATCTAGTCCAGCTTCCTGTATCTCACAGCGGCCCCACCAGATGTGTTTGGGAGCGCATGAGACTAGATATCTGTCTCCTGATACCACTCCCCTGCATCTGGCCCTTGAAGTACCCTGGTTTAAAGCCTGGAGACTACACATCTCCATCATGGTTTGTAACCTGTGATGGACTTTTCCTCCAGGAATCTGTCCAATCCCCTTTTGAAGGCATCCAGGTCAGATGCCATCACCACATTGTGTGGCAGGGAATTCCATAGACTTACAACGCGCTGGGTGAAAAAATATTTTCTTTTGTCAGTTTTTACTCTCCCAGCCCTCAATTTGAGTGTATGTCCCCTAGTTCTGGTATTTTGGGAGAGGGAGAAGAGCTTCCCTCTATCCACTTTACTCATACCCTGCATTATTTTGTATGTCTCAATCATATCCCCCCTCAAGCGCCTTTTTTCCAGACTAAAGAGGCCCAAATGTTTTAGCCTTTCTTCATAAGGGAGGTGCCCCAGCCCAGTAATCATTTTAGTTGCTCTCTTCTGCACCTTTTCCAGTTCCACTATGTCTTTCTTGAGATGCGGTGACCAGAATTGTACACAATACCCCAGGTGGGGCCTTACTATTGTTTTGTATAATGGCATTATAATGTTGGCTGTTTTATTTTCAATCCCCTTTTTGATAATCCCTAGCATGGAATTGGCCTTCTTTACCGCTGCCGCACATTAGGGAGACACCTTCATGGAGCTGTCCACCATCACACCAAGATCTCTTTCCTGATCCGTCACGGATAACTCAGAGCCCATGAGTTGATAGATGAAGTTTGGATTTTTTGCCCCAATATGCATTACTTTACATTTGGTTACATTAAAACGCATCTGCCATTTCTCAGCCCAGTCCCCCAGTTTCAAGAGATCCTTCTGGAGCTCTTCACAATCTTCTCTGGTTTTTACCACACGGAAAAGTTTTGTGTCATCTGCAAACTTGGCCACCTCACTGTTTATCCCTGTCTCCAGGTCATTTATGAACAGATTGAAAAGCACCGGTCCCAGGACAGAGCCCTGGGGCACACCACTTTTCACTTCTCTCCATTGTGAAAATTTCCCATTGACACCTACTCTTTGTTTCCGGGATCTCAACCAGTTCTCAATCCATAAGAGGACCTGGCCTCTTATCCCCTGACTGTGCAATTTTCTCAGCAGCCTTTGGTGAGGGACTGTGTCAAAAGCCTTTTGAAAATCCAGATAGACTATATCAACCGGTTCACCCAAATCCACGTGCCTGTTGACCTTTTCAAAAAATTCTAAGAGGTTTGTCAGACAAGATTTACCCTTACAGAAGCCATGCTGATTTTCTCTCAGCAAGGTTTGTTCTTTTATGTGTTTTAAGATTTTCTCTTGGATGAGGCTTTCCACCATCTTCCCTGGGACAGATGTAAGGCTAACCGGCCTGTAGTTTCCCGGGTCCCCCCTCCTTCCTTTTTTAAAAATTGGTGTGACATCTGCTATCCTCCAGTCCTCCGGCACTGTGGCCGTTTTAAGAGACAAGTTGCATATAACCGTTAAGAGATCTGCAATTTCATTTCTCAGTTCCCTAATAACCCTTGGGTGGATGCCATCTGGGCCCGGTGACTTGTTAATCCTCAATTTATCAATTAGTCCTAAAACCTCCTCTCTTTTAATCTGTATTTGATTTAACTCTTTAGTCAAGAGGGGCGGCTGAGGCAGCGGAATCCGCTCAAGGTCCTCTGTCGTGAAGACAGACGCAAAGAACTCATTCAATTTCTCTGCAATGTCCAAGTCTTCCTTAACCTCCCCTTTTCCTCCCTCACCATCCAGAGGGCCAACTGGTTCTCTGGCAGGTTTTCTACTTCTAACATATTTAAAGAAGCTTTTATTATTACCCTTTATATTGCTAGCCATTCGTTCCTCAAAGTCTTTCTCTGCCTCCCTTATCATCTTCTTACATTTCTTTTGCCAGAGTTTGTGTTCCTTTTTATTTTCCTCATTTGGGGAGGATTTCCATTTACAGAAGGACCTCTCCTTGTGCTTTAGAGCCTCTCTAACTCCACTCGTTAACCATGCCAATGTCCTCTTGGACTTAAATGAGCTCTTCTTTCTTTGTGGTATGCACTTGTGCTGGGCCTCTATTATTGTTGTTTTAAACAGGCTCCCTGCACTCTGAAGAGATTGGATTCTTCTAACCTTCCCCTTCAGTTTCTCTCTAACTAGTTTCCTCATCTGAGGGAAGTTTGCCCTTCGAAAATCAAGGGTTTTTATGTCTGATTTGCTTGACACTCTTCCTCCGACATGCATGGCAAAGGTAATTGCAGCATGGTCACTGTTCCCCAGAGGCTCAGTGACATTCACACCCCTGACCAGGTCCTGAGTATCACACAATATTAGATCCAGAGTTGCCTGTTCTCGGGTGGGCTCCGTGACAAGTTGTTCTAAGGCACAGTCATTCAGCAAGTCGAGAAACCCAGTTTCTCTTTCTTGCCCGGAGCTCGCATTGGCCCAGTCAATGTGGGGATAATTGAAGTCCCCCATGATTACTATCCTATCCCTCTTAGCCACCTCCATGATTTCTCTCCTCATTTCAAGGTCCCCCTCAAGTTTTTGATCTGGTGGACGATAGAATACTCCAACGATCACATCACTCCTTGGACCTGGTAGTTTAACCCACAGTGATTCTATGGTGGAGTCAGACCCTCTGTCAATCTCCATTCTGCTGGATTTTACCCCTTCTTTGACATAGATGGCCACTCCTCCTCCAACCTGCCCCTCTCTATCTCTTCTATAGAGTTTATAGCCTGGGATTGCTGTATCCCACTGGTTCTCCGCATTCCACCAGGTTTCTGTTATGGCTATTATATCAATGTTATCCCTAGCTGCCAAATGTTCAAGTTCTCCCATCTTTGCTCTGAGGCTTCGAGCATTGGCGTAGAAGCACCTGTACAGTGGGTCCCGCAACAACAGCTGCTGTCTTGTTCTATTCACCCCACAGCTTTTATTTTCAGTAGATGAACTGTCACATTCCGTTATTCTCCCGGTGCTAATACCTATACCTGCTATGTCTTCTCTATGTGATTCTCTACCCTCTCCAACCTCATTCCCCGAGGATGAGGTGTTCCGAACCGGATGCCACGCAGCTCCTGTCGGCTTTCCCCCAGTTATCAGTTTAAAAGCTGCTCTGCTGCCTTTTTGAGGTTGAGTGCCAGCAATCTGGTCCCATCATGATTCAAGTGCAACCCATCCCTCCTGAACAGGTTTTGCTTGTCCCAAAATGTTCTCCAGTTCCTGACAAATCTGAAGCCCTCCTCTCGACACCATCGCCTCATCCACGCATTGAGGCTTCTGAGTTCTGCCTGTCTGGCGGGTCCTACACGAGGAACAGGTAGCACTTCTGAAAATGCTACCTTGGAAGCCCGGGACTTCAATCTTCTACCTAGCAACCTGAATTTGGCTTCCAAGACTGACCGCTTAGCCTTCCCGACATCATTGGTACCGACGTGTACCATGACCACTGGCTCCTTCCCAGTTCTCTCTAACAAGCTATCTATATTTCTGGTGATGTCTGCAACCTTTGCACCCGGCAGGCAAGTGACCATATGGTTATCATGCTCCTCACAAATCCATCCCTCTGTATTTCTAATTATAGAATCCCCTAGTACAGTGCTCCCCAACCTTTTTGACCCCACGGACCGGAAAATAGTTGATGATTTTTCCGTGGCCCGGGGGCGGGGGATGGGGGGAGGGAGGAGGGGGAGGAGGGGGTGCGGGGGACTTGGAGTGTGTGCCTTGCGGGGGGGCACGGGAGCGGCGGCGGCGCTCGCCGGCTGGGGGCGTCAGGCTTGCCGCTCCCCCCCCGCGCACGGGCGGGGTGGGGGGGAGCCCGGGGCTCCTGGGCAGCCGGCAGCGGCCTTTGGGCAGGCGGGCGAGCGGGAGGGGGAGGGGAGGGAGGCCGTTGAGGGGGTCGCGCGCACACACACACACACACACACACACACACACACACACACACACACACAGAGCTTCTGTGTGGGGTGGGGAACACAGCATGCGCTGGACGGCGACTCTTGACAGCCCATGTGTCGCTGGCAAAAGCGAGTTGGGGGCGGCCAGAAAGAAACCCATGTCAGGGTAGGAGAAAGAAGGCCACCAGGGCGGCAAGAGTGAAGGTGGCTCTCTCCGAGTCTTGCCGCCGCCGCCGCCGCCGCGTCCTCGCGGGCAGGGCGCTGGGAAGCTGCCCACCCTCCGCGCAGGTTGCTCGGGTTGAGCGGCTCCGCGCAGCAGCAGCAGCAGGTGCCTCTTCCTTCTCTCCGGCGGCTCGGAGGGGCCGCGGCTCGTCCGCGTGACTCACGCCAAAGACCCGAAGCGGCAGCCGGCGAGTGACTTTACTTGCCCCGAACTGCCGGCAAGTGAGAAACTCCCGTCAAGTCCAGCGAATGGCCGGAGGGAAGGACACACGAGGTTGGCGCGCAGGGAGAAGGGCGCAGGAGGGCCTAGGGCGCCGAAGAGAAAGAAGGGGAAAGGGAAGAGGCGCCAGGAGAAGGGGAGGCGTCTGCGGGGCCTCTCCCCCCCCCACTCCCTTGGGATCAAACGCCAGCCAGCCTCCGAAAGTCCCCTTCGCCTCAGCCCCTCAGGTCACAGCAGCCACGGCTCGGGCTGCGCCGCAGCAGGTGCCCGAAGGAACGCGCTCGCCCGCCCCCCCGACAACGCCCAGGCGGAGACCCCGGAGACCCGCTGCCCTGCCGAGCTGCGTCCCCCTCCTCGCGACCCCCCCTCTGCGAGGGGCTGCTTTCCCGGACCCGAGGCAGCGCCCACCAGCGTGTGTGTGTGTGTGGGGGGCTCCATCCTTTCCGCGCCACCGTCCTCCATTCGTCGCGGCCGCAGCTCCTGACACGTTCGCGCGCCCCTTTTTGCCTGCCGGCCGAGAGTCCACCCAGGGACCCCACCACCCCCACCCCGAGCGCGCGCTCCCAGGCTCCCCGCCCAATCAGCCACCAGCATTCCCTCTCTCTCCCCCCACTTTCCTCCTCCTCGGCAGCCTGCCTCCAGGTGTGCGGAGCAGCGCCGCGACCCCCCCGCCTGCCTCCTCCTCCCTTCCCTTACACACACACACACACACACACACACACACACACACACACACACACACACACACACACACACACACACACACACACACACAGAGCTTCTGGAGCCCCCGCCCCGCCCCGCGCGCGCTCCCCCGCCACCAAGACTTGCCCCCCCTCCCGCCAGGTCTCCGGGCCGAGAAGGGGGAGCCCGAGCGCCTCCCGCCGCCGCCTCTCTCACCTGCTGCTGGGCAGGGAGCCCGAGCTCCGGCCAGGTGCGAAACTCTCCCGGGGAGGCGGCGAGGCGGCCGCTGGGGACTGGCGGTAGCGCCTCCTCCTCCTACTCCTGCCGCCGCCGCCGGAGGAGCAGCAGCAGCAGCAGCGGGGGCGATTGCGGCGGGGGGTCGCGGGGGCAGGGCGGGGGCGACCGCGGGGGGGGGTCACGGCGGCGAAAACACCCGGGCCGGCACGCGACGCCCCCCCGCTCGTCCCCAACACAGGCGCGGTCCGGCGGCAGCGGGGGGGCTCCGCCCTGGAGCGCGGCTGCAGGGAGGGGCCAAAGGGCACGCCCCCGGGGGAGGAGGAGGAGGGGCACCCACCTCCTCTTCCGACTGAGCCCCCCCCCCACGCTGCGGCGGCGGTGCGCGCGCGTGGGGGGCTCGCCAGCGCCTCCCGCGCGCACCCCCTCATCCCCGCCGGCCCCCCGCGCGCCCGGCCCCCAGGGCAAGCGGGCCAAACGGGGTTCCTGCTGCTGCTTCTGTTCCTAGTGGAGGGCGAGGAGGAAGAGGGCGGAGGAGGAGGACGCGCCGCCGCGGCCGTGGCTGCTGCTGGTGGAGGGCGGCGGAGGAGGAGGATGTGCCGCCGCTGGCGGCGGGCAGAGGAGGAAGGCAAAGGCGGCGGCGGCGGCTCCTCCTGCGCTCCTCTAGCCTTCCTCCTCCACCGGCCGCCAGCGGGAGAGAAGAGGAGGAGGAGGAGGGCGGCGGAGGAAAAGGGGAGGAGCCTCCCTGGCCTCCCCAGGCGGCCCGGTGCCGACCAGTCCACGGACCGGCACCGGTCCGCGGACCGGGGGTTGGGGACCACTGCCCTAGTACAATGAGCTTCTCTCCTGCAGCCTGGTCATCAACATATACCTGATCTTGTATCTCATCAATAGTGATGAGGGAGAGATCCTCCGGTGGAACCAATTCTTCCTCTATGTGTGCCTCATGAGGTGTGCTGAGGGAAAGAGCTTCAAACTGATTGTACAAGATGAGACTCTCTGAGCGATGCCTTGGCCTTCTACTCCTTTGAGTCACATTCCTCCACCCATCCACCTCCTGAGTTGCGGGAGTGACTTCCTCCTCTGAAGTTTGCCCTGTCTCCTCTTGGACCTGGATAGTCTGTTCCGCTCTGTCCAGGAACCGCTCAGTTTTAACCAAAAAGCTAAATAACGGTATCTGTTAAATATTGATATACTATATAGTTATGTTGTTGTTGAGTTCAAACAGCCTTCCCAGTTATAAAGAAACCCTGATTGTGATAAGATAGTTATGCAAGAAAGGGTTAATTATCAAACCAAATATTTCAGTAACATACTGAAATAGACATTCAGACAGCCACTGCATCATCAAACAGAAATAAAAGTAATAGCTACCTTTACATTTTGCATATTTGAGAGCATGCTTGCTTCATAACTCAAAAAATTCATGTACAGTGGACCCTAGTATAACAAACAGCTTGTATAACATAAAATCTGTACAACATAAAAAAATCCGGAGATAGGGGAAATTTGCTTAACATAATCACCTATGGGGAAAATCCACACAACATAAAATGGGATTACTCCATGTTCAATGCATTCCTATGGGAATTTGTATAAAGGAAAATTTGCTTAACATATTTCATTTGGAACGAATTAATTCCTTTATACAAGGTGCCACTGTATTATAAATCAACAGCTATAAGTGTCAGCTAGTTTTTCTTTCTTTCTTTCTTTCTTTCTTTCTTTCTTTCTTTCTTTCTTTCTTTCTTTCTTTCTTTCTTTCTTTCTTTCTTTCTTTAGACTCTTTCTTTATGCACATAATCTCAGGAAATCTTCCCTTGAATTTTTTTACTAAGGGCAATACGAGCAAGCTTCATGTCAGTATACAAAATAAATGTGAAAAAAGGTGTGTCTATACAAATGATTATCAGAAAGTTGCAATGGATGTAGGGATCAGCTCCAGTCCTCAGGGGATATACTGGCCAGCATGAGATAGAAGTCATACGTCAAATGTACAAAACTAAATTTAAAAAGAAGGTGGAGGAAAACATACATTCTGTCTAAATTTAAGAGACTTGTTTAAAAGAACAGGACATTCTCTAAGTGTGTGGATAATTTTGTACTCAAAGAAGAGAAGATACTCTGTATAACAACCAAGGGAAGAGACCATCCAGGCTGTGCCAAAACTAGAGATGGGTAGATTGAACCTCCCTCAGTCTTGCCTGTATTATGAAATAATTCTAGCCTTGGTCTTTTCAGAGTGTAAGGCTCTGGGTTCAGTGGCTGGCACAAATGCCCAGGGATCTCTATGCCATCTCTATGCCTCCCTACTCCAGAGGTACCCCTTTGCCATGGCATACCCCAAATTATGTTTCCAATATTCTTTAACCAGAAAAGAGATTTGCTATGTGGAACAGGAAACTACCATATTTTAAGCTCCCTTAGACAGCAAAAACTCTTTGGAAGCAGGCCATTTCAATTAGTCAAAAAAAAAAAAAATCCCAAATAACTTGGAAGATTTCTTAAGACTGCCCAGAACTTAATTATCACAAATATTAAAACATGTGTTACAAAAACTTACAGCAGCAGGTTTTTCTTCAACAAACCTGCATGTTGTGTCTACTCTTCCTCTAATAAAACAAGGTGAAATAAGCTAAAGCAAGACCTCAAGATTTACCTTTCAAAGGACACGTTGGCATCTTTCACTTTCCTCAGTTCTTCCTGGACCAGCTGCTTGGCACGTATTTCAGCATCAAGAGCAGACTGCAATTCCAGCCTTGCTGACATATCCAGCTTCTGGCTACGTCTTACTTTCCAGAGTGGGTCCTATTGCAGCAAATCAATTGTTAAGACCACTGAAGAATTTATGACATGTTTAAATATTAAAGCTGTTTGAAAGCTTCCCTGTATGTCGACATCAGTAAGGCAGAAGAGACCTTTGCAAGGTTTTGTTCACAGAATGCATTTTATCTTAACAACAGAGAAACACTTTAGAGTGGATATAGTGATCCAAGACACATCTATTGTGAGAAGCCCTAGCCACGTACACCCAAGTAAGGGTGCAGCCTGTGTAAGATACTGCTTTCAAGGTCCTCTGATGTGCTGAGAAAGAGGCTGAACAATTAGACACGCACAAATACAGACAAGAGAAATATTTAAAAGGGATCTGAAATATAGTCCACTTCATCTAGGATTCTAGGTACTGTATATACTCGAGTATAAGTCGACCCGAGTATAAGTCGAGGCCCCTAATTTAACCCACCGAAATTGGGGAAATGTATTGACTTGAGTATAAGTCTAGGGTGGGAAATGCAGCAGGGCCTGGCAGCTCCTCCTTTGTAAGCTGGGGGAGTGGAGTGTGATGTTTAAAATGACTTTTAGCCACTGACCCAAGCACTTGCCAGGCCCTGCTGCATTTCCCACCCTTGACTCCCCTGTGATGCAGGGGGGGGTCATGAGAAGCAACACACAATGTTTAAAACTACTTTTAGCGACCGACCCAAGCACTTGCCTCAGTGGCTAAAAGTACTGACCTGCATATAAGTTGAGGACCCCTTTTTCCAGCCCCAAATTAGGGCTGAAAAACTAGGCTTATATTCGAGTATATACAGTAATTACTGAATTGGTCATTTGCCAGAATTGGTTTCAATGTGTCACTACTATTTATGCCCACTTTCCCCTTTTTACTTGTTCACGCTGGACTAGTTCACGCTGGTTAGACTACCTCAGGAGACGTTACAAGAAGTCAACAAGGCCATAAACAACAGCCTTGCCTGAAAATCATTATTAGGAAGGAAATGATCTCTAAGGCTCGCCCTTCCCTTGGCTTCCAGCAAGAGAAGCAATTCTGTTCCCTTGTGCCAAGGAAGCCATGACAACCAGTATGCTGCAATGGACATGGGGACAACGGGTAAAGCCAACCCACTTCCTATGAGGGGCTGCATCCTCTCCTTATTGACATCCAAGAGAAAACTTCATTCTCATTTGGGGCTTTGCTATGCATAGTTCAGCTGGGTGCCATTCCAGATATCATCCCACTGGATCAATTCTTGCTTTGCTTTCGGTACCAGTCATACAATATGTGACGACTGAATTCGGTGCAGTTCATTCAACTTACATATTCACTTTATTCTTCCCAAATAGTAAAATCAATAATAAAAAAAAAACCCTTTGCTGCTTAAAGAGCAACATTTTCATTTGGAACAAGACAAGTACAGGATGATCTGTTTCATTCTCTGTTCCCATACATATGATGAGGCAGTGCATAAAGGACTGGCAGTGAGATAATAAGCCCATCTCAAAACCCGGTATCACAATACTAGGGGAAAGGTGCAACAAAGAGAGAGAGAGAGAGAGAGAGAGAGAGAGAGAGAGAAGCTTATCAGTCCAGAGAAATTCTAAATAGAAAAATCAGAGAAGTTACAGTCTCTTTGCAGCACATTTCTTATTAGGTGTTTTGAAAGAAAGAAAGAAAGAAAGAAAGAAAGAAAGAAAAATTGACCACATATATGGGAAATTGGAGCACTTTTACTGTAAAGAAAGGTTACAATATTTGATCTAGGAAAAAAGGTGACTAAAACAGGGAGATGGGTTTAAATTAGGTGAAATGCTGAGAAAGGGGGGATAGCTTTTCCTCCCATTCTCATGCAATTATTTGGCAGAAATCCAAAGAAATGCACTGGCAACCAATTCTAGACAACCAAAGGAAGCAATGCCTTAGACAGGGTATGAGCAGTTCATCTGTGGAACATGAAGCTATAAGATGTGGCCACAGCTACTGGCTAAGAGGAATTTAAAGGGGATGGGGAGGGAGTTGGTCAAATCTGTGCATAATGACTCAGTCTATCAGTGACACCAGTACAAAAGCAATGTGCCATTGGGTATCAAACCATGAAGCACAGTAACAGGAAAGGACAATTACTGCATGCCCTCAGGACTTCCTGCGTTTGAGGGCTTCCCACAGGCATCTGGCTGGACATGAGCGGGAAATTGGATACTGAGCAGATGGGTGACCAGCAGGATCCAGAAAAATTCTTACTTTATTATGGAGGAGATTGGTGTTGTTTGATGTTAACACGGTCTGCCCCTTGCAGTAGACTGTAATTTAAAACAGCCCATGGACAGAGCGATAAATGGACATCAGAGACATTAAAAATATGAATGTATTTCTCATTCATCAGTTGGTTAGACTTCTATACTCACTAGCGTTCTTGATCCCAGACTGGAGCTTCTTAATGATTCAAGTTCTTCTGTCATCTTAGAAGCTAAAGCCTGAAGATAGCCACGTGCATCCTTTTCGTCACTCACCCTGGAGTGTAGGCAGAAGAACCACTTTCTGTTAAAGCCATACCCAGCAAGGTTTACAAAAAGTAACAATTGATTGTAAATCATGAGGTTTCTAAATCACAAAATTTCATTGTTGCCTACGGAATAGTTTCCGTTTTGAAACCGCTGGAGACAGCCAGGGGACTTTTATTTACAACTGATGCTTCGACACTGGTATACTATATCCAGTCATTGAAAATGGCTCCTTCAGTTCTATATACAGTAGGTCCTTCAAAGACTATAGCTTTTTAAATACTACTACTACTACTACTACTACTACTACTACTACTACTACTACTA